>JZKD02S1199096.1:829200-873726 GCA_000966675.3 Picea glauca | reverse complement strand
GTTTATTTATTACTGCTCATTATTGGATAATAATTCTACATTGATATAACATTTGAAGAAAAAGGATTATAATCACGTTATTACTGATTCACCCCCCCTCTCAGTAATCCAACACAGCAGGATGATACCTGTGATGCATGCTTCAGGACCAGACCCTTGGGGTCGTGCTTGTGAAAATGTCCAGTCTGGAATCAAAACTCCAATTTGCTTAACCCTTTCTGCTTGGCATGCGTGATGTCCTTTACCATGTACAAACCAACATGAAATCCATAGGGTATGAAAGCCCGCTTCTTATATTTTACCAAAGTAGCATTGTAACCTTGTAAGATGGTTTGATAGCAGATTTCCCCTATCACAAGTCGACCAGGGACATATACAGGTAACATATGAGGTGCTCCGGTGGTGTCGAACACCCTAATGTAGGTATCACGCTCATCTAGATACCAATGGCCAAATTTCGATACCATCCTTTTGGCTACATCCGACAACCTTGGGCACTCTTTCTTGAACAACAGGGAATAAATACATGTGATAAACTAATCGTAGATGAGAGAGTAGGATTTCTTGTACCTGTTCTCCCACAAGATGCTGAAATATACATGGACCGGGAGCTCTGAGGCATGCCAACTCAAGTTCATTCTGACAAATACGTTCTTGGCGCAGATGCCATCCAATAGATAAGAAGCCATGTAGAAGGTAGGGGTTTCTCCCTCTTTCAGCGCCTGAGCCTGTCGTATGCAAGTGATCAGCTGTTTGGAGATGATGGCACCCCAGTTAAAACCTATTCCAGAAGTGGCTATGGTATAATATAAAGGCATCCAAGCCTCAAAAAACTTGGAGTAGTCTTTCTCCCCATGCAATCAACAAGGGAGAGCCATTAGATAGATGTGAGGCTATCTTAGGTTGGTTGTCGGGTACCAGCCGAAGATCCGGTTGGTGAAATTTTTATCCTCTCTCCACTAGGAAGCCATTATCTTGCTGGTGTCATGTTTCTCATAGAAACTAAACACAAAATAAATGTTCAATTGCTCCTCCGACTCTCTTGGCTTTTAGTAATTTTGAACTTCCACGGGGAGGAAAACCTTGACACACTCACTGTTTTCGTCATTAATCAAACATCTCTGTGTGTCAGTGTGATCGATAAGCCATTTCAGGAGTTTGAGGTAGGGGAATACTGGAGTCCTGCTCACCACCATGTGCAGATATGCCTTTCGGACATTCGGGAGGACTTCATCTTCGATTCTTCTTGTATCAAGGTTGCTGTGCGGGATATATTCGGGAAGTTCCTCCCACTTTATTTTCCTGAAAAGTTCTTCCCAGCCTAAGAATACTGTCTTGGTCCCAATGTTCGTCTCTATGTCTCCAAAGGCCAGAGGCTGAACTAAATCCTTCTTGGTGGCTATTTTGATGACGGGCGCCGGCTTTGGAGAAAATTCCAATTGTCTAGCAACCGTCGGGGAGGAACCCTCTCCCACCTTTGGTTCTTGTAGCTTTGGTTCTGTTGGAGATTTGCTACTGGTGGGTTTCTTCGGAGGAATTTTTCTTGCAACTGAAAAGTAATCCTTTAGGTACGTGTACAGAGTAACGTTGGATAAAAACAACGTATGAGATGAAGCATAAAACATCCATAAGCTGGTGCATACATGTAACGGTTGTTAAAATTGTTGTTTAGTACTCACTAAACCATGGAAGCTTGCCCCAGATTGCTCGTCTCGCTCCTCTGGATGCTCTGAACTTATTTGCGCACAAAATAAGCTTGTTTACAATGACTCAAAAGTATATAATGGGAGAGATCCTACCAGTCGTATCAACCAGTTAATATGAGTAATGGGTTAAATTCAAAAGAACCTACCTCCGAATCTCTGCAAATAAATTCTACATGGGTTGATGACGAGAGCGTGGAGGGAGAGGCATTGTATCAGAGTGCTCAAACGGTCCTTTTGATTTTGCGCATGAATTAGCAACTAATGTGAGATCCTGTAATTAATTAACCTTTTAAATGCGTCATATATAGCGTATCTCAGAGCTAAAACGTCCCATCGCGTCGCATCTCTTAGTGGACAGGTCGGGAATCGACGATATGTGTCTCCATTGGTATCCTTCTGAGAAAATTTTTGACGCCGACAAGTTTCGTCGTACGATGCTGACGTGGCATCACTAACTTGGGGCTCAAGAACTGCTAATGACTCAAGGTAAAACTTGATCATATGTTTAACCACTTTGGTAATGACACGTGATAGGTAGGAGCATATGGTTTGATAGTGTGTCTCAATTGGGTTGGGGTTTTTCCCACAAGACACGAACGATAACGTAAAACTCAGGTAGCCGATGCCGAAAAGTATAGGGATCGGTGGTCGGGGGAAAGGATAAACTTATCACGCCCTATAATGGCCCTACCTTCTTAAAACTTGTCGATGCCAAAAGTTATCGGGGATTGACCTCCAGAGTTAGTTCCGTTGCGTTTATTGTCCTTGAAATATCTTGATACTGAAAACATTTCAGAAGTCGGTGATCGACGACATTATTTCATCCTTCATAAAATCTTACTCCTTTAACCTTTTTCCTGTGCTGAAGGGATCGATCATCGACACTATACTTGGTGAGGCTCGTTCGCGAAAGAAAGCTTTCATTTATCGATGTCAATGAGGATCGACGATTGGCTACCCTAGTTCCCTCAAACAATTTCCTTTTATGCTTAATATTTACCGATGCCAAATTTTAGTGCGTCGAGGGAAAATTTTCGACTCTCGATCCTTTAATTAAATGCTAGTATTTTTGAGTTATGGTGATTTTCACATGTTCAAGCAAACTTTTAAAGACTTAAATGAGACACAAGATGATAAGCAAAGGCAACAATTTTCATACTGAAGTAGAATTGGATATTGCAAGAGATCAAGTGGTACCCAAAAAGTAAAATTTGACACATGCTTTTTAGGGTGTGTTGAGTGCTCAACAATGGCGACTGACTGGGAGAAAGCACAATGTTTGTTCCTCCCTCAGGGTTTGGAAGATACAAAAGAGGGTGGATAACTTAACTGGTTTTGAATCAGAGCCTCTTTTTCCCTTGCATTTTAACTTCTCCGGTTGATTCTTCTGGGCTTACCCATGGGGTTTAAACCTTTATTCCTCCTTTGTTTCCTGTGATCCTGACTCATGCCCCCTTTTACAAAAGTATAGTAAAGTATTCACTGGCATGAATCCTATAATTACCTCTACTCACTTGCTTCGGTGTTTCTCCACTGCCAGCGAGCGTCCATAGCCCTGGTGGAGTTACCCCGACATCACAAACCTTGCTCCACTGCCAGGGAGCGTCCATAGCCCCGACAAAGATATCTGCATACCCTCTCCTACTGTTCACTCTTTTGATAATGTCAACTTTATTTCGGCATGATGCCCTGAGTGAGTGGGAGAGGATGATGTCTATTTATTTTTCATTGTGAGACGGTTAAGGTGTATCCTTTGCTAGCTTTGTGTTCGGGGTTCATGTAGTCCTTTCCAACTTTCCTTCTTTCCTTAAGGTATTACCAAACCACTAAGAAGACACGTCTGACATTTCTCAGAAGTTGTTCATCTGCACATGTTAGATAGAGGACTCCTCAAAGAAACCTCAAGTTCTTTAGTGATTCTTGTGTTTGTTTGTGAGGGATGAGTTAGGAAAAGAGTCCGCTATGTCGCATGATTTAAGGTCAACCATTGTCTCGCTGAACACAATATTTCAAAGCACAAAAGTCTAGAAAGAAAAAGAAAACAACAAAAATGTGTTTCGCAATCATGAAAACACTCATACAAAACATAAACACACACACATACACACACAGACACACACACACACACACACACACACACACACACACACACACACACACACACACACACATATTTATTGAAAGTATTGTTTCAGGGCTTGGCCATTTACTGGGAGGGCATCAGGTTCCCCCCTCAAGTTCTGTAATCGGTAAGTGCTAGCCCCAATATTCTCAGCCACCTGGAAAGGTCCAAGCCATAGATTTTGAAACTCAAAATGTTTCCCTTTGGGTTCGTTTGCTTTGTCCCATTTCAGGACTAGGTCTCCTACTTCAAAACTCTTCTCTTTAGCCTTGTGCTTGTCGAACCATCTTTTAACTGTCTACTGGTGGGCTATGAATTTTGACTTAGCCTTTTCCCTTTCTTCTTCTAACATAAGCAGAGTGTCAATTCTTCATTGCATGACTGATGAAGGCTATTCTCCAACATCTTGGGCCAGTTGAAGAGATGGGAGGTAAAGTCTGTTTGGGAGAATGGCTTCCTATCTGTATACCAGAAAGTATGGGGAATTCCCTATAGCTTCTTTGGGCGTGACCCTATCGACCCATAAAGTGTTATGAAGTAGATTGTGCCAATTCATCTGGTTGTCTACAACCGTCTTCTTTAATATTCTCACTAGGTTCTTATTAGTCGATTCTGACACCCCATTTCCCCGTGGATAATAATTTGCAGAGTACCTAATTATGATTCCTTTGTCCAAAGAAAAATCTTTCAATTGGGTGGAAAAAAAATCTTTCAATTATAAAAAACAAGAACATAAGAGACACCAAACCTTGTGATCAGTTGTTGTTCTATGAATTAGATTACCACCTTCTCGTTTACATGAGTCAGAGGGATGGCCTCTGCCCATTTCGTGAAGTAATCGGTGGCAGTAAGAATGCACTTGTGTTGCTTTGAAGAACTGAGTGTAATTTCTCCTATGATGTCTAACTTCCATTGCTCAAAAGGCCTCAAGACAGTTACTGGTTGGAGTGGGACTGCTACTCTCTTCTCCCTCCCAGTGCTTACTTGACAAGTTTTAAAGTTTCTAGTGTAGGTGTGAGCGTATTTGAACTAGGTGGGCCAATAATAGCCAACCCTCAGTATCTTATGAGCGGTGGTGTTTCCTGCGAAATGCCCACCGAGAGGGCCATCATGGAGCTCCTTCAGAACTTTGTCTACATCTTCATGTTTGAGACATCTTAATAGTACCCCATCATAATTAATCCGGAAGAGTACCAAATTTATGAGGCGGTATTGTGCAGATTTTAACTTGAAAGCTCTCCTTTCCCTAGGTTTGAGATTTTCTGGACAAGTCCCATGGTGTAGGAGATAAGTTAGTTTCTCGTACCAAGATTCTCATCCTGGGGAGATGTATGAAACTTCACCACACCATAATTCCATTTCATTCTCCCATCTGGAATTTTCATTTACTTGGTTCTGGGCTTCGACTGCAAGTTTGCATAACCCTTTCCCTTTAACTAGTTTGGCAGCTTTTATATCTATATCAAATTCTTGGACTACTGCAATCCAGTTCCCTCTTCTTTCCCCCATCTCCTGTTGAGTGAATAGGGAACGGACCGCAGGGTGAGGCATGATTACTTTGGTGTGGTTCTTAAGGATGTAAGACTAGAAGTGTTTCACTGCTTTATAAACTTCATAAGCCTGTTTATCTATGGCATGATAATTTAGTTCGACTCCTTGGAGGTTTGTACTCATGAACGACATTGAGGCCTCATTGTTGTCGTCATCCTTCTGAGTCAATACCGCAACTATCAATTGGTTGGAGGCGAAAGTATAGAGGAAGAAATCCCTATTGAAATTGGGACTTCGTAACACGGGGGCCTGCAATATGGCAGTTTTGATGTTGTTGAAAGCATCCTTTCGTTCATCATCCCACTTAAATTTGGTTTCTTTGCGAATCATATTTTTTAAGGGTTTGATAGTTTTCGCGAAATCGGGAGTGAATTTCCTCACGAAATTGATTTGTTTGAAGAAAGACTGCATAGATTTCTTGTTGTGAGGAAATGAGAGGTGAGCTATGGCTTTAATCCTTTCTGGGTCTATGCGAATGCCTACTTGAGATATAATGTGGCCTATCAACTTACCTTCCTCAACTCTGAAAATAGTTTTCTTAGGATTTAAGGATATGCCGTATCTCCTACACCTTTCGAAAATTTGAGTTAAGTGTTGGATGTTCTCTTCTCTGTTTTTTGAATAAATAGTTACGTCATCTAGATACACTACCACACACTTGTTGATTAGTCCATGGCCCTTTGGAAGGTCTCCCCTACGTTGATTAACCCAAAAGGCACGTGTTTATAAGCGAAGGTTCCCCACTTGGTTCAGAAGGTAGTTTTCAAACAATATTCCTCTGAAACCAGAACCTAGTTGTAACCTAAGAAACCATCCAGTAGAGAGAAAATCTCCGAGCCAGACACGGTCTATAGGAGTTTCTCCATCAACAGGAATGGGTAATTTTCCTTTTCTGAAGCTCTGTTGAGTTTTATAAAATCTACGCATAAGTAGATTTCTCCCTACTTTTTCCTTACCAGAACCATATTTGCTACCCACACATAATGCCTAACCTGGAAGATGATTTTGGAATCTAAAAGTTTCTTCAATTCTTGATACATGAGTGGTTCTAGGGATGGGTGATACTTTTGGAACTTCTGTTGGAAGGGTTTCACTTCGAGTTTTAATGGGATAGTATGTTGCATGATGTGGGTATCATAGGTTTTCAGATCTCGATAGGACCATGAAAAGACATCTTGATATTGTCTGAACAGTTTGAGATAATCCTTCCTCTCCTCCTTAGATATAGCCTTATTGAGATTTACATTCTTTAGGTTTTTAGGGGTTCAAAAATTTATAGTTTCATGCAGGGGACAAGAGCTATCGGTCTTTGCATTTTTAGGCCCCTTAAATCACTTTTTCAGGTCAAACAAATTTTCCAAATTAGCTATCCCTTTCAGGATTGTGTGAGGCTTCGATATTTCAATAGGTTTACCTGTCCGAGGATCAATTTTTGTCGATTGCTATTGGAATACTTCATCATCAATAGCCAAATATTTAAAATTGTCTTGGTTGGTTTGTAGAGTAGTTCCACAACGAATCAGGAGGCTTCATAATCCTCTAGAGGTGATAGTCTTGAAGCAGCTGTGGCTAGGGAATCAACAAGAATATTCTTTTCTCTGGGGATCATGGTAATATTGAAAGCTCCAAAATGCTCTATTAACTTATGCACTTCCTGCTGATAATTCTTTAGGTGCGGGGAATTGCAATGTATAATATTTCTTACCTGTCTGACGATAATCTTAGAATCTCCAAAAACCTTCAATTCTTTGACATTTAAGTGTAAGGCTTTCTTTAATCCTTGTACTAGAGCTTCATATTCGACAATGTTTTTCGTGCATTCAAATTCTAGCCTACATGATAGGAAATGACGTTTACCTTTAGGATCAATGAGGATGCACCCTGCCCCTGCCCCTTCTTGCGATTTAGATCCATCAAAATATAAGGTCCAACATTGTGGGCAAGGTGTGTAGGCCTCCCGTTCCCTATTACTTTCATTTTCTCCTGTTGCTAGCTCTAAGTTCTTCGACACAGGTTCTTGGCCGAAGAGGGTCTCTTCTGTTAGTATCAACAATTTCTCTTGAAACACCATTTCAGAGTTCTCGGTGAGAGGAACGTCGGATAAGAGAGGAGAAAAGTTCCCGAAGTAAGAGTCACAAGAATAATTGCCTAGCACAGGGAAATCTGTCGATGAGGGTTCATTCAAGGTTTCTAGGTCAGTGATGGTATGTTTTAGATACCTTTCCCTATCGATTCTGATCATATTTTTGTATCCCTTCAGTGGTAGCCAAATGTGTGCCCAGTCTATACTAAAGTATCCATTTAACTTCTCAGACCAATCTCGACTTAGTAATAACCCATAGGCCTCTAGGATGTCTACTACAATGATGTCGATCACTTGCACAAGCTTGGGATGTGTCGCTATTATAACCATTACATATTTGAGTTCCCCCATGAACTTGACCTGGGTTCTGTCTAGTTGTATTACATGTTTATCGCTCTTGAGAGGAACACCATT
Source organism: Picea glauca (assembly GCA_000966675.3). NCBI lineage: Eukaryota > Viridiplantae > Streptophyta > Pinopsida > Pinales > Pinaceae > Picea > Picea glauca. The sequence continues at coordinate 865,850 of JZKD02S1199096.1, read as the reverse complement.
TAATTTTTTGCAAATAGACAAGGGAATGACTTTGGAAGATGCTCCCGAATCTACCAAGAAGTTGTGAAGGTTTCTGTTGAAGACCTCAAATGTCAAAAGGAAGGGTGGGAGAAAAGGTTTTCCCTTCTTCTCTTTCGAGCAGGTGTTTATCGTTGGTTTAATCACCAGATCTATGGGAGATAGATTCCTTTCCTGACCATTGCTAGTTGTGGGGTTTTATATTGAGTTCAAGGCTTGTAGCAGAAATTCCTTTTGCTGAGGGATTATGCAAATGTCCATAACTGATATATTAGCCTTCAACTTCTTCAAATATTTGACTACATTGTAATCCAGTTTGGGCGATTCTCGGGTATGGATGCTTATAGGGTTTTTACTGGGAGAAAAAGGTGCTTTCGGGTGATCGGGAGTCGTCTTACTCCTTGAAGTTTGGGTGGCAACGATTTCTTTTGAGACAGATGGACCTTTACTTTGTGTTTGTGCAACTGAGACTTCTGCAGCATGTTCTTGAGACTCAAACAGGTCATCGGAAGGCATGATCAGGTTGGGATCCCATATCAACATGGCTATATCTTGTGGTGGATCAATCTCTTCCTGGTCAGCAATATTTATAACTGAACTGCTTGATTGTTTGGTTAGGGAGACTTCATCTAGAAACCGGTTGGCCATCAAATTCATGGCATGCACCCATTGAGGGCAGCCTCTTTCAGAGTGGTTTTCTTGGTGATAAGCACAGAAAGAATCAGATGCTACATTTCCTAGATTGATATTTAAGTTATCTAGGGGAGGTTCAATTTCTTTGAATGACAGATTTCTTTTAAAGAAAGGCTTATAGGGCCTTTGGCCTTGATTTCCCTCCCCTGCATTTCTCTTCATGTCTATGATCTCGTTTGATAATTTCTTAACCATGCGTTGTAGGTATTCTATGTCTCCATTACCCTTGTCAAGAGTCTGTTCTGCTTGTTTCCCCGGTGGTCTAGTCAAAAGGAGTCCTCTCCTGGGAGGAGGTTGAGCTTCTTTCTTAAGTAAAGAGACTTGGCCTTCTTTACACCCTTTCATCTGGAATTCAATCATTTTGGCTTCTTCAAAATTTTCAGCTAGGGTTTGCTTGGCGGCCCTCTTCACAAACATGGAAATAGAAGCTGGGAGAGTGTTAGCATAAACTTCGATTTGAAAGTCCTGAGTTGGTTTAGCTTTGGGCTTAAACTTGTTTAATATGGTCGTGAACCTTTGATTGAAATCTTTGACCCTTTATTTCAAAATCATGGTCTTGGCAAACAATTCAGCCATCAGAGCTCCCATAGTAGTCTCTTCTGCAAATTTATCTAGAAAATCTTTCTGGAACTTCGTCCAACTAGTTATAGATCCTATCGATAGGTTAAAATACCACGTGGAAGCTGAATTTTTAAACATGTAGGGGAAAATTCTGCATACTACGTCTTCATGTTGGACGATCATAAGTCTGATCACCAGTATGAACTTCTTGATATGATCTTCATGCAATCTTGAAGTCTCGGGGTCAAATTTAGGAAGTAGATTCTCCGGGTGTCGGGGAAGATTATGTACTCGTCTCAGGATGGCCAAAGTGTCTCCAGCCAGCCAAGGCTGATTGTTTTGGGGTGAGTTTTCCCCTTCTTCCTCATGGTCATTGTTACCTTCCATATCTTCAGATTCTGAGTTAAACTCCTCTTCTTCCGAAAAATCGCCCGGTTCAGAGATGTCGCCGGCTGGAGTTTCAGGTATTAAGTCAAGAGGATATTGGATTTTGGTGAGGGCGAAGTCTATTAAGTCTTCTACCATGTGCATGAAAACTTCATCGGGAGTATTGACCACTAGTCTACTGATATTTTTTCTTCGAGGAAGTATCAGAGCTACAGACAACGCACCGATCTATCGGGAGTATGCACTTGTGATTCTTCTAAATTTATTTAAATCCTCGTGAGGAAGATAATAAGGTATTTCCTTCCTCTGGCTGGGGTGAGTTACTCATTCCTGGAGTACTCAGTGTGTGTGGTTTGTCTTTGGAATGACTAGCCATGCATGTGGGCTGTTTTTGAATCTACCGACTATCTGAAATATTATATGAAATATGTATCTAGCCATTCATTCTTTAGGCCCTCCTTCTAGCGCCAATTCTTTTGATGGGTACTAGATCCCTTGATTCAACAGTAGGAACCAAACTCGCCACCGAGGCCCAATTAGACTCTGCATCATTTGATAGTGGAATGGTTCTCTAGATCTTACGATCTGGCCAATTTATCGATGGGATTTATGTTTTCTTTGTGAAGGCTCTTCCTTCAGTTGGACTATCTCTTTTTTGTATTTTCTCTTAGGTGGGACCGATATGAGATGTAAGCCAGTATAAACCAACTCGGTAACAAACAAGAGTAAGTTTTAACTACTGGGAAGAGGCCGAGCTTGGGATAACCCGCTGCTCAAACATGCAGACGAAAATTCTATACCACAGGCCTAGTACTAATACATTAACCATGTGAGCATCCAATTACTGTCTCAGAAACTAATTATTAGAAAGAAAACACATATGCGATAAGATAATGACAAGAAAAATAATTCACCTACGCTAATCATCCATCACACGATAACACAACGATTCATCTTCATCATTAAAGTAAAGAACAACAAAATATTGCACCAGATAACTTGACAATAGATTAAATAGCTCTTAGTCATTACAACATCATTCATGAAATGAGATAGGAAATAGTTCTTCTCCATGTCCAATAACACATGCATTTGATGAAAATAACTTGTCTATGGTCCAGAAGGACTTCAGAATCAAAATCAGCTTCAAAATAATTCTTAACAACTAGAAAGAAAGAGTTCTTGCAAAAACCATTGACCTTGAACTAATTGGTCGATGTTCTTATTTATAATATAAAATTCAACTAAAAATAACAACTAAGTGCAGTTTAAACAAAACAAAATTTGCCACGTGGTGTCATCTTTAACAATTTCTTTAACATTCAACTCAAGATATTACTTGAAAGGGTGACTTTTCTCATACTCTGACCAACTTATAAACAACTCTTCATAGGTTTGGGCCCATGGAAATCTGTGCTGTTCCATCGGAGCCACGTGAATTCCTCTGACCTCCATTGCATGCATCCAGTACTTCACTAGAATAGTGTTTAACTGCTATAGCACAGTTAGAGCTCTAATCATATGTTCCATAAATCGTTGTACTTGCCCTGGTGCTATGTCGGTCATATTTGCAAGCTCTTCGACGCATAATAAATCTTGCTTGGTATGCATTTCAATTATGCCGCACAAGTCGACGAAGTTGTCGGGGTTGCCAAACTCGGGGAGTCTGATATCCTTCATTACTCTGTTGATTTTACCCCAATGTTTCTAGCATATGGCCCACTGCTCTTGAATTTCTCAGTGCGAGTCCTCAGACATCTTATCCCAATACTCGGATGATCACTTCGTGCGATTAAGATTGCTTTTGCTTATCATCCAGATACCGTGTTCTTCTTTATCTTGGCCCTGTTGGACTGCATCAATGTATTCGAGTCTGTCTACGGCTTGGTGTGCCCTTTCATACCACCACTCCATATCCTTGCACATTGCAAGTGCCATGAGAGTGTCTTCCTGGAGCTCAGCTATCTTCATAGTAAAAAGGTGACGCTCTTTTTTGAATTTGTTGTAAGCCTGTTTAAACTCGGTTCTCAGATATACCGCAGTCTGGGTGGCACCTTGATAGTACTCCGCTAGGTGGCGTAAATTCTCTAGTTCCTTTAGGGCTTTGGCCAACTCCTTTCAGTCTCATTTGGCTCTGTCCAAGGTGGCATTCGAGATCGCCATCCCCACACTGAGGAGCTTCAATGTTCGGGCATCTGCTGTGTTTATCAAACTCTCCTTTGTAGTGATGAGGATAGAGCGATCCAACGCGATCCTCCTCTTCTTCATGGTTCTTTGGACTACGAACTTCCTCTTTCGATCATAGGAGATTGCATAAATATCGACTACCTCTTCTATAGGTTTAGGAATCTGCTGATCACCCCATGTGAGTGTGTTTCCCAGATTTCCTGTGGTGTAAATCTGTTCAAGGTCGGGTTCTTGAACTTCCTCGTTGAGCTTCCAAGGCTCGATATCTGCCTGTCACTTATCGAGGATCTAAGCATCGAGCGGAATAGAGGAACTAGGAAAATACTCGATACTTACTTGTTCATCGGCTGTTGAATCACCGATTTCCTTTTGCGGGCATATTTCCTTCGGCTCATCTAATTCTGACTTATCCCTTGGATTTTCGGCTCGGATCTCCGACACTTCGGGCCTTGTTGTGTTGGGAACTCTTTCAAATTCTATTTCCTTTTGTGGTACTTCCTGAGTTTAGACCCTGGAATTAGGAGAATAACTATTCTCAAATCCCTTTTCTTCTTGGACACACACAAGAGTCCCGCGAGATACCTCCGGGCTCTCATAATCACTATATATATTTATAAACTCACTCAGAGGAATAGGCGCGCTTGTTTCTACTGATACCCGACCTGCCTTTGGTTGAGTCGCCACACCTGTAGGCGATCCTACCGGTGGTATTGTGGTTTCTGGATCATCTGATCCATTGATGTTATCCAGGTTTATGAAATTAGGGCCACTTGGCCCCTCTGAGATTTCTTCTGGGCTATCGGTCGAGAGTCTTGGCAACCTGATGAGATTTGGGTTATTCCGCATCCGATTCATTACATGCTGGGCTTGTTGATACATGAGTTCCCCTCTCTCTTGCACATTCTAAGTCTTGGGGGAATCCCTGTCCTGTATCGGGGTTAGTTGGGAGATCTCTATTGTTTCGGTGGCTTCTTGAGGAGTTTCCACCTCTTCGACTGATGCAGGTGCTATCCTTTCTCCTCTGGACCTGAGGACCTCTTGGGCTGATTTCTCCAAGACTGTTTCTTTCTCATCCAAACTCATGGCCTTAAACCTAGTTTCTTTAGGGTTAGCCATTATTGCCACCACCTCATCCCAATTTTGGGCATTTTCGGTGAAGATCTCATCCTCAAACCTGTCATGGGCATATGACCAGCAGGATGATACATGTGATGCATGCTTTAGGACTAGACCCTTGGGGTCATGCTTGTGAAAATGTCCAGTTTGGAATCAGAACTCCAATTGGATTAACCCTTCCTACTTGGCATGCGCGGTGTCCTTTACCATGTAGAAACCAACATGAAATCCATAGGGTATGAAATCCCGCATTCCCCTATCAGATGGTTTGATAGCAGATTTCCCCTATCACTAGTTGATTTAGGACATATAGAGGTAAGAGATGAGGTGCCCCAGTGGCATCGAACACCCTGATGTAGGTATTGCGCTCATCCAGATACCAGTGGCCAACTTTCGATACCATCCTTTTGGCTGCATCCGAAAGCCTTGGGCACTCTTTCTTGACCAACAAGGAATAAATACGTGCGATAAATTGATCGCAGATGAGAGAGTAGGATTTCTTGTACCTATTCTCCCACAAGATGCTGAAATATACATGGACCGGGAATTCTGAGGCATGCTATCTCAATTTCATTCCGGCAAAGACGTTCTTGGCACAAATGACATCCAATAGATAAGAATCCATGTAGAAGGTAGGGTTTTCTCCCTCTTTCGGCATTTGATCCTATCGTATGCAAGTGCTTAACTGTTTGCAGATGATGGCGCCCCAGTTAAAACCTATTCTAGAAATGGCTACAGTATAAGCTAAAGGCATCCAAGCCTCCAAAAACTTGGAGCAGTCTTTGTCCCCATGAAATCGGCAGAGGAGAGCCATTAGATAGATGTAAGGCTCTTTTAGGTTGGCTGTTAGGTACCAACCAGAGGTCCGGTTGGTGAAATTTTTATCCTCTCTCCACCAGGAAGCCATTATCTTGCTGCTGTCATGTTTCTCATAGAAACTCAACTAAAAATCAATGTTCAATCGCTCCTCCAGCTCTCTGAGATTGTAGTAATTTTGAACTTCCATGGGGATGAAAACCCCGACACACTCACCATTTTTGTCATTAATCGAACATCTCTATGTGTTAGTGTGATCGATGAGCCATTTCAGGAATTTGAGGCAGGGGAATACTGGAGTCCTGCTCGCCACCATGTGCAGATATGCCTTTTGGACATTCGAGAGGACTTCATCGTTGATTCTTCCCGTATCAGGGTCGCTGTGCGGGATATATTTGGGGAGTTCCTCCCGCTTGATTTTATTGAAAATTTATTCCCAACACAGGAATACTATCTTGGTCCCAATGTTCGCCTCTGTGTCTCCAAAGGCCAGGGGCTGAACATAAGCCTTCTTCATGGCTGTTTTGATGACGGGCACTGGCTTTGGAGAAAATTCCAATTGTCTAGCAATCGCTGGGGAGGAACCCTCTCCCACCTCTGGATCTTATAACTTTGGTGCTCTTGGAGATTTCTCGGTGGTGGGTTTCTTCAGAGGAATTGTTCCTACAACCGAAAAGAAATCCTTTAGGTATGTGTACAGAGTAACGTTGGATTAAAAAAATGTATGAGATGAAGCATACAACATCCATAAGCTGGTGCATACCAATAACGCTTGCTAAAATTGTTGTTTAATACTCACTGAACCTTGGAAGCTTGCCCCATATTGCTCATCTCTCTCCTCTGGATGCTCCGAACTTATTTGCGCACAAAATAAGCTTGTTTACAATGAATCAAAAGTATATAACGGGAGAGATCCTACCAGTCATATCAACCAATTAGTATGAGTAATTGGTGAAATAAAAAACAACCTACCATCGAATCTCTGCAAATAAATTATATGTGGGTTAACGACGAGAGCGCGGAGGGAGATACATTGTATCAGAGTGCTCAAATAGTCCTTTTGATTTTGCGCACGAATTAGAAACTAATGTGAGATCCTGGAATTAATTAACCTTTTAAATGCGTCGTATCTAGCGTATCTCAGAGCTAAAACGTCCCATCGCGTTGCATCTCTTAGTGGACAGGTCGGGAATCGACGATATCCTTATGCTTGTCTCCGTTGGTATCCTTCTGAGAAAACTTCCGATGCTGACGAGTTTCTTCGTACGATGCTGACGTGGCATCACTAACTTGGGGCTCAGGAACTGCTAATGACTCAAGGGAAAACTTGATCATATGTTTAACCACTTTGGCAACAACACATGATAGGTAGGAGCAGATGGTTTGATAACATGCCTCAATTGGGTTAGGGTTTTTCCAACAAGACGCGAGCGATAATATAAAACTCAGGCAACCGATGCCGAAAAGTATAGGGATCGGTGGTCGGGGGAAAGGATAAACTTATCATGCCATTTAATGGCCCTGCCTTCTCAAAACTTGCCGATGCCGAAAGTTATCGGGGACCGACCTCTAGAGATAGTTCCGCTGCGTTGATTGTCCTTGAAATCTCTCGATACCGAAAATGTTTCGGAAGTTGGTGATCGATGACATTATTTCATCCTACATAGAAGCTTACTCCTTTAACCTTTTTCCGGTGTCGAAGGGATCGGTCATCGGCACTATCCTTGGTGAGGCTTGTTCGCGAAAGAAAGATTCTATTTACCGACGCCGATGAGGATCGATGACCGACTACCTTGGTTCCCTCAAACAATTTCCTTTTACACCTAATCTTTACCGATGCCAAATTTTAGTGCGTCAGGGAAAAGTTTCGGTTGTCGATACTTTAATTAAATGTTAGTATTTTTGAGTTATGGTGATTTTCAAATGTTCAAGAAAATTTTTAAAGACTTAAGTGAGACATGAGATGATAAGCAAAGGCAACAATTTTCATACTGAAGTAGAATTAGATATTGCAAGAGATCAAGTGGTACCCAAAAAGTAAAATTTGACACAAATTTTTTAGGGTGTGTTGAGTGCTCAACAAGTAGTAACTTCTAGTTATGGAGGAAATACTTTACTTGTTATCTAGTATAATTATAGTGTTCATTTGAAAGAAAATGCTTATCTTATATTTTTATAAGAGATTCATCCACTTCGCAATATAAAATTGACATTAGTAATAATTGGAAATGAGAGAAAAACGTTGGGCTTAGTTTTTATCCACCAAACTTTTGCCAATAAAAATAACTCTCATATCACCCCACTTCCATCACACTCATTGCCTACGTAATATATATATTAATTATAAGGGTGTAAATTATGAAATGGAAGTCGAAAAGTGCTATTTTAGTGTGTGAAGTACAAGTAAACCTGTCGGGGCTATGGACACTCGCGGACAACGAAGCAATGCTGGGTTCAAGAGAGATGAGGAACAATTGTGTGCAAAATTTGGTTGGTATAAAAACTCAGACCTTTGGTTTGATTTAAGAACCAATTAGAAACTTATTATCTTATTCAAAATAATGAACTCCCTTTTTCTTGCTCTCTTGAAAATGTTATGTTAAGTAAAAAGTATTGATGATGAATAACTGATATTTTTCAAATATCAAGTATTGTATAATTGCTCCTAAACTACCAAGTGAGAAGCTTGAGCTAGGATTAATGAACATAAAACCCTATATTTTCAATAACATAAATAACTAATTCTCCCAGTGTGTCGCCATTTCTTGTGGCTGATACAACAACCCCCCATTATTGAATATTGTTGAATAAAGATAATGAGTCCCTTACAAACAATTTTTGAATTTTATGGTTTGATTTATTTTATTTATTACCTTCGGTTCCTTTTGAACTCTTTGATTAAATTTTGATCCAACTTAAACATTTTAATAAACTTCTTTAGATAAAAAATGAACCACAAATAAACCTCTAAGTTTTAAAAGTTGTTCGTTAAATAATTACTTGGTGTCCCGGGGGACTAGTGATATGGTGGTTGGGTCAGGTTTCTTATTTATTTATGAATGGATAAAAATAAGTCTCCGAATCTCTTGGTGGTTTGGTGGACTGATTGGTCTATGGGCTGGTTACTCATTGATAGAACCGAGTATTCATATGTTGCATTATGGATTCAAATAACATCCCATTTGGCTCGGGGTTTCTGTGGTGCAGTTAATCATAAGGTTACGTCAAATAACTTAATTATTGAATATAATCACACTATCTTAGGCCTTATCATTGCAATTATAAATTTGGTTGCAAAGAAACATCTAATGGTCTGGTGCTCGATTTACGAACATTCCCACTCCATTTCAAATTCTAAATTGTCTTTTCTTCCATTAATGGTTATGATGATCATTGGTTAATGAAAATTAAAGAACAAATTTATCATATGATGTGATATGAATTAAACTTGAAAAATGATGTTTTTTATACGCATGTCACATATTTCATCTCTGTTTTCTTATTTTGTGCATTACTTTGATCTTGCTATAAGAAAATTGCGTGAATTCCAAGAGTAAAAGTACAGTTTTATTCAGAAATATTTTCTGGTTAGTTTTAGCTTTCAAGTCATTGTTCATGTTTGAATTAAGTTTTTATATGAATCAAATTTTTACTCTGTATTTCTTTCAAAATGCAGGATTCTCTATAACAGAATGACTCAGAAGGAGAAATCAAAGTAGTAGACAGAGGAGGAGGAAGAAATAGAAAGGAATCCCAATTCAAATTTCTATTCATATGCCTCTTACAAAATTGAAGTTAAGAACTGCATGGAATGGAGTGAAATATACAAATTCATTGAAGACAAAGATTTCATGGATGAGTACAAGTCCATTGTTGATGATATTGAAGATATTAAAAAGTCCATTATGCATAGAATAACATCCAAGCCAACTATCTTATCCTATTATGATACGGTATAATAGATTATTTTCCATACTAATATTTTTGCTTGTACAATTGTCATTTATGCTTGTGAAGTTATTAGGTCATTTAGGCCTAAGGATATTTCCAATAGATTATTTTCCATACTAATATTTTTGCTTGTACAATTGTCATTTCTGCTTGTGAAGTTATTAGGTCATTTAGGCCTAAGGATATTTCCAATATGTACAAGTTAGAACAAGCTAAAGTTAATATGGATGAAAATTATATTCAGGGTTTCATAAAAAAGAAGTAAAAAGGGAAGATATTCAAATGGGTGATTTAATTAGGGATTGGTGGAATGATTCTTCTGCCTTAAAGATCATTTTAGTTAAAATATATCCCATTCAAAGACTGAAAAACCCTCCTATGTTAGTCGCCATTATGCTTTGTCGATTATATGGTGAAAAAGATTCTCTGAAATTTAAACTAGGATGGGTTCCCCTTATTCACCAGATTTTAAAGAAAAAATCTTCAATTGGGACTATATTATTTCTACCAATAACCAACAAGAAGTGAAAAAGTCACAAGAAATGACACAATAATACTTCCTAGGTTTATTTTATTTTATTTTTATTTTTATTTTATATATATATATAAATGTCTGGCTACATGATAGATGCAATAACCACTTTTCCTCTGTTATCTTGGAACTAGTCTCTTTCTTAAGATCCGATCCATATTCACTGTTCTAAGTTGTGGGATGCAAACTGCAAATATTATTTTGATGAAATATGTAATCATTTCATAATTCCTCTACACATGAGTTTAAAAAATCAACCTGCTCCTAGGTTTACTCGAGAAGCCACGAAAACCATCAAAGAAATAGGATGTTGGTTCATAGATGAAGAATTTTCTTACATATGAATTTATGGACGTGAAGGAGAAGCCTACATTTTGTCAAGATATTCTTCTGGATAGGCTGGTGCTTAGAGAGATAGCTTATCAGAGTGTTGTTGTTGGTATTGATGCTTCCTTATCAAAAAGTAAAAACAAATAGTGGCCATCCTTTCCTATTCCACTGGGAATTTATTCTTTATTAAATTCAAAACATGCTTTGAAAGAATTAGAACAACTTGAGGGTATTTGAGTAGCCAATGGAAGTTTTAAAAAGACATGACCCAATAGGTCTTGTCAAAAATCATTGTAGCATGGTGAAAAATGTTAAAGCCTATAATCATAAAGATGATCCATTTGACATTGTTTTACAAAGAGCTCAATATTATCAAGAGGTAGCTCAAAGAATTCAAGATTTGAAGAATAGTCCCAAGATGCAAGAATTCTTAGATTGGAAGTTCAACAGAAAGAAAGATTTTATGAAAGAAAAGAATGAAAATAAAGGTAATATACATGGAAGTGCTGATCCAGAAGATGACATACAATCATATTCAAAGTCAGAACAAAGCCAAAATAATTCAACTAGTGATATGAAAATTGATAAACATAATCGAAACAAAGATGAATCTAGGAAAGATGATCATGATAAAGGTAGTGGATATACACATGAAAACATTCAGGAAAATATAACATCAAAAACTCTTGAAAAGTCCATTGAGGGAAATAAAGGAGATAATGATACCCAAGGTACTAAACATACCTTTTCAATAGTCATTATAGTTCTCACTGCTATTGATACTAGTCCAATTACCTCTATCCCTAAAAGTTTAATGTCCACAACCTTTGATTTAGACAATTTTCAACCAGTTCAAGAAATTGTTTTGCCTTTAAACACTTATAGTTTCATTGATACAACAAAGACTGTTATAAGAAGAAGAAACAAGAAGAGAAAAACATGGCATCCTGCAAAAGCGTCACAAGAATTAGTTCAAATATGGAACACACCACACTTAAATGAGGAAAACATTATAGAAGAGGATGCTGATTCTTTAGGGGCGTTTGTTGATGAAAACATATGGTATGTTAGTAAACTCACTTCTCAATTGAGAAAAGAAAAGAAGCAAGTGGAAAAATTGGAGGAGAAATTAAATTCTCATGAATCTATCTTGGTCAAAGAACATCAGTGCCAAATAAATGAGTTAATGGAAGAAAATGAAATATCTATTGCTACAATTGATGAACTGAAAGTTGAAGCAAATGTTATTAGAACAGAACATGCTATGTAGTTAGCTTTTCTTCATGAGGAAAAGAAAGGAATGTCCAGGAATTATGAAGATCAAATCAATGCTCCGGTGGCCCATATCATTGAATTAAAGGTAAAACAAGAGAATACATAAATTATCAAGACAAAATCCATTGGTACAAGTGACAAAATCACTAGCCTTCAATAATTATTTTATGTTAAACTAGATGAAATCTAGTTACAATATCACCAATTGCAGAAGTTTAATGAAGAATCTAAAGTGAAATCTGAGACGCAGAAGGTTACTCAAAATTATTTTGAGATAGTAAAAACATGTGAAGCAAAGGATGCCTACAGGTTTTTCCAAAATGACCGATGAAGAGAAACTCCAAGTGCAAAATTCATTAGATTTATGGTACACCAATTGTGATTTATCATAGGACTTAATTAAAGAAACCAATAAGAATTGCTTAGATCTCTAGGATTCATCTCTGGATATTCTTGAAGACCATGACATGCCTTATGTTCATTTTCTTAGCCAAGAAGTGCTGTTATCCAATTGTTTTACAAATTTCAACAACAAAAGAACTCATGTGCAGATAGTATCATGCAACTCAAATTCTAGAATGTGGAAGGAACCAAAGAATTGATCTCCAAATTGACAGAGTGTTTAAGATCGATCGACTCTTTTCTTTCAAAATTCAAGATAAATAATAAAGAGATTGCTAAGAAAATTTACCGATGCAAGTTAAATGAGGATATTTCTAATCCACCTCTAATCTCACCAACGCTAGAAAAAATTACTCTATGGCAATCTGTTATCAAAGAGAGAGAGAGAGTAAAATTAGCAACGAATCTACAACCAATGAAGGAGATATTTCTTCTTGAAATATAGATTGTTGAACTATGTTTCCATATGTCAAGATCAGTTGAAAGAAAAGAGGAAATTGCCATAAATTTTCGAATCTGAATGTTACTTAATGTAATTTGATATGAGGAGTCATGGGTTAAAAAATTGAGACTCAAACTTGTTACTTTTATCAGTTTGAATTTAAAATTGAAGACCTAGTCTTTTGGCAAATTTATATTTGAGTAAAGTGATGATTGTATGATTTCACTTTTATTAAATCCCACAATTTCCTCTATTTAGGTTTATGTGAACTTTTTCCATAATCCAATTTATTTTTGAATTGATAGCATATTAGATATGAGAATCCATTAATGTTATCAAGATTACTTTTATTATTGCTAACAATTGATTTATTCCGATCTACAATTAAATAATCTTCATGAAAATTTTCCAATAGCTTATTTCTCATCATTTTGTCTCATATTTGATATTTACATAAAGTTTAATTGGTAGTCAAAAGAAAAGATATTGCTATGTGATGAATGCAATATTATTTTGTTGCAATGTGGATGGGCTAGTGACATTCTGAAATTGTTTTTTTTTTTACTTGGAATATAGCCCTGGGAAAACCATCGACACTTCCCCTCCTTTCGAGGATGGTACCTAGGGTAAACCAGATTTTGTAGAAAGTCGAGGCTTTTTCGATAGCTTTCTCATTTAAGAGCTCAACATGTCACTTGCGGGAATTGAACCTAGGTGTGGGGGAAACACCCCTAAGCACAAACCACTTGGGCTAAACCCAATTGACATTTTGAAACTAATTTACAAAACTATTGTTTTTCATTTATTTGACTTCAGATATATAAACTTTTTTTTTATTACGATTGGATGTGGATATAATCATTGTGATCTTCTTTAAGTCATATCAATTATTTATGCTTAAAAATTTCTGAGGATAATGAACTTTTTCTATTCTTCAAAATAAATCATTTAGATGAACATGTTTAAATTTAAGTATTGCTCTCAACAGAGATAGGATAGATAAGTTAATTGGTTTTCATTTATGGAAAATTAGATTAAAACACATACTTTACAGATCTTAAATGATTAAGTCTTCTATCAGGAGTAATTTTCTTTAGTCGCAAACTGAGCCTACATATTGGTTGGAAGTTACCATTCCAAACGAGAAAAAGTCTAATTGGGGCTTTTGATCGAGTAGCTATCCCCTGTTGTAGGAAGGAATTTTTCCACCTATCAACAACATGTATTTGGCTATCTCCAAAAAGGGTTGCAACATGGGTGGAAAAAAACTGGAATCCTGTTATCAAGGTCTCCTTGAATTAATTTTTTTGCAGAAGGTTTTTTTTCTTTTCTTTTTGAGCTCAAGGAAGATCGAGATTTGATCTTTCATAGCGGCCCATATTTCTTAGGAGCAAGAGGGATGTATCTCAAAAAATGGAACCCTGATTTCAATCTTGAAAATGATGTTCCCTCTGCAGTTCGAGTGTGGGTTTGATTGTCGTACCTCCTTATCCATTACTGGAGTGATGATATTTTACAATGTATTAGGAACTTCATAGGGAGATATACCAATCTAGCTGAACCAAAAGATAATATTTTTTCCTATGCAAGAATATGTGTTGAAGTGGACTTGGAAAAGGGGATTCTAGAAGCTTATGCTTATCTCTCTACATAAATTATAGCATGTGAAACAACTTGATTGTGAGAAAATCCCTTTTAAAAGATAAATTTTCCATGAATATGGGCATTTTGAAAAGAACTAGAAGAAGGTGGACAATCCCAATTCCTTGGGTTTGGGTAAGGAAGAACAATGGCAAGAGGTTTCCTGAAAAATTTGGTACGAGTGGTTTTAAAATCCCACCCATTTCTGGTTCATCTGTTGGTCCATTGCATGGAGAATCAAAACCACCATCAAATCCCTCTACAAACTCTTAAAAATCACGACTAAATGAGGGCTTGTCCACCCAAAAAAACTTTGAAATTTTGTCCCAAGAAGCGGATCATGTTGAGGATGGATCTATTGTCATTCTTGGTTAAAGTTATTTGAATGAGGAGTCTTCTTCATTCCAACCAAAAATTGAACCCCCTTTACCGAGTGATGTTCCCATTATGTAGCACGACCATAAGAAGGTGCTCTTTGAAGTCCCGATGAAAGACACTATTTCCCTATTAGACACTAAGTATGAATAAATGGAATTATTCAAGGATGCAAAAGTGGATTTTATAGAAGCAAAATATAACTTAGAGAATGGGAGTATTGGTGAAGAAGAGCTAGAGGATAGTGAATAAGCGGAAAATATTTCTAGGCGATCTGGGAAAAAGGCATCCAAAAAAGTGTGAGAAAAGAAAGATAATAAAGATATCTTAATGGGTTCACAACAAAAAATTCCAAAAATGATGGGATGTTCTAAGTCTTCAAAAAAATCTGGAGAAAATGCTATTACCAAAAGAGGTTCCCACCTAAATCCTTCTAAATAATGAATCTCGTCCCCTGGAATTGTAGGGGTTTAGGCAGTGACCCCAAACTTATGGAAATCAAATATTTATTTCGAACATAAAAACCTCAAATACTCTTTCTTTAGGAGACCAAAATGAGTGCAGGTGAAGCAATGAAAATTGGGAAAATTCTTTAGAATTCTAGTGATGCCATAGTCGAAGATTCTAGAGATGCCTCTAGTGGTCTGTGCACTATCTAGAATAAATTTGAGGTAAGTTTAGATTCACTTTCAAAACTCAACATTGGATTCTATCTAAATTTAGATCCATGCAGCT
The DNA here is from genome assembly GCA_000966675.3 of Picea glauca. Classification (NCBI taxonomy): domain Eukaryota; kingdom Viridiplantae; phylum Streptophyta; class Pinopsida; order Pinales; family Pinaceae; genus Picea; species Picea glauca. The sequence goes on along the minus strand of JZKD02S1199096.1, from coordinate 850,389 downwards.
CAATAAATTTTTTGTAGTCATTAATGTCTACATTCCAATTAACCCAATGGAGAAATCCATTTGCTGGAGATCCCTACAAGGTATAATAAAAAATGATATTTCTATAGATTGTATAATATCTAGTGATTTTAATGTGATAATAAACAATACTGAAAAGAGAGGGGGGTTCTTTGGTAGGGATCACTTCCATGAAACGATGGAGGGACACTTTTGGAAGAATAGGATATGTTATATATTAATCCTCAAAGAGGGAGATATACTTGGTTAAACAAGAGATATGGACTGAGACATATTTCTGCCCAATTAGGCCATTTCCTGGTTCATAGCTATTTTCTCAATACAAATTCTTCAATAAAATCCTATATCCTTCCTTCCCTCATTTCTAACCACAAACTCATCTCTTTGCACATTCACAAAATTCTTGAATATGGGTCGCTTCCTTTTCATTTCAATCCTTTATGGATCAACCATCATGAGATGTATTCTTTGGTTGAATCGACTTGGAAAACTTGGGTTCCCGGTACTCCAATTTTTATTTGGGAGAAAAATCTCATATTAGTGAAGAAGCCTCTCAAACTTTGGGTTATGTCCTCCTTTAATCCACTAGAAAAGGAGAAAGAATAACTTAAAGCACAAATTGACAAATTCAAAAAAGAATTAGAAGACAAAGACATCACTGTACAACTGCAAAAAAGAAGAAATATATCTCCAAATTGATTATCAAAGGGCCCTAAGATGTGAATAAGAGCTATGTTGACTAATGTTGGACAGTTGGTTGTCATTTATGTCAACCCTTGGAGTGTACAATATACCCTAGAGTTGTGGTTGATATTGATGGTGATTTATTTTTCATTGAGGTCAACAAGAGTGGTTGATGTCAACAGATGTGATTGGGTGCATTCTACACAAAGCTCCAATGGTGTGGTCATGAGACCTGAAGTTGTTTGAGGAATAAGGACATGAAGGAAAATACAAATACATGTAACACAGTTATATATGGATATTCCTTATCGTTCCATTTCCGGTGATAGGTGGTACGCCACATGGTTCCTCACGGTTGAGGAATTATGGCCTTGTGAAGTTAGAAGCCCCAAAGAATGGTCAAGAAGCCGCTAATTGGTTACAAGTTAATTAATGAAAGGGTAAAGTGGTTGCAACAATAAATTCAAGAATCCCTTAAGCTAAGGAAAGAGGTTACCTAGAAAAAGTATAAATACACCTCAAGGAGTCTCTCACAAGGACAGACACACTTACATTGAATATCTATCTTGTGAGAATGTTGTGGTCTAATACTTTGGTCTAGTGGCAAATCTGAGGTTGACTCCGAGGCAGTAGAGAAAGTAAAAGGAAGAGAGAAAGTTTCAGAGCTGTAGAGAGTGTGGGTTTCTGATAAACCCTAATTAGGCTATCCCTCACGAGTCATGCATAGGGTTTCCCACGAGGCACCCCCGTGGGTTTCCTAGGGCACATCACGTGAGGCCCTACGTGACAGGTAGTCTTCGTCCTGAGAGGAAAATAAAGAAGTGAATGAGGATGCTTGTTCCTAGTTTTTGAGGATTGAGGTATTGCTACAGGTCTCTGCATCAGGATCAGAGGCATTGGGTCAGTTACATATGTAAATGGTATGTTATGCTATGTGTTATGAGGTTGCATCTTGGTGATATTGTGGAACATGCTTGAGTCAAGACATTGTGAGTTTTCTTATATGCCTTGAGGCACATATTGGATGTATGATACATGTTGGTTGAGGTATATCTGTTGAGGTACATTATTGGTGCGTATCTTGGACATATTGGTAAATGGTTATGGTAATTGGTTGAGACATATCATGAGTGATATGGCACATGTTTGAGGTACATGGTCTATGGATGATTGTCATGTTGTTTGAGGTATATGGTTGATGATATGGTGCATGGTTAGAGGCATATGTTGGTGTTCTTGGTAGATGTTGGAATACTGAGAGGGGGGGGGGGTGAATCAATATTACCCTTTTTCAACAATTAGCAATTACTTTTATATTTTGTTATTTACCACAATAGATCAACAATGGAATTATTTGTGAAATCAATTATATAAATATAATTAATAGGAATTACAAGGATTTTATGAAAAATAGTGAAGGACACCAATCCTTGTTAGAGCACCAACTCTAGGAGACACAAATCCCCTTCTTCAGGGCACCAACCCTAGGAAGCACCAAATCCCTTGTTTTTTAGGGAGCCAACCCTAGGAAGCACCAACTCCCTTATCTTTAGGGCACCAACCCTAGGAAGAAAAAAATCCCTTATCTTTAGGGCACCAACCCTAGGAAGAAAAAAATCCCTTATCTTTAGGGCACCAACCCCCTTAAATTACACTTAATTAGTAAAGGATATGAATCCTTCCGTGCTCCTCCCTTCCACCCTCACTTCATAAGAATCACTTCATAAGAATCATCAGTTCTTCTTCTTGGAATCAGATTCTGTTTTTATCTTCTGATTTGGACTACATAGACACTTTATTCTCACCATTCTTTCTCGTTTATATAATCTTCCAACTGGTGTGAGCTATGAAGCATTGTGTCCCTTTGTTTGGACCACCACACCTCTTCATTTTAAATTAACAATAATCTCTATTATTATTCAAACATTATCATGAAGGTTTTTAATTCAGTGAGACTGATTTTCATAAATCGATCACATATATGGATTGAATTTGTTTTTAACTCGATTCCATGTATCTTCAAATATTGCAAAAATCGAATTCTGCAGAGACGCTTCCTTCAAACCATTTACATGTGACCATATTCACAAAACCACGTGCTTATTAATTTAAGAGATGTTCCTAGCGCTTCACGACTTTATGTGTTCATAACCCGTTGCCCGGGGCTAGAACCTAGTCCTCTGGACTTCTACCTTCAGGTGTTTTCTCTCTCATCCAATATTCCAGAGTTTCAACTCCCCAAAGTGGTTACCTCTCACAAGGGTTGATCCGATGGTTGGCGTGATTCTTGGAACCAAATCAACGGTCTATATCCAATCCTTACTTATCGTTTTACTGCTTAATCCAATGGCTATGAATTAATCCAAGGTTGAGATGGATGACCACTATTTACTTCGGGACAACAGGGATTTGAAGGTCAAGGTAATTGCTGCTTCAATTTCCTCCGGAGTTGGTCAGCGTCGAAGTGGTCAACATGGGAGTGCTTACGTATATTTCCACTACATTTTGATCCAATGGTCATGTGAGAATCAAGAGGATCTTAGATCAATGACCGATGTTAGTTTGTGACTTCGTGCTTTGATGCTTTGAACAATTACTGGTGGTAGATTCTAGTTTCCCCCGAAGGACATACTACCAGAGTGATGTAACTTGCTGATGTGGCACTAGTTGAGTGGCTGCCATGTGTCACCTAGATTCGTGGCTTACATAAGCTAGAGTGCCATTTGGACCTAAACACTTGTCACCATCTGATTGTTCCACGTGTCCTTGCTGACGTGGTCTTGCTGACGTGGATATCTTGATGTGTTGACGGTCATAGGCTCATATGAATCCTCGATCCAATGACTGTGATCAATTATTAGATCAATGGTCTAGATTCATTTTGGCCATTTGTGACTCTGGGGCTCTGGGCTACTTGAACTTTGAGAGGTTAAATTCCTATGGAGTGCATTTCGACAAAGTAGATCATATGGCCAATTTTTGATCTACAGTTGAGTGGATGGTCCGTGCAACCTCAACAAGGCATTTTTTTAATGGTCTTTTCATTGTTCACTTTTTAGGATCTCGACCATGAATCTTCCTTCTTGACGGATGGTCAGATCTTACTTCAGAGCTTCGTTTCTCCGAGACTCCGTGTTACTTGAACTCTGAGGTAGTTCAATCCCTCTGGAGTGGTTACCTACTAAATAAGTCATGATACTACAATGACTGCTTGCTATCGGTTGTTTATTACACCTTACACTATCCTTCCATGACACTTGATCTAAGGTTCATGATTCATCATGGAGTAGATCAACGATTAGGGATGATTGCAGAGTCCCAACTAGCATGATGTTTAAAACCGTCATCAAGTTCCGCAATGGAAACTGCTCGTTGGTAGTGGAACCGATGCCAACCGTTGATCTTGCCGAATATACAGATCAATAGTCTAGGAGGATTGCAAAGGTTAAACATGCACAGATGTTAGTTTTGCCTCCGATCTTCGCAATTTCTCTCCACAGTATATCTTACTTGTGCTGATCCGATGGTCAAAACTTAATCGAGTGTTTATCCAACGGTCCTTCTCTGCAGTTCCAAGATCTGACGACTATTGTAGCATTCTATTGAATTCATCCTTCAATGGTCACAATCAATTCTAATTCCTTATCGAATGACTCCTATGCATCATCTCTTCCGAGATTCAATTAATGTTCTTCTTTCTAATCTATTCATCGCTATTTCTTTTGAGATTTTAATAACGTTCTTCTGCACCCTGTTTGTCATCAATGACAATTCATCATAAAAATTTATCATCACATTACAATGGTCTTAGACTATTGACATCAATGACAATATGTCCAACAATCTCCCCCTTTGTCATTGATGACAACCTTTTTCATTTTGAAATTTCTGCTCTTGTCAATTTCCTCCCCCTTTGAAAATAATGGGAGAGGGGATCTTTCTTCGCTCCCCCTGTGGAAATTTTCCCCTTGACCATGTGCCCCTTATGATACAATTTTTATGGTTTTTAATGAGGTTTTTGAATTACTCCTAATTTTTGTCGAAGATTTTCAAAAGTACTCCTGGGCAAAGGTTTTGTGAAAATGTTTGCAATATGTTCTTTGGTGTCTACATACACTATTTTAACTATTTTCTGGGTAACCCGATCTCTTAGGAAATGGTATTTAATTGGGATGTGTTTGGTTTTAGAATGCATTACTGGATTTTTAGATATGCTTATGGAACTAGTGTTATCACAATTAATAGTAATGGGATAATCATATCTTATTTGTAAATCTTCTAATGTTTGCTTCATCCAAAGAACTTGTGTGCAATAGGATGTAACAACAATGTATTTTGCCTCTGTTGTAGATAGTGATGTGGATGTTTTCTTCTTACCTATCCATGCTACGAGACATTTTCCTAGAAAAATTCTCTGCCATTGGTGCTTTTCCTATCATCTATACTACCAGCCCAATCTGCATCAATGTATGCATTTAGATTGAAGTATTTATCTTTTGGATACCATAATCCAAGTTCTAAGGTGCCTTTAAGATATCTGAATATTCTCTTTACTGCTTTTAAGTGAGTTTCTTTAGGTGCAGATTGGATTCTCCCCACGAGTCCTATAGCCTGTATGATATCAGGTCTTGTTGCTGTTGAATAGAGTGAACTTCCAATCATTGATCTGTACATCGTTTGGTACACTTTTGGTGAGTCATCTTCTAGGCTTAGTTTACATCTAGTGACCATGGGAGTACTCATAGGTTTATTGTCCTCCATTTGGAATTTCTTTAGAATTTCCTTGACATATTTGGCTTGGGAAACGAATATTCCATTTTCTATTTGATTTACTTGTAAACCTAAGAAAAAGGACAGTTCTCCTAATATAGGCATTTCAAATTCTTCTTGCATTTTTCTTTCAAAGTTGATGATTAATGTAGTAAGATTACTTCCAAATATGATGTCATCTACATGTACCACCACAAAAATCATGTTTTGATCCTCAATTTTGATGTATAAGTTTCTATCAATAGTCCCTCTCTTATATCCTTATTTTTGTAGGTACTAATCAAGCCTTGAGAACCATGCTCCAGGGGCTTGTTAAGACCATACCTAGCGTTTTTTAGCTTGCACACATAGTCTTGATTTTCTATTAACATGAATCCTTTGTGTTTCTCAACATATACTTCTTCTTCTAGTGTTCCATTAAGGAATGCTGATTTGGCATCCATCTGATAGATTTTGAAAATTTTGAAGCATGCAAATTCTAGGGACATTCTGATGGCCTCAAGTCTTGCTACTGGAGCGAAAGTCTCTTCAAAACCAATACCTTATACTTGGGAATATCCTTTGCAAACTAATTTGGCTTTGTTCTTTATAATCTCCCCATTTTCATTTGGTTTGTTGTTGAAGATCCACTTGGTTCCTATCACATTCTTGTCCTTGGGTCTTGGAACTAGTTCCCAAGTCTGATTCTTCTCTATTTGGTCTAGTTCTCCATTCATTGATTTTATACAGTATTTAATTTTGATAACTTATTTAACTGAATTAGGTTCTATTAGGGATAACATTGCTTGATTTGAGTCAAAAGCGAGTTTCCTTCTTCTTTCCACTCCTGCACTTTTATCTCCAATAATTTGGATTTCAGGATGCTTTTTTTGAACTATTTTTGACAGAACTCTTGGCAAGGGCGTTTCTCCATTGTCTTCTTCATCAATATGTGGTTCATTTTTCTGTGTTTCATTAAATAATCTCCTTGCTGAGATTCTACATCATCATCTTCTTGTTGAGATTTGACATCATCATCTTTTTGTTGAGATTTTTCATCAATGTCTTGGGATATGCTCTTTTGTAGATCATCTATCTTTACATTGGCACTTTCCACTATCTTTAGTAGTCTAAGATTATAACATCTGTATGCTTTCTTATTAGATGAATATCCTAAGAATATTCCTTCATCAGATCTTGGATTAAACTTTCCTAGGTTATCTTTGTTATCACATATTCCTGTCAAGACCTTGGGGGTCTGTGTTTTATTCATGTGTCTGTAATTTTGCTTGTCTTCTCCCCTTATGTCGACCCAATCATGGTTTTCCTTTCCCATTCAAACATGTATTTATCTTTCATTTGCATTGATCCTTCTCGATCAACTAGTATTTCCCTGTCAATATGCCCGAAAGAGATCGGCCTTGAATTCCTTTGTCTCTTCTGAAGGCCGATCCCTCCTCCTTTTACCTCCATCACTGAACCTTTTCCTTCCCAAGCCTAAGTCTGGTCAGACGAATCCCCTTTTCCACTGTCTAGAGCACCAAGAGCGGCTAAACAATGACACAAAGCGAGCGAGCAGGCAAAGACTGGTTTCTCAGGAAAGCAACAACTCAAATCCCTGCCACTAAAGGTTGTAGTAGCTTCGACACCCTTTCAACAATGGGGGTTGGACTTCATTGGGGAGATTCATCCCGCTTCAAGTGGTCAAAACAGATGGATCTTAATTGCAACATATTATTTCACCAAATGGATAGAAGCTATCCCCACCAGGAGTGCTTCACACAAAGTGGTCATTGGCTTTCTTGAAGATATCATGTCAAGGTTTGGCTGTCCAAACAAAATTATCACTGATAATGCCACATCCTTAAAGTTTGAGCCATTGATCAAGTTCTATTAGTAGTTTGGGATTTCATTAAGTCACTCCACTCCTTATTATGCCCAAGGCAATGGACTGCTAGAGTCCTCTAACAAAAGCTTGATCAATCTTATTAAAATCCCGTTAGAAGACAATAAGAAGGCATGGGATTCAAAGCTGAAATTTTCTTTGTGGGATGATCGAGTGACGACAAAGATATCCCTAGGCATCTCCCCTTTCCAACTTTTTTATGGGAAGGAAGTTGTTTTTCCTTCTCATCTAACTTTACTTGTAGCAAAATTCTTTCAGGATTATCAAGGAGAGCCTGGCAATATGATCAGAAGAATTAATCAACTGGTGGAGGTCCAACAGACTAGAGAGCAGGTGATGGACATAGATCATGACCTTCAACAAAGGATCAAGCAATCCTTTGACATAAAGGCGAGAAAATAAGATTTCTAGCTGGGAGATCTAGTGCTTAAATGGGATGCACCCAGATAAGACAAAGGAAATCAAGACAAGTTTGAAGCCCTCTGGATTGGGTCCTTCAAAATATCTGAAGTGTTTTTAAATAATACTTACAGGTTGCAGGATTTGGAGGGAGAGGAGGTTTTTAATGGCCTTGTGAATGGGTATTTCCTGAAGAAGTGTTTTTTTTGAGCCACAAGAGGATCCCTTGTGTTTGTAAATATTGTCTTCCTACTTTGTTTTTTGGTTTTAATAAAGACTCCACAACCCAACAACAAGGCATTGGAAATGCACGTTCTTGGCAGCTCGCAGGGAGCATGGCATCCCCCATGGAGACTAATGTTATCACATATTCCTGTCAAGACCTTGGGGGTTTGTGTTTTCTTCCTGTGTTTGTAATTTTTCTTGTCTTATCCCCTTCTGTTGACCTGATCGTGGTTTTCCTTTCCCATCTCGACATGTCTATCTCTTTCATTTGCAGTCATTCTTCTCAATCGACTAGTCTTTCCTTGTCAATATGCCTGGAAAAGATCGGCCTTGAATTCCTCTGTCTCTTCTAAAGGCCAATCCCTCCTCCTTTTACCTCCATCACTGAATCTTTTCCTTCCCAATCCTAAGTCTGGTCGGCCAAATCCCCATTTCCACTGTCTGCAGCACCAAGAGAGGCTAAACAACGACACAAAGTGAGCAAGCAGACAAATACTGGTTTCAACGACGAGGAGCTATCATCAAAGTAGATCGACGGTCATTGGGTAATCAGAGTCGTGGATGCCAGGGCTCGTCCCTAATGGCCAAAGTCACGATTTAATTTGCACCGTCCGATCCAGGCGGGGGATAGGTGGCAGCCGATTGTGCGATCCCGGGAGTCGACATTTTGGGGTTTTCTGTTAGCAAGCGCACCCACAACCTTATGCCCCAAAATGTGAAGCCCCGAGAGCCTAGCCCATGGTCATAGCCCAGGGTCATATTGAAAGGAGTGGGTCAGTGAAGACAAGGGGTGCATGGCCACTGTGGACCCACAGTGAAGTGATAACCATGCCAATCTGGGCCGTTCAAGCAATAGACACATGGAGTGTTATTACGCCCCATCGCAATTTCGGCTATCATGATTCTAATTGACAAGGGGTCTCTCCTCTCCATTGCAGATATGCGAAAGCAAAACCTTAAAACATCATGGGGGATTTGGGCCCAGGGTCCTAGCGCCCAGTCATATGGAAGGTGGGTTGGCGACTTGGGGCCTTCAAAGAATCATCATGGCCGTCGGTTCTAAGCAGATATGACCGTTGAATTATAAATTAGCCATTTCACAAGATTGGGCACTAGGGAAAAGGAAAGGAAGTGCATCGTGGATCCCCGGTGCAAGAATTCCCAACACGGTCGAGACCGTCGATCAAGGATCGATCTGAGCCGTCCAAGCAAGAGACACACGGTCACAGCCCAGGGTCCCTTTGAGGGTAGATCCAGAAGAAAGGGGAGCTAGCCTCCGAGCCTTAAGGAGTAGGAACGTGGTCATCCTCTGTACACGTAGTCTCGACCACCCGCCATGGAAGAAAGAAGTTAATGAAATTTGAGCAGGTGGTTGAAACCCCAACTCAAGCCATGAATGGAAGGTGTGGGAGGTCTGTAGAAATTAAGCCTATGGTACCCCTGTGTGAAGGCTTTCCTGTAGGAGCCATGCCAGTCTGAGCCTCTCTTGAAAAAATATCATGCGCACACTAGGCTTGGAATTAATGGCTCAACTACCCTCCTACTATCAAGATGGGGGGGGTGAATTGTTTTGAGTATATATGCTCAGTTTTTGTATTTTTGAAAGCATCGATAGTAGAGCTAATCTCCCAACTGTAAAGTTTTAACGAGGGCTCTGGTTCTCTGGTTATAGACTGGCACTTGAGACTTCTTGTTTAATGGTGGCCAACCTCTTCTTTACTCTTTTATTCTGACTCTTAAATCCCGGGCATGGATGATCCAGTCGGGTGCTGTAATGATGATGTAGTGTATGTTTGATTATATCAGTTTTTGCAGCATTTTAAGTTTCTTGAAGTTTTCTAGATTTGAGAGGATCTCATATCTGAGACTTTTCCTCCAAAGGCTGCTGGAAGACCGGATGTCCAGAGAAGAATTTCATTCCTTTCTCATTTCTCCTCCACCTACTCACCACTAAGCAACTTACTGGCCTAAGTTAGATCAAGACCTCACCTAGCTCTGTATTTCCAACCCAGTTTTCTTAGTTAAAACGATATTGTTCTGAGTTTACTCCTATTCGGTCACCCTTTATAAACAACTTGTGACATATAAAATGATGGGTATCAGGCTTACTCCTGCTACAATCCAGGAGTGACTCATGGTGCTAACAATCTTCATCATTCTTTATGTAACATTTACTTCCAAAAGTTCTAAAGTGTTTTACATATGTTGGCCTTCCAAACCATAGTTCATAAGGGGTTTTGTCATGATTGGGTCTCAACTGAGCTCTATTGAGTATGTGTACTGATGTGTAGATTACATCTCTCCATCATTGTTTTGGAAGCTTGGCTTCATTTAACATGGTTCTTGCAACTTCTTGAACTGTGCTGTTTTTCCTTGTTACCACTCCATTCTGTTGAGTAGTCCCGGGAGCTGAAAACTGTCTTTTGATACCATGATTTTCACAGAATTGAATGAACTCTTTAGAGGTGAAGTCTCCTCCATTGTCTGATCTCAGACATTTAATTTTGAGATATGTTTCATTTTCTATAATGGATTTGTATATTTTAAATTTCTCAAAGGCTTCTGATTTTTCTTTTAGAAAGAATACCCAGGTCAATCTTGTGTAATCATCAACAATCAACATAAAATATTGTTCACCATAAGTACTTTTGGTTCTGGTTGGTCCACATAGATATTTTTGAATAAGATCTAATGGTTTTGTTGTGGAATGCTCTTTTGTTTTGAACCTAACTCTTGTTTTCTTTCCTATTTGACAATGTTTACAAAAATAATCTGAAGGATTAATCACTTTTGGCAGTTCCCTAACTGTCTTGTTTTCATTGAAGTTGATCAATTTGTCAAAGCTTGAATGTCCCAACCTTCTATGCCATAGCCAAATTTCATATACTTGGCTTAAAAAACATTTTTCTTCTTCATCTATATTAAGGATGTACACATTGCTAGATGTTCTTGGTGCAACTACCACTAGCTTTCCAGTGTCCTTTTCTATGATCTCACATTTCTGAGAATCAAAAGTAAGTATGTGACCCTGATCACATCTCTGAATTACACTTAGGAGATTAGGTTTGATATTTTCTACTAGAAGTACATCTTCTGCTTTGGTTTTATTATTTCCTAAACTCATAGTTCATTTTCCCAGTATCTTGGCTGACATGTTATCTCCAAAAGTTACTTTTCCTTTTCCTTTCTTATTTAACTTGAGAAATTTACTTTCATCTCCAATCATGTGCTTGGAACATCCACTGTTTATATACCACTGACATCCTTGATTTCTTACATATAAGGCTACATTGCACTTTGTTTGCTTTTTCTTCCACACTTTTTGATTATTGGGGATATTTATCCTTTTATTATATTTTGGCAATTTACATTCACTAGCTTTATGACCATAGTTGTTACATTTGTAACATTCAACATTGCAGTCTTGTAAGGGAGAGAAGGAGTTATAGTTTCTTCTTTTTGCATTATCTTTATTATTTCCATATCTTTGAACATTCCTTGGATTGAACTCTCTACAAGCTTTACAATGTATTGCTTTATGTCCAATTTTTTTTTCTAGGAATAACAATAACCTAGGAAGATATATTGATTTTTGTTGGAGGGATTCCTTCTGATGATTCTATTCTTTTCGTTATCTTTTTCATTAGTATAAAGTGCAGATTTCTGTTTATTTGGGATAGTTTCAAATGGTATTATTCTTGTTTTGTTTTGTTTTCTATTTATGGGTTTCTTAAGAACATCTGCATCGCTGATTTTCTCATTTTCTTGTTTTGTAGAGTGATCATATCCTAGTCACGTCCTATCATTTGATGATCTCTAACTCCTAAGAATGTTATTCAATATTTTTGAGTTGTCTTAAAATTTAGACTTAATATCTTCTTTTTCTAGTTTCTCTTTTAGTTTAACTATTTCATTCTCCAATACCTTACACATTTGTTGTTTTTCACTGATTTCTTTATTGAATATTTCTTCTTTTATTTGGGTCTATTGGAGTTGAGTTATTAACTTAATAATCAATTCTTTTGACTCATTGATATTTTTGGAAACTTCCTTCTCTCTTGATTTAGTAGCTTCTTCAATCTCTAGAAGCTCTTCCCTTAGTAACCTGTTTTATTTTTTAGTTTTTCTCAGCTCTTCAATTACACGAAGGACTTCTTCTTCAAAGTTCACCTCTTCTTCATCTTCCGAATGACTATCATCTTGGGTTTTTATTCCCATAAATAGAATCTTTGGCTCCTCTTGTTCATTTTCCTCTGATGAACTACTGTCTTCTTGGGTAAAGAATGTTTTCTTTTTCTTGTAGAACTTCCTTTTATAATTAGTTTTTCTTTTCTTTTGATATTTGAAGGTTCTTTCATCATCACTTTCCTCCTTCTTAGGATGGGGACATTTATTGGTAAAGTGTCCAATTTTTCCACAGTTGAAACATATTAGAGGGATCTTTCCTTTGTATTTTCCAGTCCCTTTCTTGAGTTTATTTATTAAGTTGGTAGTTTCTTCATCAGATATATATGATAACTCATCATTGGTCTTTTTATCCTGCCCCATATTTGTTTTAGATGATTTAAAGGTCGTTTCTTTTTTTGATGTTTTTTCATTCCCTATTCTCATTTCATATGCTGTAAAAATTCCATGAAGCTGATCAACTGCGAGTTGGTCAAGTTCTGGCCTATCTTCAGTTGTATAAATCTTGGCATAATATCTCATAGGTAATGACCTTAGTATATTTTGCACAATAGGTTTATCTATAAGTTCTTCTCCTGCTGCTATGATTGAACTAACCACTTCATCTACTTTATGAAAGAATTCAACAATGTTCTCTTCTTCTTTCATTTTCAGATTTTCAAACTGAGTTCTATAGGTCTATAGTTTGGCTTCTTTTACTTTGCTATCTCCTTCATATACAACCTCCAATTTTTCCCATATTTCTTTAGCTGACTTACAATGCATAACCTTCACACACATAGAATTTGTCAATCCTCCCAGAATTGCATTAACTGCTCTTGAGTTTTCATTGCAGATTTTCTTTCCTGCAACATCTTTGGTTGGAGTAGTTGGTGTAGTGTAACCATCTACAATAGATTGAAAGATATCAAAACCAAGAGCCAGCATGAAGTTTTTCATTCTTATTTTCCATAGAGCATAGCCACCTCCATTAAACAATGGTGCTTTGTTGTTAGACATTCCCTCTTGCTAATCCATCTTCAGGATCTACCTTCCAGTTGTTAGACTGTGCTGAAGGCATCCACTCTGATACCAATTATTGGAATACTGAGAGGGGAGGGGTGAATCAATATTACCCTTTTTCAACAATTAGCAATTACTTTTATATTTTCTTAATTACCACAATAGATCAACAATGGACTTGTTTGTAAAATCAATTATATAAATATAATTAATAGGAATTGCAAGGATTTTATGAAGAATAGTGAAGGACACCAGTCCTTTTTAGAGCAACAAATCTAGGAGACACAAATCCCCTTCTTCAGGGAACCAACCCTAGGAAGCATCAACTCCCTTGTTTTTTAGGGCACCAACCCTAAGAAGCACCAACTCCCTTATCTTTAGGGCACCAACCCTAGGAAGCACCAACTCCCTTGTCTTTAGGGCACCAACCTCAGGAAGCACCAACTCCTTTAAATTACACTTACTTAGTAAAGGATATGAATCCTTCCATGCTCCTCCCTTCCACCCTCACTTCATAAGAATCATCAATTATTCTTCTTGGACTCTTCTTCTGTTTTGATCTTCTGAACTGGACTACAAAGACACTTTATTCTCACCATTCTTTCTCATTTATATAATCTTCCAACTGGTGTGAGCTATGAAGCATTGTGTCCCTTTGTTTGGACCATCGCACCTCTTCATTTTAAATTAACGATAATATCTATTATTATTCAAACATTATCGTGGATGTTTTTAATTTAGTGAGAGTGATTTTCATAAATCGATCACATATATGGATCAATTTTGTTTTTAACTTGATTCCATGTCTTTGCAAATATTGCAGAAATCAAATTATGCAAAGGCGCTTCCTTCAAACCATTTACATGTGAAAATATGTGCAAAACCACATGCTTATTAATTTAAGCGATGTTCCCATTGCTTCACGGATTTATGTGTTCATAACCCGTGACCAGGGGCTGGAACTTAGACCTCTGGACTTCGGACTTTGGGCGTTTTCTCTCTCATCCAATATTCCTGATCCGGATTATTTTTGGAACGAAATGAAAGTAGAGATATTACAATGAAACACTCATGAAAATTGCCAGAAACAGAGAAATACAACAATACCTGATTTCTCTTAATGAAAGAATTGTAAAGAGACTGTAAAAATATATAGTGCAAGACTTTCTAGAATGGTGGCATATTTATCTATGAGAAGAGATGTGACGATTGCGCTCATTTGCAAGAAGATGATTAAAATGAGGCACTGAAGTACTTTTTTATGTTAAACATGCAAGCCAAAACCCTAGACATCCAAAAAAGTAACCCTAGGAGATGAAACACCAAAAGTCATGTGGGCCATGTTTGGGTAAGTTAGTACATTAAATTACCAGGGTCGTAACTTTTGCATATGATCTCCGTTTTAGGTGTGTGATAGCCTGTTGGAAAGGTATTTTAGAGAACTACATATTATTCTGTCAACTCTGAATCTGTCTACAATTTGACTATGGAACGCCAAAATAAAACATTTTAGGGCCCAAAAATGGCCTTGGAAGTACAACAAGATGTGCTGACATGAATACATACAAAATAAGCTAGTTGGATTAGGTGGGAGGACACCAGTATCAACCTGGAATATGTATAGGGATTCAGATAACCCTAGAAGGGTAGAACCCATAATTATAAAGAAGTACATAAGAACGTGCTAAACTAAAAACTGACAAAAGGATCCCATTGGAACAGGTGGGTGGCCACCAATATCCACCTGGATCAATCCTCCCCCCTTAGGAAGCAATGGCCTCCGTTGCGTTGAGTTCCCAGGGAAGAGGGGAAGCATTTTCTGAATCTGAATAGTGGTGAGCTATGTGCTTTGTTGGAGAAGTTGTGTTTCTTGGTTTGTGGAAGACTGTCACAAAATGATTGTTGGTGGGGTTGAATATACTCCACCAACCTGTTGTCTCTGGGTTTGATGGGGAATTTTGTAGGCATCATTGTAGGTGAAGAAACAATATCTTATTTCTCTTTGGCAATCTATTTTTTTTGGATAAAAGGTGTTGAGGCTGCAGTGATTGTAGCAGTTTTTTGTGCATCCTTTGAACAGTCAGTGACGAGGATGAATTTTGCAGTATGAGAGATTACCTTGTGACATTGTTTTGGTGGAGCAGTAGTCGAAACTACCTCTGGTATCCTATAGAGCTGACCTCCCAGAGTAATAATGAAACTACAGGGTCTAGAATCATAGACAACATGACGTCTCCACATATATGGTTGGCCCAAAACAACACCACAAACATCAAGAGGGGAAACATCACACACTACCTCATCCTTGAAGGGCTAGATTCCATAGGACAGGTGACGCTGTTGGCTGACACAAATATCTCATCCCTGGTGAAGCCACCCGATGTTGTATGGTGGGTGTGGTGTTTTCAACAACCCCAACTATTTGACAGCCTTAGCTAAGATGAGGTTCTTCTGGCTACCATTATCAACAATCAAATGCAGCGGGGTCCCCTTCACCCACATCTGTGAATGGAAGAGGCACTCCCCCTCTTCAAGATCTATTAATTCTTCTGGTTGAATTGTTGTGGTCACGAAAATAGTAGTGGGTTCTGCATCGATGGTCTGTCTATTTTTAATATTTTCTGGATCAGATTCTGAATTAGGGTTTGGCTCCGTGTCTTTGACCTCGACCACCAATGACTGTTTCGAGCGACATTCATCGGTGTTGTGCCAGGGGATTTTGTGGAAGTCACACCACTTCCCAATGTCATTCTTCGTCTTTCCTTTACCCTTCTTGTCCTATGTCTTGGACTGGTTTTCTGGAGTTTGTTGGTTAGGGCCATGCTTACCATGCTTTGGTTGTTGCAGATTTGTAGACCCGAATTCCCATTTGTTCTGGTGCCTAAATTTCTGCTCGATTTTGACGGCATATCGATAGGCAACTCCTAATGATGAGATGTTTAGG
The DNA here is from genome assembly GCA_000966675.3 of Picea glauca. NCBI lineage: Eukaryota > Viridiplantae > Streptophyta > Pinopsida > Pinales > Pinaceae > Picea > Picea glauca. The sequence goes on along the minus strand of JZKD02S1199096.1, from coordinate 834,277 downwards.
AAATCCATTTCGGTTTGGATGTACCTATGTAGAGCCCCATTGTATTTTAGAATCAGATGTTGCTCAGAGTATTTACCCAACTTGGTGCACAAGGTATGGCAAGTATTTGTAAACTCTGACACTGTTTGGCTCTTCTCTTGCTGCAATATGGTCCATCTCATGTACTAGTCTTCATAGTTATCAACATGATAGTACTGTTATTTGACCGCATCCAGAAAAAAATCCCAAGTGGGATCAACCCCATATATTCCAAATTCCTCTATGGAAATTTTATCCTAGTAAGTTTCCCACCAATGTTTGACATGGGGGAGAGCCTTGAGGAGTGTGAAGGTGATCTTTTCCCTATAAGAAAAATTTTGAACAGAGAAATAACCTTCTAATAGATTTAACCATTTTTCTAGGGCATTCGCATCTATCTGACCTTCAAATATGGGAATATCAAAATTAACTTGTACCTTGAAGGGAGAGGTTCCTCCAAAATGGCCGCTTGATGAAGATGCGTCTGTTTCTATCGGCAGGCATTGAAGGATGTGTGAAAAATTCTCCATCTTTTCGTCCCTCTGTCACACGAGAGCTTGCTCAAGCAACATGTTAATAGAATCTTCTACTCTGCTATTTTTCTTTTCTGTCGCCATCGAGGGTTTCTTAGGTGTGTGAGAGTGATTGTACTCAAGAGAGACAAGCTCGGGACCCAACTGGATATACTCGGACCTTGTCGAGGACATGCCCTGAAAAAAATCAAGAGCAGCCTGCTCTGATACCACTGATCCTGATTATTTTCGGAACAAAATGAAAGCAGAGATATTATAATGAAACACTCATGAAAATTTCTAGAAACAGAGAAATAAAACAATACTTGATTTCTATTAATGAAAGAATTGTAAAGAGACTGCAAAAATATAGAGTGCAAGACTCGCTAGAATGGTGGCATCTTTATCTCTGAGAAAAGATGTGACGACTACGCTCATTCGCAAGAAGATGGTTACAATGAGGCTCTGAAGGCCTTTTTTATGTTAAACATGAATGCCCAAACCCTAGACATCCAACAACCTAACCTTAGGAGATGAAATGCCAAAAGTCATGTGGGCCCTATTTAGGTAACTTAGTACATTAACTTCCTGGGGTCGTAACTTTTTCATACGATCTCCATTTTAGACGCGTGATATCCCGTTGGAAAGGTCTTTTAGAGAAATACGCATTATGCCATCAAACTATGACTCTGTCTACAATTTGACTACAACACACCAAAATAACACTGTTTAGGGCCCCAAAATGGCACTGTAAGTACAACAAGATGTGCTGACATGAATACATACACAATAAGCTAGTTGGATTAGGTGGGAGGCCACCAGTATCCACTTGGAAGATCTGTAGGGCTTCAGACAACCCTGGAAGGGTAGAACCCACAATTAAAAAGAAGTACAAAATAACGTGCTGAACTAAAAACTGACAAAAGGAGCCAGTTGGAATAGGTGGTTGGCCACCAATATCCACCTGGATCACTTCCAAAGTTTCAAATCCCCGAAGTGGTTACCTCTCACAAGGGTTGATCCGATGGTTGGAATGATTGTTACACATTATTTTCGTCATCCCCATGACCGTTAATGATGTAAACCTCTCTGTTGCCTTTAGATGGGTCAGTGGCCTGAATTCCTGAAGAAAGAAGGGAGAAGAATTTTACTAAGAGAAGAAGTTGTATTTTCCTTTGTAAAAACACTATTAAAAAGGATTTTCGCAGGCTTCTCTATACACAGGGTGCATAAATGCCTAGTTTCCGCAGGCTGCACTATATCTAGGGTGAGTAAATGCCTGGTTTACGCAGGCTGCACTATAGCTAGGGTGAGGAAATTTCTGATTTCCGCAGGCTGCACTATAGCTAGGCTACAGAGTTTCTGCAGGTTGCACTATAGCTAGCGTGCATAAATTCCTGTACGTGGGAAAAATGAGCGTCTTCCCAATGCTTCTAGAAGGAGAAGATTCTATGGTGAGGTGGCCTCCGAATGGTTTGGATCTTACTCATTTTCATGATTTAGTGGGATCATCCTAACCTTATCCTTTTCATCTTATAAAAGGAGAGGAGCTCTCATGGAGAAAGTTAGTTGTTTTGGCTTGAGATTGTTAGCTTGGTTAGAGTGGTTTTAAGTTTGGATTTGTTAATATAGATTGTGAGTAGCTATTAGATCCATGGTCTTAGAATACTCGGAGAAAGAAGTGTGTGGGAAGCAAGGAATTGTTGGAAGGAACCTTACAACATCAATGCATCTGATTGTAATCTTTCTTCCTATTATTTAATATAATACAGTTGCATGCTTCTTTCCCATAGAATTATCTTTATTTTATTGCATAATTCCTTGATCATATGCATATGTTTTCATTGAATATACTTCTACTTCTTTCACTTTGGTTGGTTTGTGTCTCACTGCAGGATCAGTATCACAAGAGCACCAGAGAGAAACAGGAACAACAAATACATAAGGAAGTGACACTTAAAGGTATGTCTCTTGTCTTTTGTTTGGTAGTAAATTCGATGATTCGAGCCTAGGGAAAGCACCATGTTCTATCTTGTTTTGTTCTAGATCTAGGTGGATCTAGGGGGATCGATTCGTGTTCGCACTTAATGATTAGCCCGATAACAATGATTCCTGGAACCAAATCAACGATCTAGATCCAATTCTTACTTATCCTTTTACTGCTTAATAAACGGTTATGACTTAATCCAAGGTTGATATGAACGCCCACTATTTACTTCGGGTCTTCGGGACTCCATGGCTTTCGAGGTCCAGGTAATTGCTGCTTCAATTTCCTCCAGAGTTGGTCAATACCGAATTGGTCAATGTGGGAGTGCTTACGTATCTTTCCACTACGTTTTGATCCAACAATCATGTGAGAATCCATAGAATCTTAGATCAATGACTGACATTAGTTCGTGAATTCGCGCTTCGATGCTTCGGGTAGCTGTTGGTGGTAGACGCTAGTTTACCCCAAAAGACATACTCCCAGAGTGACGTAACTTGCTAATTTCACTGCTGATGTGGAACTGGCTTAGTGGCTGACACATGTCACCTAGATTCATGACTTACATAACCTAAAGTTCCATTTGAACCTAGACACTTGTCACCACTTGATTGCGCCACGTGTCCTTGTTGACATGGTCTTGCTGACATGGATCTCCTGATGTGTTGACGGTCATAGGTTCATATGAATCCTTAATCCAATGACTGTGATTAGTTTTTAGATCAATGGTCCAGATTCAGTTTTTCCATTCTTGACTCTGGGGCTCCGGGCTACTCGAACTCTAAGAGGTTCAATCCCTCCAGAGTGCATTTCGCTGAAGTAGATCGGATGATCTATTTTTGATCAACAGTTGAGTGGATGGTCCATGCAACCTCAAAAGGCATTTTTTTAACGATCTTCTCATTGTTTTCTTTTTAGGATATTGACCATGAATCTTCTTTCCTGACGGACGATCAAATATTACTTTGGAGCTTCGTCTCTCTGGGACTCCGAGTTACTAGAACTCCGAGGTAGTTCAATCCCTCTAGAGTGGTTACCTACCAAATAAGTCATGATACTATGATGACTTCTTACTGTCGGTTGTTTAGTACACCTTACACTATCCTTCCAATGCGCTTGATATAAGGGTAATGATTCATCCTAGAGTAGATCAACGATCAGGGATGATTGTGGAGTCCCAACTAGCACGACGTTTAAAACCGTCGCCGCGTTCCATAATGGAAAATGCTTGTTGGTAGTGGAACCGATGCCAACTGTTGATCTTGCTGAATCTACAGATCGACGATGTAGAAGGATTGTGGAGGTTAAACATGCACGAATGTTATTTTTGCCTCCGATATCCACAATTTATCTCCACCATAGATCTTACTTGTGTTGATATGACAATCATGACTTAATTAGGTGTTGATCCGACGATCCTTCTCTACAGTTCCTATATTTGACGATTGCTATAACATTCTGTTGAATTCATCCTTCGACGGTCATGATCTAGTCTGATTCCTTATCAAATGACTCCTTTACATCATCTCTTCTGAGCTTCGATTAATGTTCTTCCTTCTGATCTGTTCATCACTATTTCTTTTGAGCTTTTAATAACATTCTTCTCACCCTGTTTGTCATCAATGGAAATTCATCATCACATTACAATGATCTTCAAATTTTGACATCAATGACAATATGTCCAACAATATATTCTTTGGTAAGGTACCTCATTGTTGATATCCCATGGTATATGGTGTATGGTATGATTGAGTGATATGGTATATGGTTGAGATACATTGTCTATACATGGTATGGTACATGTGTTGATGTACATTGTTCATGTACATGGTTGATGGTTGAGGTACATGGTATAGGTGTTGGTGCATGGTTGATGCACTTGATGTTGTATAAGTGTTGGTGCATGATTGATTCACTTGTTGTGGTACATGATTGATGCTTGGTATGGTACATGTTGATGGTTTGGTACATGCTTTGGTACATGGTTGAGGAACATATCTTGTGATGGTATGTTGGTGATCTTAGTACATGCTTGGTAGAGGCATGTGTTGGTGATGTTGGAAATATAGTTGAGAGGTTTCCTTGATATATGATCCATGTGAGAGGATCTAGTTGAGTATCGGTGACAATGACAAGTGTTAACTCCCAAAATGAAACCATTCTTTCGGTTGAATTTTGTAGTGAATATCATGGCTATTGCTAACGTGTTTTCAAAGATTCATTGTGCGCTGTGGAAAGTGCCCACTTTCAACAGCTAAGGAGCTCTTTTCAGCAGTTCATGCGCTGTTGAAAGTGACAAATCTTAAAAGGTTTGACAATCAGTCACGGGTGGCGCACTGTGAAAAGTACACGCTTTCCCACAGCTAAGGAGCGGTTTCAATTGATATGGCGCGCTGTTGAAAGTTATCACTTTCAACAACTAAGGAGTATCTTCTACAAAGCGGTGCACTGTGGAAAGTGCATACTTTCCACAGCTAACAGGGGCTTACAAAGAGGCGCGCTGAGGAAAGTCAAGATTATCAACAGCTAACAGAGGCTGTACTCCCGGGTTGGCAACATCAAA
>JZKD02S1199096.1:749148-789826 GCA_000966675.3 Picea glauca | reverse complement strand
CCACATGGTGCATTTGACGACCCAAATGACACCACTATACACTCATAATGGCCATACCTTGTTCTAAATTCCATCTTGATAATATCCTCTTCTTTAATCCTCACCTAATAGTAGCCTAACGCGAGGTCCATCTCATATAATATCTTTGCATCTTTCAGCTGATAAAAAAGATCATCTATCCTTGGCGAAGGATAGTTGTTCTTCACAATCACCTTGTTCAGTTGTCTGAAATCAATGCACAACCTCAAACTTCCATCTTTTTTCTTCACAAATAGAACTGGGGCACCCCAATGTGACACACTCAAGAATATATACCCCTTCTTCAAAATATATTCAAGCTACATTTGCAATTCCTTCAGTTCTGGTGTACTCATCCTTTAAGGAGTCTTGGACACTAGAGCTTCTCCAGACATCAAATTAATAGAGAAGTCAATATCTCTCTTGGGTGGCAACCCCGATATTTCTATAAATACATCCTCAAATTCTTTTAGAACTGCATATTATTCAATGATTTTCACTTTATCTTTAGTTGCTTCTTCCATTAGTGTTGCAAATATTTGGCATCATTTCCTAAATCTTCTTTTCAACTACAAGGGTGAAATTTCTCTGATAGTTACAACCCTTGGAATAACTTGAACCGTTCTCAAGTTCCCTTCCTCATCCAAGAAAGTAAATTCCTTGTTATAATAGTTTAGGATAACATGATGCTTGTCCAACCAATCCATACCAATTAAGAAATCATATGTACCCAAAGGTATGATTTTCAAATATGCCTTTTTTCTCAGTCCATTCATGTTCATTGGACATTCCTTAACCATCTCATTAATTCTTCTATTAGCTCTTGTATCTAATTGAACCAACCAAGATTTTCCAAGTTTGATTCTTGGAAAATGAAATATTTGCACCAACTTAGGATCTATATAACTATGACTATCTCATGAATCAATCAAAATGACAATAAGTTGATCATTGATGTTACCCTCCACTTCAATCATGTGAGATTGAAATTCAACTTGTTTGTTGTCCAGGGCTACATAAATCCTTCGCATGCTTCTCCCATGTCCTCAATTGTATCAACCTTCCATACATTGTGAATAATCCTCACTTTTTCACCCCTACAAGGGTAATCTCTGTACATGTGATCTCCCTCACAACCCCAACATTTAATGAGTTGTTTCCTTGGCATTTTTCATAATGTTTCTGACATTCTGGGTTCATTTTGAGTCGGCTACCCCTGGAATTATTCTTGAATAATGGTGGCTTGTTCCCCTTCTTCCTCTGCTCCATATTACCTTTCTTTTTATCTTCCCAAGCCTCTTGGAAAGTTAGTCTTCCTTTATGATAATCATAGAGGCACTTGGCTCTCCTTATTGCTGCATCCAATGTCTTGGGATCATCATACTGTATCTTGTCACTGAATATTGATGGTATCCCACTCAAGAACCTTTGAATCTTGACTTGTTTATCCTTGATGAAACCAACATACTTCAATAACTTTAATAATATCCTCTCATACTCATCCATGGTCATACTCCCAAGCTTGAGTTCAAATAAATCCTTCATCTTCCTATCATAATAGCGCTTGGTCAAGTATTTATTTTGAAAATGATTTTTTAACTACCTCCAACTGAGTTTCTTCTCATCAATGTGTTGTACTTTCATAATTTGGTCCCACCACATTGATGATTTTCCCTTCAGCTAATAAATTGCAATTCTTCCTTCTGCCCGTGAGGAGTAATTATGCAATTGAAAATATTTCCTCATCCCTAATGACCAAGTCTCTGTATCCTCATGCTTCTTGTACTCACCATTAAAGGTAGGAGGCATGATCTTGTTCATTTCTCCTTGTAATTTATCTACCCCAAACCTCCTCTTATACTTTTTGATAGGGGATAAGATTAGATTTCTATGTGATCTTCTCACTGAATTCCTTGGTGAGTGATGATGGTGTCTACCAACACTTCCAGATTCTCCTCTTCCGGCATGATATCTATGACTCCTTAACTTGCTTGATTATGTCTCTTTGTCCATTTTATTCTCTATTCTATCCAAGATCTACATCAACTTAATGTTGAAGCCATTTTGTTGCACCTTATATTTCATAAGCCTCTCATTATCTGCTTTATAGCTCTAAACAACTCTTTGCAGACTCTTTATAGTCTCCACCAAATTCATTCTTTCCTTTTTTCCTTCTCCATGCCCATTTGATTATGTCCCAACATTACCCATGCTGACATATGTTGGTGCATACCATTTTTGGGAAAGGCATGGTAATTAATGAAGGCAGTTAGGTAATGGACCAAAGAAGGAGCACACGCTAGAAAATATGGTAAATCAACGTCAAGAAACCAGGAAAGTCAAAGAAAGGAAGAAAGATGCAGATCAACGAGGAAAACAGTTGGATTTTGGACCAGCCGCGATCAAGGAGTTAGAAAGTGGACACATATTATCCACCCAAGGTTAGTGGGTTAGGGTTTTGGTCAATTTTGTAATGGGTAATTAACCCATTTTTGTAATATAAATATAGTGTTGTGAGATATCAAAGAGAACAATGATATAGACATATAGAGGGATATGAATGAATAGAGACATAGGGAGGTATATTAGATCAAGCATTTTAATCGGGGGTAAGGTCATAGGTCATGGTACGTGGAGCTTATTGTGATATTGTCATCCTCAAATGTAATGCACACAGTGCTGTAACCTTGATGTAGAATAATAAAAGAGCCAAGAAAGACATATCTTTGTGGACGTAGCCCAGGGGGTGAACCACAATAAATTTTATGTCTTTGTGTGGAATGCTTATGTTATTTCTTGCAAATTTTTAGTTATTATGAATGGATTAATATGTCAGTAGTAAAATGCAGTGCACGATAGAGTAACCAAGATAATTACTGCAGAATAAACCCTAATTGAATGCAACTGACTACTGAGTGGTAGATCTAAGATATAATGATGTGTTGATGTAATGGAATAATAAATATTTTGTGTTTTGAGGTAGAAATAATGTCTCTCATCCCCATAGAAGTCTCCCTTCCAAGACTACAGACCTCTGGGTCTTGGAGTCACCCATAAGCCATCTTGGGTGAGACTGCATTGTGCACTATGTGTGCAGTGTTTCCTTCTGGTCTTCAAAAGGGCCGATGGTTTGTAGGGTTTTGTTGGAAACCTAAAGTAGAACTCGAGTCATCCCAAAAGAGCTCCAAAAAATGGTTCTGTTGCTGGTTGGAACCCAAAATAACATATTGGAAGGGACTTGCTGAGAAGAACAATGAAGAGAATAACATATTAGAATGGGATGTTCATACCATGGAACCCAACTAAACATGAGATAAAATGATGGCTGACAACAAAAGAGCTCGAATTTGCACAAAAGGACAATAGAAACCCTAAGTATACACCACACCAATATTTGGAGAGGTACGTATTCACTGATCTTCATGAGACATTTTTATGTGAATTTCCACATTTGCTGTAGGAGTGGATACTGAGATTAAAATACACTCACCCAACTAACAAGATAATACTAGTAGAATGGAATACTGAAAATATTGCGCATCTACAAAAAGTCAAACAACAAATTCACGTGCACAGTCGATTTCTGGCTAGACATCATCATTGCAGGATTCATTACCAAGTTTGCAGTCGATAATGAAAAATAATACACTACTGTAGAGCATGTTTTTTCGAAGGGTCCAAGAGGAAGGTATATTAGATAACTCTATACGTCAATCAATATTTTACTGCATGATAAAGGTGTGATGACAATGGAATCTGACAACTAAATAACTCTGCGCACATGGGGAGACTGGGGGAAACAATAAGAACTATATGAGACATGGAGATGGATCTAGATAGAGGTAAGTAAAAGGAAATGATGGACCCCATTATGATGGATGAAGAAAAAATCAAGGAAATAATGGACAAAGCGGGAACGATGCGTAGTGGAATACCCTACCAATATAATATTAATAGGAAAACGAGAGCAGTAGCCTAGAAGGAAGGCTTGGAAAGTGATAAAGAAGAGGTAGAGGATCTCTGTGCTATGGAGCTGATTGAGGAAATCCTATGTGTTAGGACCCTATATAATAGGGGATCATTCTTTTGAATATTAGTTATTTATTTTCAGGCCGATGTATTCGCTCATGATGCATGGCGAATGCGGCGGAAAGCGCCCGACATTGACCAAGCATAAGACGAGTGTTTGCACGCAAGGTTCCAAAGAGAGTTCCGGTGCAACGTTATCACAAATTATGATGTGGTTTGAAATGGCGAAATTTGACTCATGAGGGTCAAATGCAAATTTTGGGTTCTTATAAGTTTGTGTTTGATGAATTTAGCTAAAAAAATTAAAAAAATGGCCCCTCGGCCTTTGCTTTCATGCAGTGTTTTATGAATAAATTAACAAATTTTTGGCAAAATTTATAGTGGCCTGGGGCCAACCTCCGAATGATCGACACCAAGGGATAAGCACCGTTCAATACACCAACAACAAACACACAAAGCAGCGCCAACACCTAACCCCAAAGCCCAAGCCCCGGGCTCACTTACTTGACATAGCATATAACTGTTGGCTATTATAAACACCTGAAGTTTATTTCACCACGCGAATGTGGGATATTACGCAGAGAACCAATAAAAAATATATAAACACATCGTATAAAACCCTATGACAGATGCTCAAACCAGAGACAAGGTGTTACGTAGAGAAGCACGCGTGTATAGAAGGCACTGCGCAGGTGTCGAAAGTTATACCAATGCTCCGTCCAAATGTTGATTTTGACTTAGAAGGTTTGGATCTGTTGCTGGCAGATGGCCCTAAAGACCTCTTAAATATTATCATTTCAAATATGGAGGTTTTCTTAAATCAAGTGGTTCTTCGAAACTGGAAAGATTCCATAAAGGCATTTCAAAGCTGTGAGGTTGTGCTTCCACATGCAGAGGCATTACAAATTGTAAGGAGATGTGTTGATTCATTAGCCGTCAAAGCTTGCACTGATCCCAAATTATTTGGATGGCCCATGATGGAGCATGGAGCTATGCAAAGTCCTGGAGGAAGTGTCTTATGGAATGGAATCGGTACGGGAACTAGACCAAAAAATGCTAGTTCATATTGGTGGTATGAAGATGTCACGGTGTTGAGTCTGAAACTGTATAAGAGGTTGATGTCAACAATGGAAACTAGAGGCATCAAACCTGAGTATATTGCTGGATCTCTGACACTATATGCAAAGAGGTATCTCCCTGGAATTAATAGACGTTAAGGAACTCCAGAAAATAGCAGTCAGTTTCTCAGTCTTTCTTTGGCTTCTGCACCATCTGAAGATGATCAAAGACTTCTTCTTGAAGCTTTTGAGAGTCTGTTGCCCATGCTAAAAGGTGTGGAATCCACCAGGTTTTTGTTTGGACTGCTGAGGACTGCAATGATTTTGAATGCAAGTCCTGATTGCAAAAGCAATCTTGAAAGGTGCAGGTTCTTTATTATCCTTTACATGGAATGGAAAGTGCTGGAGATGTTGACAATGGAGGATTTCTGGAGGAGGGTCAAGTGTGCCGTCCCATTTTTGATCTAGTTGAATAGTGGAGAGCACACAAAAGCAAGATTCAAAGAAAATGGTTGTGGAAGACGTAAGGAAACAAGGGAATAAGTCAATCGTTTTTAGAAGACAAGATGATCTGGAGTTAAACTGGTTTCTTTGTTTATGGAATGGAGATGCTGACTTCATCACATGTCTTGACAATTCCAAGGCTATAAAACAACTACGATCTCGTAGGCACATGGAACACAGAGAGAGGCATTGTCCTTCCAAAGTGGACGTACTGAGATGCCTTCTTCCTCTTCCTGAGGGTTACAGATCACACATTCTTTGGCCTAAAAGCAGGGACACGATCTGGTTAAAGAATGTTCCCCACACCAAACTTGTTGAATACAAAAAATATCAGAATTGGGTTAGAATCTCTGGCAAGCTACTTGTATTTCCTGGAGGTGGAACACAATTCAAAGACAGAGCCCTCAGCTACATCAATTTTATTGAAGAGGTCTTACCGAATGTTTCATGGGGAACACGTACAAGGGTTGTGCTTGATGTGGGATGCGGTGTGGCAAGTTTTGGTGGGTACCTTTTTGACAAAGATGTCCTAAAAATGTCAGTTGCTCCCAAGGATGAACATGAAGCACAGATTCAACTTGCTCTTGAGCGGGGCATTCCAACAATTTTAGGGGTTATTGGCACACAAAGACTCGTATTCCCAAGCAATGCATATGATGTGATACATTGTGCAAGATGTAGGGTGCACTGGCATGGAGATGGTGGAAAACCTTTACTAGAGACTAATATAATTCTTAGACAGGGGTTGGGATTGCCATGTATCAGAAACCTACTTCAAATTCGTGCTATATGCAGAGGAAACCACATGATCCTCCTTTATGCCAGGAGGATGATAGACCCGATGCTGCCTGGTATACACCACTACAAAGATGCATTCATCAGATACCTAATGAAATTTATGTTCATGGTTCTTTGTGGCCATCAAATTGATCTTTACGACTTGAAGAGGAACCATTATGGCTGAACAATAAACTAGGAAGCACAGGTGGCATAGCAGTTACACACAGGTGGCAGAACATCATTGTTTAAAAGCATCGATCCTACAACTGGAAACTTCTCTCAAACAACCTCCAACATTTAACTAATTCTGCATCTATCTGTTCTAATGCCATTAGAGCGGATTTGCCAACAAAACACAACAAACTCCAGATGTCGATCAACAGATATCAAATCTATTTTCCTTTTAATTGGCTGTTCGATTTGTTTGAGGAAGGAATTGACATGTGTCGAGTTATGTAACTTTTTTCTATTTTCAGAAAACAGAGAATGGGCCTGAGTCTTGAAAGGATGAGGCATGTTTTCTTATTTATAGACCTGTCAAAGACAGAAAGAGGGTTCGACTGGGACTGAGGATGAGAGGGTCCTGGCAGTGAAGCAATTTTTATTGCTGGCTCGACCTGTGTGAGAGGTCTAGAGCTGTAATTTTCATTTTCTTTGCTGGATGATGGCTGTGTTTTAGCCAAAGAATATTTCTCTATAATTTTAATGATGGATCAATAATTAGACATATTTCTCTTACAGGATTCTTGTGCAGTGATATTGGTGGAGTTTCTCCCTGTTAAATGTTTTCCTGTCTTCTTTATCAATTTGTTTTCAGTTCTTATTATCAGAAGGAGAGTAGTAGGGGCAGAATTTATTATCAGATACTCTGCCTCTCAGCTTCTGATAATCTCTATGTTGATCTTCTAAAAGGCTAGTTTAGGAATTCTTAAATGCTCCTTTGCCTGTCTTTTCCTCACCTATTCTTTCTTCAAACCAACGCCATCAACACTTAATTCGATCCAATATTGATGCTACCTTGCCTTGTGAAAGGATTTTGTCCAAATCTGAGAACTAAATCACCTTGTTTGAAACGCAGACCCCATTGCCCAATGGCTCTCCTTGCTATCCCAAACTGACCATTTAAAAACCAAAACCAAAACTCTATATTTTCAGTGCTTTTATAGCTAGCCTAACATCATTCCTATTACAAACAAAGTTAAATCTAATAGAGAGATCCCTCTCTGAGTCTTGGAGGGCTAGATCCAAGACTCGAAACAGTTCGAGGTTACCTCTGTGTTTGCCTCAGCAGCCTTAGGAAAATTACAAAGCGCTAACATTATGTTCCAAATATGACATAAAAACTAGAGGTCAAGGGTTTGACGTAGAAGAAGGAACTCTAATCCAGATCAGAATTAGTGTGGAACCCACAACCCCATGTGCAACTAAGATATCAAGAAAGAAAGAATATTTTAGACAACCAGTAATTACTAGCAGAAGGAGTCCAATAGGTCAAGGGACTAGTGGAAATTCAAGTGGAAGTACGAGTTCAGGTAGCAGTAGTCATTTATCAACACCACGCGGAGGTAGTACCACAAATTTTACAATGACAATAATAGATCTGACCATTCGATTACCAGAATTTCATGGAGACGGGTCGAAGGACCTAGAGAAACATCTATTTATTTGTGAAAATATTTGGGAAGCTAAACAGATCATGGATGAAGACACAAAAGTGACTCAACTTGCAATTACATTCAAAAAATGCACACTGGACTGGTTTATGAGCCTAACAGTGAACAGTCCACAAGGAGCACCTACAACCGTCGCAGATGTAAACAAGGCACTAATAAATGAGTTCCAATGACCAAGTTTAGAAGATCAATATATGAATGAGATGATAGAAATTAAACAAAATCTAGGAGAGTTGGTTTGCGAAATGATCATAAGTTCAAGTGATTGAAAGGTAAGTTGAAATATCCCATAACAGACATGCACCATAGGAAACTATTCATAAACTCATTATTGCCATAGTTTAAATACCCATTGAGACAACAAAATTTCTAGACTCAGGCCGAGGCTCTGCAAGCAACCTTACAAATGGAAGATAATCAATATAAACATGTAGATCCAACTATAGAAGAGCTGAGAGAGGATCTCAATAATTTGAGATTTAAGTTGAATCAAAACAAATGAAAGGAAAAGAGGGAAGCTGTTTGGTGTACCTTATGCAGAACATAAGGACACCACAAAAATGAGTTCCCAACATTTGCGTAGTATTTGGGAGCAGGGCTACCAAATCTCTTTCCCACAGGAGGATTATGGTGTGAAATCTGTAAAACACCTAGACATGATCCCTATCATTGTCCAATGATGCAAAAATACCAAACAGTGCCTAAAAGTACATTTTGCAATTTCTGCAAGTTTGTAGGACATGAGGTTAAGGATTGTCGAACCTTGGAACTTATGAAGGAAATTACCTTAGATGCTTATAGGATGTAGGCTGAACTAATGACAGGACAAGCTGTGCAACAATATAATAATGTGCAACAGTTTTCAACGCCACCACAATACAATCAAGTACCACAGTATAATACACCACGCTCAGACAATCAAGGAAACATAGGAGGATTCAAAGGAGGAGGATGTGGAAGAGGAATATTTGGAAGAGGTAGAGGACCAGTAACCTGCCACAATTTCCAACAATATGGACATTATCTAAGGGATTCTCCACAACCACCAACAAATTGCATGTACTGTCATGTAGCGAACCATACTACAAAAGACTATCTTATACTTCTAACAAAAATGTAGGACAAAAGGAATCATAATAACCAAAATGTTCAATGGATTTCTGCGGAAACTAGAGATGGTGGGAAAAATATTAATGTAGTTACACGATGTGGAACCAAAACAAGAGCAGACACAGTAAATCAAAATCAAAACCAACACTGGTGAGTTAGAAAAAATACAACACCTTAACAACTTTTTGATGCGCACAGGAAAAAGAAACATTCAAGCAGGCCAGACAAGAAATTTTGCAGGAGAATATTGTTTCTACTTCAAACACACAACCAAGATATGATGGACCAATATATGATATGCCCCATCCATATAATCATACTAGCAGAGGTCGACCTTCAGAAAAGGTTAGTAATCTAAGAAAATTTCTGGTATCTTGCTTGAAGTTATTGAATGATCAAACACCTATACAAGTATTACAAAGTCTATTAGAAAAATACAATCCTAAAGAAGAGATAAAACTAGAACAAAATACAATAAATCATGTCCAAAGGAAGACAACAACAAATAGAGAGTTCAAAATAAATGCAAATATTAGAGACTTTAACATGGGTGATATCATATTGTGTTTGGGATATGAGGTAAATGCTATTGCTAAGAAAACATGGGAATGCATGGGGGAACCTACACTGGGCTATTCACCTATTCAAATGAAACTAGAAAACCAATATAGGGTAATACCAATTGGTTGATTGAAAGGCATATCTGTGTATTTAGATGGTGTGCACACTATGGAAGATTTTGAGGTAATTGATATAGTGGATAATACTACACATTATCTATCATTTTTGGGACTGTATTGGACATTTGACAATCAAGCCATCATCAACTTGAAGACCCAGAAAATGATTTTTGAATAAGGATATTATAGAGTCATAGCACCATTAGATCCTTCAGAAGGTGGAAGACATGTTGAACCAACAACATAGAACTTTATCACAAAAGAGCTAAATAATTTCTATAGAACTACCGCATGCGAGGAATATTACATTAACCCAACATCATATGGAATGATTAGTTGGAGAAACATTAGTTCGTGTGCTTCATATTCTGACATAGGACTAGAGAATTGGAAGTAATGCTTACATGAGATATCTACCAGAAGATGTGCAAGAATGACGCGTGCACTAAGATGGATTGGCACAGAGGTAAGCCAACCTCCAAGTTTTTATGGTCAAAATGAGTTGGAAGAATTCTTAACAAAGTTTTAGTTAGAAGTCCTGGAAATTCAAAGGTTATTAGTTTTAGATGTTGCCTTGAAAGAAACACCTTCACGTTGGTGGGGTACTCATAAAGAAAAGATCCATGATTGATATCAATGCAAAAGATTACTTTGCATTAGATTTGGTGCAGAATAAGAGAATAAACATATGCAAAAATATGATGGAAGAGGACAACCAAGAGAACATATAGACATATACATAACCCAATGGAGATTGATACCACCATAGGAATGGCCACATCACTTCATCCATACATTAAAAGGTATACCAAGCAATTGGTATACAAAAATGGAACTGCATAGAGGAACTGTAAATTGGAAAGATTTGCAGCAGAACTTTGTAATCACGTTTTCATTTGAACATGAGAATCCAATGATAGATGCAACAATGAAGTTGATAAAAGAAAATATTTTTGAAGAACCTAAAGTTGAAATTGTAACATCTTATCAAAATCACAATTGACAAATAGTGAGATAATTGTTACATTGTTACCACATCTCAGAAGATGAACCAACAAAAGAAAATCCGTGTGATATTCAGATAAAATAAGTTGAAGGGGAAAGAGAAGTAGAAGGCCCACATTTACAGTCAGAAGAATTTGCTACACCATTGAAGGATACTATAGAAATTTCATAAAGAGCTATGCACAAATTATTGCACCCACGGAGAAACTGTTTAAAAAGGATTCAAGTTTCAATGAAATGATGAGTGCCAACAAAGTTTGGACATCTTGAAAGAGAAAATGGTGACAACACCAATTTTGGTGTTTCCAGATTGGTAAAAAGAGTTCCATGTTCATGTGGATGCCTCTTCAATATCACTTGGAGCAGTTCTAACACATTCAAAAGAAGGTGACATAGATTACCCAATAACATTTGCAAGTAGGAAACTCCCAGAGTTAGAACATAATAATAATACAACAAAGAGAGAAGGTTTGCCTATGGTGTATGCATTGCAAAAGTTTAGACATTATTTATTAGGCCAACATTTTTAAATGTTCACATATCACTCTACTCTCAGATACCTGGTTAATAAGCCAATATTGGGGGCGAGAATATGTAGATGGTTGCTGCTATTTAAATAGTTTGATATTAAAGTAGTAGTGAAACCTGGAAGACTAAATGCAAGGCCAGATCATCTGTCCAAGATAACTAATGGAGAGGAACCAAGCAACTTGGAGGAGAATTTTCTTGATGCACAACTCTTTTTCAGTGCAGATTGTTGATGAATACTTTTATGATATCATTGAATTTTTGAGTACAAAATTTTCCCCAAAGGAATACAACACTGCTCAAAAGAAGAATTTGGTGGTTAGAGCTACATATTACCAACTTATTGTAGGACACTTGTATAATCTAGGTGGATATAATATTCTAAGGAGATGCGTAATGGAACATGACCGTCCTATCATCTTGGCAGACACACATGAAGGAATAGCTAGAGGAAACTATTCAAGAAAAACCACTGCACAAAAAATACTACATGCATGACTATGGTGGCCAACAGTTTCTAAATATGAAAAGGAATATTGCCAGACTTGTGATGTCAGTTAGAGGGTAGGAAATCCATTTAGGAGGGATGAGATGCCCTTAGAACCTCAGGTAACCCTTAAAGTATTTGAAAAATGGGAAATAGACTTTGTAGGACCAATCAACCCACCGACTAGAAGATCAGGAACAAGGTACATCATTACATCGACATAATATATAACCAGATGGGCTGAAGAAATAACAGTAAAAGATTTTATCGCAGAAACTGTAGTGCACTTTCTGTTTGAACAAGTAATTACAAGATTTGGATGCCCTAGAATTCTGATGAGTGATCATGGAACTTGTTTTCTCAATAATTCCATTCAGGAAATGACCGTGGAATTTGAAACACACCATCAAAATATCACTCCATACCATCCTCATCCTAATGGAACAGTGGAATCATTTAATAAAATATTGGATAATGCCCTAACTAAAATTTTCAGTGTAAACAAGGATGATTGGGATTTGAATATACTAGCAGTATTATGGTCCTATAGAACCACATGCAAGAAACTCATAGGGAAAACACCTTTAAGATTGGTGTATGGTCAGGAAGAAGTAGTCCCTTTAGAATATTTGATACCTAGTATATGCATTGAAACCATTACAAACATGACAAAAAGAGGCACAATACAAGAAAGATTGTCTCAACTCATGGAACTAGAAGAGGACAAGATTATGGTTGGTTTCCATAAGGAAGTACAAAAATCCAAAGAAAAAAATTGACATGATAGACACATTAAAAATAAAAAGTTTAAGGAAGGAGACTTGGTTCTTCTCTATGACAACAAGTACTTATAGCATCTAGGAAAATTCAGGATGCATTGGCTAGGGCCATATGAGATAAAATCTATCATAGATGGAGGTGCTGTGCAGTTGCAAGATTTAGAAGGCAAAGAGATTCAAGGATTGGTTAATGGTAGTTGACTGAAAATGTATAGGGATAGCTGACCTAGTAACCCTTGGTAGATGCAGCGTAGAAAATTACAATTGTACATAGTGTATATAGTAGGAGTTGAAAAAAGAAAAAAAGAAAAAAATTGGAAAAATAAGAAAAATACAAAAAGATACAATAGATGGATAAATGTTAAACATGCAGTTAGATGATACAACACACAACAAAAAATAATTGGTATGAAATAACCTAAATACACTGCTCACTAGAGAAATGTGATCAGGTAGAAAAAGTAGCGCACTGACACAGAAAACAACCAAAAAAGAAAAAGCGGTGATCGAAAAATTGTGGTGCGATAGGGAAATTATGGCACGACCTAGAAAAGCAGAATATGAAAATGACAAAGAATCATTGTGATTTTATGAAAACCAGAGCCAAGGGAGAAAACATAGTGCGAGCAGGTGATTCCAAGGTGTTCACTTACAATTCAAAGAAACCCTTTTAAAATTTATCAAAATGGCACCCCTGAAGCTTGATCCCAACCGATTCGCAAGGAAAACACAAAGTGCTGCGAGGACTGCACAAGACATAACAATTGATGGAGAAAACCTAAACCAGCCTGAAGGAGTCTTGAATGTTGATGCCATTCCATCCCTATTAATCGAACCAGTTAGTCCAACTTTCGTAGAAGAGCATGAC
Source organism: Picea glauca (assembly GCA_000966675.3). Taxonomy (NCBI): domain Eukaryota; kingdom Viridiplantae; phylum Streptophyta; class Pinopsida; order Pinales; family Pinaceae; genus Picea; species Picea glauca. The sequence goes on along the minus strand of JZKD02S1199096.1, from coordinate 776,307 downwards.
CTAAAAAAGCCGACAACAGAATAAATTGACATCGACCCGCAGAGAGAAATCCAAAACCCTAGCACAGAGAAAAACCACACGCAACAAACCGGGTCAGGAGCAACACAAACACATGAACAACTAAATGAGGAATATGATGAATGGATAAAATCTGATGAGCCTAGGAAACAAGCATAAGAAGTGCAACACCTTGCAACAGAGCAAGCATAACAATCAGAGGAACAAGTGCAGGTTGAAGACATTACAAACCAACATAACACATACATTGAATAAGAACATGATAATGAGGAAGAGAACCGAGAATAAATAACAGGGCCATCAATAGGGAAAAACAAGGAAATGGAAAAACCTACAGCACTAAAAACACCTAGCAAGAAGAAGGAACTCACACAGTCACTGCCGAAGATACCTGAAGGAGTTAAACTATGCGATGACATGTTAGGCTTTGTTAATAAACTTAAGTATGTTGACCGTGGTGTTACAGACAAGGGGAAGTTTCCTGAGTTCACGCAACAAGTTTACATGGAAAGTAAAGGAGAAGGTCCATTAGGAGATCCCATACTGGAGACAAAACAATGGATTGCAGGGCTATACAACACAAGAATTATGCGCATGTTGGAGATTCATCACTTTGGGAGAGAAAATAATGTGAATTCATGTGTCAAATTGTTACTAGCATGGGTACATGGAGGCATATTATGGATGAAAATACCTATATCCATAGATGTGGACCTAATTGCTGAAATTACAGGATTACCTACAGATGGAGCAAAACCAGAGAAATACTTGTATGACAAAACAAAATAAAAATCCATGGCAGGCGAGATAAATAATAAATATGGGACTGAAAGAGGATCCATGGGAATGATTATGAAACAAATAAATGAACCAAAAACTAGGTTTGCGACAAAAATGATGGCATGCAAACTCTTGAGAAAATGTCACAAAGAGTAAGCCCCTGTAGGTGTAATAATAGCATCCATGCAATGTGCAAAGAGAAGTCTACTTAGCTAGGATCCATATCTAGTAAACTTGTTTTTGGATGATTGAAAGGATGCGCAAGACCTCGGTTCAAAATTTCATTACCCATAGCTAATCATATTTATAGTAGTGGTTGGATGGGGAGAACCAAAGTACAGTGGATTTTACTAGAGGATAGGGAAATGCTGCGCAACAAAATACACAACCTTATGGAACACTTCAGATCTAAACAAAAGGAACGTGAATGGTATCATTTTCTCCATGTTCTATGATGAGATGTAGGAAAAACTAACAAACACATGGATAATACCACTAGAAGTTGTGAGATATAATCAAGGAATAGCCAATTTTCAAGTTTTAAGGCATAACATGTGGATTTAGGCTAAGAAGGATCCTAAAAAGGAATGGTTGCAGTTGAGATATTGTGTCACAGGGGAAGAAGTACAATGGACTATGAAGGATTGGCTTGAAGAGTGGAAGGTGTCAGTAATCTCAAAGAAAGTACCAAAATATAAACAACAAGTAGAGACTGGACCTTCACAACAGTCAACCATCCCAACAACAAATACAAGGAAATCTACAGAGTGCACAAAAGAAACATGGGGTAGAGAAACAACTAAAAATCCAAGGCAAAAAAACACTATACCAAAGGCTTCAACTCAAGAAAAGGACCGTGCAAAAGAAATAAATGGAGGAACACTGACCGATTCCAATATTCCTATGCATGAGGAAATAAGAGGTGGAAATTTCCTAGATGTGGATATGCCAATTCAAACTGCGTAGACATAGACACTCCCAAGGAAAATAACATTGTTGCATACAACATGATAACACAAGAAAATGAAGGCACACAAGAAAATTCCCCAGCTTACACTTACAAAGGATGATGCAGAATTAGTAGCAAAAAAATTGCGGGATCGTACGACAAAAGCTTGGTATGATGGTGAGAAGCAGAGGGAGGAAATAATGAAGAAATTGACAGAGGTCAAAGATGCATTGGAATAGTTGCAGATTATTACAGCACAACAAAAATATCAGGAACAACAACAACAAACCTCTCAGGAAAGAATAATTCCATAACATGAGACAATGCAAACCACAGTTATGGGGAGTGGAAATTTCTGTATCATCCAGGGGATGTTGTAGGTGGATGAAGCTACAATGCATAGGCCACTGAAGGATATAGATCATCTGGACTTGGCACTAAGAAATATTCCAACTAAGGAACCATACAATATAAAAATAAGTGTCGTGCAAGAAATCCAGTCAAGGGCCTGTGCAGATGCCAAGAGCTTATAATTGGCCAAGGAAGTAAATAATACACTGGAGATACCTCTTAAGTAGGTTAAGTTTGAGAGGGATGAAACAAAGAAACATGTTGGAAGCATAGAGCAATAAGTTGAAGAAGTATTTAAAACTATTTCTGACAACGCACAAGGAGAGAATATACCCACAGAAGGTAAAATTGAGAAAATAACACAAGCTATGGAGACTTACAGAATCCAAATTACAGAGTTGACATAACTCTTAGTACCTAGTACTCCACCAGAAGTAAGAATACAAAGAGAGTAGGAGGATACATGTCATACATAAAGCATTGCTCTCATAATCCAGGAAATACCAGAGCTTTACAATAAGAGTGCACAGTTATGGACAAACCTTCAGGAGGATGGGGAACTTCAAGAGTTGGACCAAAAAGAAGAAGGGATAAAATTGTGATGCAAGAATTGAACAGAAGTGGAAAACTATGACAATACATGATAGACAGAAAAGTGCAGAAGAGATGAATAATTTGCAGGCAGAGCCTAAGTCCATACACGTAGATAAGCATCAAGGCAAGATCAATTAGAACCATTACAAGAAGGAGCAGAAAAAATGCTCAGTGAGATTGATGCAACAAAGGTCCAAATTGAACAAGTTGGCTTGGAGAGCGGGGAACTATTGAAGGAACACATTATTGGGCAGACTGTGGAGATTTTAGCAGAAAATAACACGTAGATATAATCCCAAGTTAAAGAAATTACTAACAAGTTTTAGGTGCTCGAGAAGTCAATATAGGAAGCACACACTACTTGAGTGTCTTGGGACAAGCCACAGGTGAGTGTTGGGGGCCTATTGGTGCAGGTTGTTTTGTGGAAAGGTATGGTAATTAATGAAGGCAGTTAGGTCATGGACCAAAGAAGGAGTGCACACTGAAAAATATGTAAAATTAGCACCAAGAAACCAGGAAAGTCAAGGAAAGGAATAAAGATGCAGATCAACGAGGAAAACTGTTGGATTTTGGACCTACCATGATCAAGGAGTTAGAAAGTGGAAAAATCTAATCCACCTAGGGTTAGTGGGTTAGGGTTTTGGTCAATTTTGTAATGGGTAATTAACCCCTTTTTGTAATATAAATATAGTGTTGTGAGATAGTGGAGAGAACACTGATATAGACATATAGAGGGATATGAATGAACATATACAAACACATGTATATTATATCAAGCATAGTAATCGAGGGTAAGGTCGTAGGTCATGGGATGTGGAGCTTACTACGATCTTGTTAGCCTCAAATGTAATGCGTGTAGCGCTGTAACCTTGATGCAGAATAATAAAAGAGCCAAGAAAGACAAATCTTTGTGGACGTAGCCCAAGGGGGGTGAACCACAATAAAGTTTGTGTCTATGTGTGGAATGCTTATGTTATTTCTTGAAAATTTTAAGTTATGATGAATGGATTAATATGTCAGTAGTAAAATGTAGCGCACAATCGGGTAACCGATATAATTATTGCAAAATAAACCCTAATTGAATGCAACTAATTACTGAGTGGTAGATCTAAGATATAATGATGTGTTGATGTAATAAAACATTAAATATGTTGTGCTTTGAGGTAGAAAGAATGTCTCTCATCCCCACAGAAGTCTCCCTTCCAAGACTGCAGACATCTGGGTCCTGCAGTCACCCATAAGCCATCTTGAGTGAGACTGCATTGTGCACTCTGTGTGTAGTGTTTCCTTCTGGTCTTCCAAAAAGGGCTGATGGTTTGCAGGGATTTGTTGGAAACCTAAAGTAGAACCCGGGTCAGCCCAAAAGATCTCCAACAACATACAACCCCCTGAATTCATCTTCATGGTTGTATGTTATTTGTGCATCATCCATGTTCTATATATGCCCTTAATTATGCAAAATGTGCATGCAATAATATTTGTTAGACAAAACAACTCAACAAATCTATTAAATTATGCACCATTTCTCCCTTTAAGTGCACCCTTCATCCGATGAACTTAATTCCAAACACCCAATATTTTGGAATTTTGACAAAAGGCCAATTGGGTTTCCTTATGCAATTAATTTGAGAAATATGAAAAAGTTTCACCTTCATCCAACATCCATGCTGCTAGTTACATCCTGCTGAAGTTTAGACTATTTTCCCTTTTTTGCACTAAATGCTACATGAATCTTGTTGGAAAGATATCTTCGAGTTATTTCATTTAATATGCATATACTCAATTTGGTGCCTATGGAACTTATTATCTTGAAATTTAAAACTCCTAAAAATGTCGTTTAGGCACTAAAAAATGTTGTGCAAGATTATGACCTTCAAAAATACAATTTTTTCGTGGAAAATCACTAGTTTTTTGCTGTGATAGACCTCCAAATTGACTTCACGCTCACCAGTTCTGAATTATAGGCCCATATTAAACACACACAACTCCAAAATGTAGCGCATGCACCTCACACCCATAATCAATGCACACAACTTTTACAACACACATCACTATCTAGTGCGCACAATTTCTTTTTGTGCCATGCACCAATATCCAATGCGCACAAATTTTATACTGCTTACTAATATATAGTGTGCACAAATTATGCACCATTCACCAACATCCAATGCAGACAACTTCCGTGCAGTGCACCAATATCCAGTGCACGCAACTTCCGCACTGCACACCAATATCCAGTGCATGCAACTTTCGCACCGCTCACCAATATCTAGTGCACACAACTTTTTTGTCGCACACTAATATCTAGTGCACACAAATTATGGGTCACGCTCCAATATTTTGCACACTTCACAAGCTCTGCACCATGCAACACCAATGTTCAGTGTGCTTACACTACCCACCAATACTCCCTACGCACCAATACTCCCTACGCATCGCCAATTCTACTTCCACATGGTGTGAATATTCAATGCACATGCATTACACACCAACATTACACACCCATTGAAAATTATGCACTGCACATAGACAAAATTCAATGCACATACACTGCACACCATCATTACGTGCATGCCATAAGCTCTGCACTACACAACGACGAATTTTAGTGCACACACCCAGCGCACCAATATTTTATGTGCATTAGCAGCTCTGCATCGCACATCACCAAATTTTAGTGCACACACCCCGCACACAAATATTTTACGCACATTACCAACTTTTCATTGTGCAATGTCAAATTTTACTGCGCACACCATGCGCACCAATATTTCCTGCGCATCATCAATACTTAGTGCACACAAATATTTTCTGTGCTCAACTGATTTTTCCATAATTCCAACTTGAGACCATCATGAAAATTCATGACTCACTAACTTCATGTTGATATTTGGCCCATACAAGTCCGATATTGAACTAGTAGATTTGATACCATAATGTAACATCCCTCGTTACCAACAACTCAAAATTTTTTCTCTGATGTCACAAGGTAACGTACCCATCCCCAAGTTGAGTCATGCTACAAAATTTTTCTTTTTTTGATACCAACTGTATCTATGGAAGTAATTCATTGAAACAACTGCGTGCACAACCAACCTTATGCCATGGACGTCAACCGTTTCACACTCGCATGTGTGCGACAACTATTTTCCAGTGCGCGCGATGATTCGAGCCTCAGGATGGAACCCCATTGACATTACTACTAAAATGTTACTAACAATTAACATTTATTAACTTCCATGCCTTGCATATGAAACAATTATTAAAAACTAACAATAATATGCACAACCATGCATAATTACATATAATTATCTACAAATAGAAATAAGATAAACATACACACGATAAACAACATATGAACACACATAAAATAACACTTATATTTTTCTATAATTTACCAACTGCGTGCATACCTCAGATGTTCCTCCCAACTGTAGACTCCGCTATTCATATACTCTTATAGTAGGTCACCCCTGAGCTAGGGCTATGAATCCACCAAGGCAAAGACACCTAATAAAAATAAGGTCTAACCCACAACATAAAACAACACAGGCTCAGGCACAGACTCCAACAAAAATTCCTAGCTCACAATCTCTCATTCCCCACAACCTGTCCCACCCAAGGAAATGTACCCCCTTCTATGCTCAACAATCCTTCGGGTTGTCCCACTTCCCTTCGAGGGATTCAACAATAAGTCGACCAAGAAGTATCAAAGATTTGTAGCACTTGGAACACAAGGTTGCTTAAAGAGTTACAACACCCACTATCCCACACACGAGAACAAATATTCCCAACAACTCTCTCACCCAGAGAGAGTTATCCACATGGTTGAAAACCTACTTCTTCAATCCCAAACTACCAAGGATTTACTTGGTAACATTCAACACCAGCTCCTGCTTTCACTCTCCATCCAAGGTACAGATGATGGATGCAAGGATGAGTGAAAGACTGGAAGAATGAAGAATGATAAAAATTACACTAAGTCAACCCCCCCCCACATATATATATACAAAGGAACTATGGCCAAAAACATCCCGGCTCACCAACCTATAAAACATATGTACATTTACAACTTGGGGTTCATCTTAGGGGTATTACATGACTTTTTCCCATTGTGTAGACTGCTGATACTCTTATTGCTAGATATATGAAGAGCATAAGATATTTTTGAAATCATAACTGTTAGCAGATGTGTTTGGGACTAGTCCACTAATGTTTTTTATTTGAGTTTTTCTGAGTGCTGATCATATGAACTATTTTTGTGCTTAGTATTTAGAAGGCTTATGCTGTTGTGATTTCTAATGAGTACATGGATGATGTTACAGGTCTCCCCTACAATTATTTGAGATGATATATGGAATATTATTGTTTTAACATATTCATGGCTTCCATGAACTATTGATACCATCGAAAATATCATTTTAAGTTGTAATCATCTATTAGTTTTGCTCCTGCACAGGATATGTTAGAAGTAGTTGTAGATTAGTTTGTTTTTGTTTTAGAGTAGGTTTATAATTAATTATAACTCTTTTGGGGACAATTCATTGTCTTTTCCCTTTTTCTTCTTTTAATTCTTAGTGGCAAGCAGACCCACATAATGGTCAGCAATGCCACTCCAAACAAGAGTAGGTCTAATTGGGACCTTCCATAGGGCGTTCTCCCTTACCTGCTTGATAGGCCATTTGGACTTGTCAACACAAATTTGTATTTTTATCGAAGCTTCCACAACCAACAAAATCCGATTCGACCTCCAGAATAGAGTTTCATGCATCTGGAAACCAAATCTGAAGTTTCCTCTTGTATATCATCTAGTTTAAGTTGTTAAATATTCCCAGTTTTTTAATGAATGCATCATTATTTTGTTAAACTATTATTATTATTTCATTTTTCTAGTCTAAAATGTGCATAGAGCCCAACATATTATACATGGGAGAAGACACCTTTGAACAAAATATAATATTGAGCGAATTTCTGAGCAGAGGGTTGAGATAAGAGTTGTGTAAAAACATTTTCATTAACTTTAATACAAATTTGAGTTCATGCTATAATTGTGAGTGTGATATGACAACAATTGAGTAATTTAATTAGGAAACTAGAACCCCTGAGAAAGGGCCCACTTAGAGGTACCAGGTGCCCAATTATTTTCTTTTTATTTTAATTTTATTTCCATCATTAGATTTCATTATTTCAATAGTCATTTAATTAAAATATCTTCTTTATAAATTTGAATTAGATTGAAAAGGAATTTTTAGAGTGTGGTTTTCAGAGCAAGGGACAACATAGAATTTGCAATTTCATTGTCTGTGTATCGGTGCAAAAGAGGCATCCATAAGCTAGACTTTAATTGGATTTGTCGATTTCTTTCTTTGTAGAAAGTTTATTAAGTTATATTACTTATGCTTATCATAGAATTTGCTACCGTGATTCTTTTTCTTTATTTGTGCAAGAGTTAAATATAGTTTGATTCTGTGATTATTTATTTTACATATGGGTGATTTGTTGTAGTGATCATTTTTATTAAGCGTGCAAATCTAGACTAGAATTCATTGTTGTGACCATTTTAGGATTTTCTGTTAGCTAAAATTAATCTGAAATTTAGACCTCTTAAAACCCAGTCAATACAATGCCCACGTCCTGCACAAACAATGCATAGTGTCTCACAAGTACATAAAAAACCTTGATCGGTATAATTAAATGTCCACACACTCTTGATTTAATCAAACATATATAAATAAACTAACATTTTTGCCACCGTTGTTGGAGAGGCACTAAAGGATATATGTTTCTTGTTTTACACTGGGTATAGAGGGGAAAACATTTAGGCTAGTTAAATTTCCTTTTTAAATAACTCAATATTTGAGTCAACTTAGGATGCATGACTCGAGGAGATAAAAATCCTTGTGGATGTGGTGCAGTAGGAGCTACCCGCAACACTAACCCCCATGAAGGAAGATCAGAAGGACGAGGAAACCCTCAAGGCACCTCTGGATCACAATATGGAATACAAATTGAGAAAATAATATCTAACATCCTAGATAGTCCCTCTAAAGTTGGCTCTATAGTTGACACATTGATAGGATCTCCTGCTTCTAAGTCCCCAAACCTTGAAAAATAAGCCTTCCCTGAGAATCCTTTTGAAGATCCAAAACACTCTATCGAATCAAATTAATCTTTTTGAGGATAAAAGTTTCTAGGTATGGAAGAAGAGGTAGAAGCCTCTAAATAGAAGGAACCAATGACCTTTGAGTTCCCTATATAGGAATCCAATGATGTATTTAGAATGAAAAATGTTCCACCTTTTGCATTTCCATTTTTGAGGGTTTCCCAGTGAGGATCCAAACAATTTCCTTTTCGAATTTTATGTCCTTTTCTAGAGTTATGATTACTCCTCAGATGCCCAAAACCTCAAGCTATTCCCAACCACTTTAAAGGAAGCCAGACTTCGCTAGTTCATGGGGCTTGGGGGAAACTCTATCAGAACATGGGACGAAATGAAGCAATTTTTTTTAAAGAAATATCAAGACTACTATAAGGTAAGGGATATCAGGGAGGAAATTTTCAAAATTTTGCAAAGAGGGAAAGAGAGTATGGAATATTATGTTGAAAGGTTCCAGTATAATATGAAAAGGAATAGGCATAATACATTGGATCCTGGAACTTTGTGTATTATTTTCCTTTGAGGCATTAGGGATGATTTCCTAGACATACTAAAATTTATGGGGGCTAGAGACATTTCCTAGTTAACATGTGATGATATCTATGAACTGTGTAAGCATTATTCATGAGGAACTACTAAATATAGGAGAGGCCTTTTAGACGTAGTATTAAAAGTTACTGAGTCATCCAATGGAGGGGGAGTGAATTTTTTTGAGATAGGGAATATGTTAGATAACTTTAAAAATTACATTCTCAGCACACTCAACTCCCAATTATACACATTTCAAGACAAGAGAAAGAAGGAAGAGAATGATCTAGCATTAGTCATTTCTGATCTAGGTGTCGAAAGAAGCATCCCTTGTGGGCATGTCCTCTAGATAACATAGAATTTTGCGAGATTTGTGATAAAAATCATGTTACAAAGAATTGTCCCTCCTTACCTGAGCCTAAGGCACTCTACCAAGGGGCTAATGAGGAAACAAAACAATTTTTTTTTGTAGCCCAAAAATGGCCATGACCACCACGACTACTAGACATGACACAATAATCATCTCATATCCATGCTAGAATTGGTATGTACCCATGCCTTGGCAATAGTGGCCTCCTCAAGCTTAGAGGTATCCTTGACAATAGGGTTGGATCGGGAACACATCTTTCATAAATTCATCTCAACAAAATACACTTCAACCACATCCTTCGACCCACCATCAACAACAATTGAAATTACCATCTAGTCAACCACCTCAAATACCACCACAAATTCCTTCCCAAACCATGCCTAATCTGAATAATTAAGTAACTTATCCCACCTACAACACTGAAGTACCTCCTTCTTCCATGGATTGTGATGATATACAATTATGATCAGGAAAATTAGTTAATAGCCAATTCTCACCTATCATTCATGAACCAAATGACGAGGAAGAGGATCATGAACTAGAAAAAACAAGACTCTTTCCCAACCTTACAACCATCCACCTTTGAGACTAATGATCAACATAAATTCTTCGAATATTCTTTAACCCCACCTTACCTAGAGAGTATACCCCCAACACAACTTGAATTTGATCTCTTGGGAGAATTAAGAAACATGTATTTTAAAATTCCCTTATTTTAGGCTATCAAGGATGTTTCAATATATGTCAAAGCAATTAAGGATTTATGTTTAAGGAAGCCAGGAAGGAAGAAAAAATATCCCCTAGCCATTCATGTTATTGGAAAAATGATCCAGATTTTATGAGCAAAATGAAATGAATACAAATCTATATTATTAACACAAATATACAATGAACAATAACAGAGAAATAGTAAAACTTGGCTTCCATTCAATAAGGAAATATGTCGAAACTGTAAAATGCAGACTGAAACAAGCTTGCTAGAATGGTGGCGGCTTATCTATGAGAAGAGATGTGGTGGCTGTGCTCATTCGCAAGAATATCATTACAATGAGTCCCCAAAATTATTTTTACATCAAACATGAATGCCAAAACCCTAGACATCCAAAAACCTAACCCTAGGAGATGAAGCACCAAAATTCATGTGGGCCCCATTGGGGTAAGTTTGTACATCAATTTCCTAGGGTCATAACTTTTGCATACGATCTCCATTTTAGATGCACGATAACCCGTTTTAAAGGTCTATCCGAGGAATACACATTATGCCATCACAATTTGAATTTATTATAAGTGCGATTGATGCGGGCCCATAAAATGTTGTTTAGGGCCTCAAAACGGCCTAGGAAGTTCAGGACTCGAAAATCTAGAAAAAAACTGCCAAAATGAAAACTGAAACTACCACGATGAAATATGTATGTGAGCTAGTTGGAATAGGTGGGTGGCCACCGATATCCACCTAGATCAATCGTCCCCCCTTAGGAATCAATGGTGTCCATTTCATTAATTTCCCCCATCAGATGAGGAAATTTTTGCTGAATTTGGCCCTAGGTGAGCCTCTTTCCTTGGTGCAAGAGCTGCCCTACTTTGACAACCCAATAAAGCTGGATCTTCTGTTGGTGAGTTCCCTTGACCTATGTGTCCATGATCTGATCAGTGGATGCCTTTTCCATGCAGTCAGGGTTGAGATTTGTTGGAGTCAATTATTTTTCTACCTCTGAGGTGTCCAATAATGGTGGAAAGTATGGCCGAAGGAGGTCCACATTAAACACTAGGTGCAATCCAAGGAAGGGGGGAATGTTGAGCTCAAAATCATTGTCACCCACAACCTTGGTGATTGTATAAGGTCCATAGTGGAGTGGAAAAATCTTCTTATGGGGCCCTGCAAGGCGTTATTTCTGCAAGTGCAACCAAACTTTATCTACCACCTGGCACCCGATGTTGATCATGTAACTACTTGTACTTGGCATTAGACTTCTGCAAAATATCCTGAACCTGTTGGTGAATGTGCTGGATTCACTCAATGAACTGGGTAGCTTTGTCGGCTTCAGTTTGAGCATGGGACGAGTCTTCCTGGGTGGACACAAGGGGTAGTGCAACATCCATGGGACCCAATGGTTGAAATACCAATCCCACGTGAAAGGGGTTGTGGCTGGTTGAGCCATCCATGGCTCTGTTGTAGCTATATTAAACATAGGGAGGACTCTCATCCCATGTGTGGGGATATTTGGAATTGTACATGCGCATTATATGCACGGTCATCTGGTTGACGACCTTGGTTCGACCATCCATATAGGGGTGGAAGGTAGTGGATTTAGTGAGCTTGGTGTCAAGACGTGACCAGAGGCTCAACTAGAATGTGTTGAGGAACCAACTGCTATGATATGAGATGATAGTTTGTGGTATCCCAAAATTTACCCACACTCATTCGAAGAAGAGCTTGGCAATGGACTCTACTATGATTCTCTTCTTGCATGCAACCATAATCACCATTTTAGAAAAATGATCAAACACCACAAAAGCACAGTCATTTCCCCACTTGGTTGATGGAAGGAACGACATGTAGACCATCGAGATGGATTCCCAAGGCATTTTAGGAGTAGGCAGAGGGGTGTACAGTCCCTATTTCTTAATGACCAGTTTGAAAATGACACAGACAATGCAAGAGCTAATATACTTCCTGAAATCATGTCGAAGTTTCGGCCAATAGAAATGTTGCTGCAACACAACCACTATATTTTCTATGCTAAAGTGTCCTACCACCTGACTATTGTGGGCTTCCCAAATCAACTATTAGTCCTCGAGACAACCTCATTGATTACTGAGGAGATAAGTGTCAAGGAATTCAATAGTTTGGTATGTGTTTTCTTGGATGGAGATGGGGAAAATGAGTCTAAGCAATGAGTTAAATCAATTCAGTCATTCCTCAGGGGTGAGCTTAAGATTTACAACCTGTATTAAAAACCAGAAAGATGATCACTTAAAACATGAATCAAAGATATGTTTTCTTATCACTTAAATGGAATAAAGAAATAGGAGCAAAGACTATAAGAACATCTCATGCAATCCAAAATTCTTTTAGATAGATGACATTTAAATTATAGTAAGAACACAATCCATAATGACAGGTCTTGCAATGATGCCTTCAATAACAAGGATGCTGAAAATTGTAAAATGGAATTATGCAATTTGTAATAGAAGAAAATAGATCGAAAGAGATTTAGGATAAAAAGATCAAGGTTTCTATAATAAGCACAATTTTCAAAGCTCAGACTAACTCCCCTTCAGAATATTACAATAAGTTCTCAATAAATCACTCTCACACTCTCTAATGTCGGCTGGGATCTCCAAACCTCCTTCAATATATAGAAATATAACATATATTATCCTAAGGGAGTCAAAATCCTTCCTTTACTGAAGACAGAGAAAAGTTACAACTATTTAGGATAAATTATTTGCCAAAATGTGCTCATATCCTACTTTCTAAGATTTGGTTTTTGACCCACTAAAAATATGCTAAGATATGATTTGATTGCATGATATGAGGGAAAAATATCTTATCTTGAACTTCCAATTCATATTTGGAGCTGACCTAGTCTATTGGTATAGTTATCTCCACAAATTTCCAAATATTCTAGAACTCTGCCAAAATTTTGCAGCAATTTTGGCCATTTTCAGTGTATTTATGCTGCAAAACTGTCCCAAATTTTCTGTAGCTTCTTATTTCAAATTTTATCCCAAATGGTGAACTAGGTTGGGCTGATTTTCTCTCAGAAAGTCAATATAAGTATGATGCTTGTACTCAAGAAGTTTGAGAAAAACCCAGTTCACGAATTTTGAGAAAAAAACAAAATCGTTGTAGGTGACAGTGGCTTGTTTCTAAACAACCGTGAACTATTTTGAATTAAAATTAAATGGGTTTGTTAATATTAATCTAGTGCATCTCCCCTCAAAATTTCATGGCAAAAAAATGCATTCTTTGAAATATACGATGAAAAGAAATTTTAGGCTGCATTTTAAGAACTTTTGTTGCAAATTCCCTTGTTTTTAGTGTTTTGGCGCTACAAAACTACTACAGACTGTCTTTCCATTTGAAATCGTGAGAGAACCATCCAAAATCCCATGTTTAGCAGCTTCTTTATCTAGCATTATCAAATTTCTCTTTGAAACCTTTCTCTTCATCAACTATAATTTTGCTGTGAGTGCTCTGACCTGTGCTTGCAAGGATCTGTTTTTTCTAGTAGAATATGTGTTCAAGAATTAGCTCTATTCAAGATCCTCTGTTCCAACATTTTCTCTATTTTTCTCCATTCTTTTATAAAACCATTGCTCTGCAAAATAAAACTAGCAACCTGAACCTATTCTAGAAAGAACAATTTCCAGGTTAATTTCAAAAGAGTGATGATAACTGAATGGTGAGGTGATAAAGTTTTACAACTTTTACAAACTGGTGTTTATTTATCGGCGAACAAGAAAAAAAAAAGCATTATGGATTATGGTGGCATATGTAGGCGATAAAAGTGATGATTGTTGGATATGCTATGTGAAGAATAATGATAAATGTATTTTCCAGTTCAGACTTCGACTTGACAAGAGTTTGAATTTTGAAAAATTGAAAAGCACGGACTGGGAATTAATTTCAGAAATTTATACATATATATTTTTATTTTACACAGGCGTTTTGGTAGCGCGAAGGCTATTTCTTATGTGAAATCGCTACTAAAATATCACTTTGTTAGAAAGGCTTAAAATTTGTCATCAATGTCCTAAAGACCTCTAACATGCCTTAACAAAATCTAAAAACCTCAAAGACTAACCCTATCATACCCATGTTCCTGTTGAAATAATGTAACTGCAAAGCATATTCTAATTATTATTGTTGTATTATTCATTATATCAATCCCCTATTGCGGATTGATCATGTCTGCTATAGCGGGAAAACCCCTCTACGGGCTACACCAGGGTTCTAAAATGCATGCAGATCTAACTGTCTAACGTCTCCTACTTTTTATCAACTATCCTGACATTACCCCACAATCATACATCAAAGACAAAGTATAGGGATCTAGTAGGCATACCTTAAACTCCGTGTCCGATGCCTATCTCTTTGCACTTAGTTGTTTCCCGACTTCAAGTCTCCTCCCAAGGATGACCTGCATTCACCAAAAGACAAACAAGAAACTACAAGCATGCATTCTATATATGGATTAGTGGGTTAGACATCATAAACAAGAAATGTAAACAAATCATAGAAATTTAAGACGTCATTTGGCGGGACGGAAAAAGTACTTCTTTATATTAATCTCACAAAAGTCACTTACAATATGAAACTGACACTGCTCCTCGAACTCGGTCCTAGGATCCTCTTCGTAATGCACCAATTTCTTCCACGTCTCCTTCTCCTCTTTAGTTATCTCTAGGGAAATGGCAAGGGCTTGCAATGGAGGAAAAGGGAATTCTAGCTCAAAATCACAATGTGGTTGCCGAATATTGGGGCAAAGGGGCAATATGGAAATGGGGAGAGTTTCTATGCTCTCGTGCTTCTTTTTGAAATGGAACCCCAACCCCTTCTTTTATGGGCCAAAAGAGATAGTAATGGTTGGGGTGACTAGCTATGGGCGGTCAAACGGTGAAGTAACGGCCCAGAAACTTGTATCCCTTTGCAATTTTCATTTTTTGCGATATTCTGTGAGTGTACGCGGGCTGTAGTGGGGCAGCAAGCGTGCCTACATGGGAAGTAGTGGTGCAGGGTGCGTACACCTTCAAAACAATGGTTTTTAGAAGAGTTGTTCAATGATAGCTTGGAAAAGATAACAAGTTAGATGGCTTGATGCCAAGTATGCATGTCTGGTGCAATTTAGGGTTATAACAATGTCCACTATTGTAAAAGACCAAATCCCCTTTTGCAGATTGGTCAAAACATAATTGTCATAGGCAGAATAAGAAGTCGGCCCCAGAATATATTAAAGAGGCCCTAGAATATATTAAAGGTGGTTATAACCACCCAGATTGAGAAGTCAGCCCTGCTAGTGAAAAGACACCTCCACGTGTGCCAGAGTTGTATAAATAAGGAGGCTAGTGCCTCACTTAGACACACACTCACTTGTTCATTGAGAAGCAAGTTTCAGAGTTGCAGTTGGAGAAGAGAGAGAGAGAGAGGGAGACACATTCTTGGGAGAGGACTTTCTGTATTTGTTTGAGTTATCTCTTGGCATTGTATTGGCTATTGTTGGCCCTTGACCAAGTTTTGAAGAGTACTTGGTCATACTTGACCACTTTTGGAACTGCAACAACTTGCCAAGGAAGGAGCACAACGTGAAGAAGAAAATAAGGAAGCAAGACCTATTTTGGGGTCTATTTTAGGGTTTTTGGGTTGATGTAATGAGAAAGGGATGTCGACCCATGGGTTTACCCATGTTTAGGCCCATTTTGTAATCTATAAATAGAAAATATAGATAGTAAGATAGGAGAGAGATAGTAATATAGTACATCTATGTGATGTATGAATGGAAGCTTAGTGCTAGTATTTGGATCTGTGTGTTCAGATGTATCTTAGAGTGATCTGTGCATGAGATAGGAGAGCTAAGTACATGTTGTTATAGTCTTTTGCTGAAGAGAAAGGAAGAAGGATCTAGCGAGCTACACAAATATTCTATCCTGTGCAAAGTAAGGGTCATTAAAGCTCTGTGCTGTAACTGCTTGACCAAGATAATATAAAGAAGACTTTGTGGACGTATACCCAGGGTGGGGGTGAGCCACGGTAACTGTGTGTATGGTATTTTGTGCTTCGCTCTTATGTATCTACCTCTTTCTTGGTTAAGTGCTTGATGTGGTTAAGTAGATCTAGTATGCTTTGTGCTGTTGAAGAATGAATGAACATTAGATCTAATATATGATATGCTCAGTGCTTGATCTGTTGAATCTATCCTATCTTTCTGTGGATAAGTACTTAGTATAAGTATTCATTGCGATTCTCTGTGCCTTCTGCGAAGTTGATTAATGAATCATATATTAAGGAATAATTGATGCTAAGTGTGCTGTAGGAAAGATAATCACAGATCTGTGTCCTAGCTAAGGTTGTAGACAGCTAAGTCTTGCAACCACCCCTGCCTCTACCTCGGGTGAGACTTCATCTGGTTCGCAGGTGTTGATGAAAGGGCCAATAGTTAGGGATTTGTTGGTGCGCTCTTGAGCATTGAACCCTGGGTCTGCCCCTGTGCCAACAAATGGTTTCGTTGCCGGGACCTGGAACTGTGATTGCTAGGAATTGAAGAAGAAGAAGCTTTGTGTGAAATAAGCTGTGTGTGTAGATATGTTATCCTAGTGCGTAGTGTTCTGTTTGACCTATGAATCTTTGTTCCAAGGAAAGAGGTCAGATCTGAAAAAAGAGAGGTCAGATCTGCAGGAAAAGAAGTCATATTTTTGAAGAAAAAGGTCAGATCTGTAGAAAAGAGGTAAGATCTGTAAGCTCTGTTCCATGATAATGGTAAGAATAGTTAAAAGTTTTTAGATTTGGAAGCTTTGTGCTCTATAGAAGTAAGATAAGTGAAAGTTTTTGTTTCTAAAGCATGGATCTAGGTATGTTTGATAGATTCTATCCTATAGATAAAATAAAGTTTGATATGAATAGATCTGATAAGTATAGTGATATATATGTTATACCTATGCATCGAAAGAATGTCTGGACTAACAAGTGGATGCAGGATCCTAGAAAGAGTTTTTTGCAGGCTAGTCACCATGATCCTAGTGCGTAGTATAGAAGGATTTGGGGAACATCTAAACGAAAAAGAGGATTAACCCTCTGTTATAGTTATAGAAGACTAAGAAATATTGCTAAGGAATGCCCTGGGAGAAAACCTAGTTGCCTCTGTTGTAAGGCTATGGACCATGAAGTATTGGATTTCCCTAGAATGATTGCTAGGCTTGAGAAGTTGAATATGGAGCAAGCAAACCCTGAAGGATATCAAGAGACTAAGATTATAGCAGAAACCTAGAAAGAATAAGAAAATATATTGCTATAGATGAAAGATACCTTGAATGACCACCGACATGTTAGGCTATCAGAGATATTCAAAGAAAAGGAGAAAATCGAAGCAAGAATAGGGGTCTTTGACATTGACTGTACTCTTGATGAAGAAGCGCAAGTGAACATTATGCCAGAAAGAACTTGGGAGGCTATAGGAAAGCCTGACATGATTCCTTCCTTAGAAGGAACAAGTTTCTTCAGAGGAAAGCTAGTAACCCTATGTGGAAGACTTGCCCGGATACCTATGACTGTCAATGGAACTTTGATAGAGGAAGACTTTGAGATCATTAAATTTGTTGAAGACAACGCCCCGTTTACCATGCTCATAGGAAAAACTTGGATTGATAGAGAACAAGCCAGATGAAAAGAAGAAGAAAAAGCTTTGGAATGGAAGAAGCAAGAGTTAAAAGACTTTATGACTAGAAGGATCCCGCACTTGATTGAAGAACATAAGAGAAGATCACAGATATTTAATATTAGTACCTCCAGTGTCGAAGCTAAGAGAACACTTGAGGATCCACAGAAGATCGAGCTACCTATTTTTGATACAGAAGAAGTATTATCAAGGAACCCTAGGAAAGATTTTCCACAGTGCGAAGTAACTAAGACCACAAAAGATAAACATCATAATGGTAAAAGCACTACTGAGACGAGGCTCACTGGGAAGAAGGCTAGGAAGTTAAGAAAGAAAAGGGCTATTACTATAAGGTTACAAGAGGTTCTAGAGGACACTTCACAGCAAGAAGAATTGCAGAATTGGAGCTTCGCCGAGATATCAGGACAATGACAGAGAGTACTTCACCATGATGAAGCAATATAGTCATTGGAACCAATATACTTGTTTGACCGCCGCTCCGAACGGATCGAAAAGAAGTTATGGGTTACCACTAGACCATTGGATAGCACCAGAACGGATAAGAACAAAGTTAATGAAGGCCACATTTGTAGTTGACCTCGCAGGGAAGTGCGCAGAGGGACTACAAATGAACTAGGCGAAATACCTCATAAATCAGCTAGAGCTTGACTGTAGACAAGTGCAGGACCAAGGGTATGAGTTACAATTTAGATGGTTTCTCATACTTATCACCTTCATTGCGTGGGAAATACCCAAGGGAGCCACGTTTTCAGAGATCGAACCCTTCAAACCTCTAGCCGCGAATTTATGTACGCTGTGGTACTCCAACGACATGAACAAACAATGGCATTCCAATGCCATTTTCCATGTGTACTACACTCAGTTGAGGAATTCCATTTAGTATACACCATGCATTACACCCAACACTCTTCATAGTTTTGACCTTTGATGAAATTCAACACAGATCGTCACTTTACCTACATCACGACGTGCGCAGACGAGCACAAACAACAACTCCAGTCATATTACAAGCTGACAGAAGATGACCTGGAGGATATTACCAAGGAATGGTCGGTAGACCTCCTTGTTGCAGTTGATCCCACAGAGATGTCTGACAACAATAGCCCTGAAGCTATGCCATATACACCAGGACCGCGCAAGCCTAAGAAGGATGTGGAAGTTCAAGATATCCACAACACATCCATGAAGACTGCTTCGCTATCACCTGTGAAGGGAGGTGATGAGGAAGAACTAGGGGGCACACACGTTGAATAGAGCAAAGACGAGGTTACCCCACCTAGGGACGAGTCAGATCCCTCCAAGAAAAGGAAGACTACCCCACCGAGGCCCTCATCCAGAAAGAAAACTAAGGCCACCCAGACCACGCTTAAGACTACGCTTACCCCAGATGATTTTGATGTCCTAATTGCCGCACTGAATGATGTTTCATTAGAGCTCGTGGAAAATCAAGAAGCAAAGCAGGAGGATCTATTCCGCCGGACCACGAGAAAATTTAAATAAGCCCAAAAAGTACTTCAGTCCAGCTATCGACGTCGATAGCAATGGAAATATCAGGAACATGCGATGAGCCCACATAGTTACACCAGATCGCCGAGAAAGTCGAAGCTCGCCTTCGATGAGCTCAAGAAGACATGGCAAAAGACACCCAAGCTTTGGCACAAGCAAATAGCGCACATGAAGAGAAACAGAGAAAGGTCGCATAGGAGAAACTTGACTTACAAGCGAAATGGGAGGAGGAAAAAGCCCAGTTACAGCAGAGCAAGGACTAGTTGCTAGAAGAGCAACTTGAAACACAAGAAAGAGTTCATAAGGCACTGCGCTCCATGAAAATCATAGAAGTGAAGATGGAAGATCGTCTTCCACAGCAGGTGACCCAACTGGAAGAAGTAATCCAACAACTTCAACAGCGCATCACAGACCTAGAGCTCCGCATCGTGCCTGAAACACCCCAAGAGATAAGAGATCTAAGAGAGGCCACTGCTTGAAGCACAGTCACCCGATTAAAAACTTTGGATTCAGAATGTAGGCTGCTAAGCACCAGAAGCACCCAGACCTATGAAACCCTTGCAGAGAATCCAAAATTGAAAACATTGGAGGCAAACTCCAACAAGCAAAGAAACATGCAGATGTGCTACAAGCGTAGCTGAAGTCCATGACCTCAGTCAAAAGAATGAAGAGGTTCACAGAGCAATGCACATCCCAACAACAAGTACACACGCTGCAAAGTAAAGTAATGGACGTTTCTCAGTGACTACAACCAATCCAAGAGAAGGCATGTCAACTGTTCACCGAACTTGAAAGCCAGGGTGATGAACTCGAACAGGGTGCCATCACTGCAGAATAACGCCTAGAAGGACCACTCAATGACACAGTAATCCAAGAATTTACCAAAGAAGAGGCTGTCGCACTGCAGTAGGTCGAAGCCGCTCGAGCCAAGATCAAGGCGTTCAAAGAAGAATTGGTAAGACCTGAGTGACTCAGGACGAGTCACAGGTGAGTGTTGGGGGCCTGTTGGCCCTTGACCAAGTTTTGAAGAATACTTGGTCATACTTGACCACTTTTGGGACTGCGATAGCTTGCCAAGGAAGGAGCACACCGTGAAGCAGAAAATAAGGAAGCAAGACCTATTTTGGGGTCTATTTTAGGGTTTTTGGGTTGATGTAACAGGAAAGGGATGTCGGCCCGTGGGTTTACCCACGTTTAGGCCCATTTTGTGATCTATAAATAGGCAATATAGATAGTAAGATAGGAGAGATATTGTAATATAGTACATCTGTGTGATGTATGAATGGAAGCTTAGTGCTAGTATTTGGATCTGTGTGTTCAGATGTATCTTAGAGTGCTCTATGCATGAGATAGGAGAGCTAAGTACAGGTTGTTATAGTCTTTTGCTGAAGAGAAAGGAAGAAGGATCTAGTGAGCTGCGCAGATCTTCTATCCTGTGCGAAGTAAGGGTCATTAAAGCTCTGTGTTGTAACTGCTTAACCAAGATAATATAAAGAAGACTTTGTGGACGTAGCCCCAGGGTGGGGGTGAACCACGGTAACTGTGTGTATGGTGTTTTGTGCTTCTCTCTTATGTATCTACCTCTTTCTTGGCTAAGTGCTTGATTTGGTTAAGTAGATCTAGTATGCTTTGTGCTGTTGAAGAATGAATGAACATTAGATCTGATATATGAGATGCTCAGTGCTTGATCTGTTGAATCTAACCTATCTTTCTGTGGATAAGTACTTAGTATAAGTATTCACTGCGATTCCCTGTGCCTTCTGCAAAGTTGATTAATGAACATATACTAAGGAATAATTGATGCTAAGTGCATTGTAGGAAATATAATCATAGATCTGTGTCCCAGCTAAGGTTGCAGACACCTGAGTCTTGCAACCACCCCTGCCTCTACCTCGGGTGAGACTTCATCTACTTCACAGGTGTTGTTGAAATGACCAGTATTTAGGGCTTTGTTGGTGTGCTCTTGAGCATTGAACCCTGGGTCTGCCCCTGTGCCAACAACTATCTATAATAAGGAAGTTTTGCTAGGTTTTCTCCCCCATGTGGGTTTCCCAGGATAAATGATGTGTCTCTTGTGATTGTGTATTTCTCAATGATCCTATCTTATGCTATTGTTATCTAGTGAAATGCAAAGAACTCTAATAATATCTTAAACCTTAACATGGTATCAGAGCTAAGCTGAAGAGAACATGTTTCACAAGAGAAAGTGAAAAAAGTCACTGTTGTTGTACATGCAAATTAGGGATTTTTTGTTGATGAAGTATTTCAACCCTAAAACCATCTAGAAAAGTGCTCCCTTCCTCAAGGATCACTTTCTCATCCTTAGCACAACTTTTCAGTGGCTAGATCTATCAGAAAGTGAAACCCTAGTTTCACAAAGTACCAGAAGTACTAGAAGTACTAGAGTACCAGAGGTACTAGAAAACCAGAAGCACCAGTCTAGAAATCCGTAGATCATGTTTGGAGGGGTAACAGTTGGATTTTCTCAGATCCGTAGAGAAAGATTGCTTGGTCTAGGGAGCTTATTCAATATGGAGAGAAGTATGGTGTTACCGAAGGAACCATGAGATAGGTGAAGAGACCTAAGCCATTCTCCAACTATATGGCTTTGATGTGTGATCTCCTAGAAAAGGAGCTTACCTGCTTTGAAGAATCCATTCAGAAGAAAGAATGGGTAAATGCCATGACAGAAGAATACCAATCCATAATAAAGAATTATGTATGGGAAATAGTTCCCAGACCGAAGAGCAAGGATGTGGTATCTTCCAAATGGCTCTTCAAAATAAAACATGTTGCTGATGGAAGTATTGAGAAGTATAAAGAAATATTTGTCTCTCATGGATTTTCTGAAAAGGAAGGCATTGACTATGAAGAGACATTCACTCCTGTCACTAGATACACTTCGATCAGAACCATCATAGCCCTTGTAGCTAAGATGAAGTGGAAGTTTCACCAGATGGACGTAAATACAACTTTCCTAAATGGTGTCAATGAAGAAGAAGTGTATATAGAGAAACCTCAAGGATTTGAAGTTGAATACATGAAGACTCATGTCTACAAGTTGAAGAAGGCTCTGTACGGATTGAAGAAAGATCATAGAGCTTGGTATGGCAGGATAGATATTTTTCTGAGGAGCTTGGGATTTACCAAGAGTAAAGATGATTCTAACCTCTACTTCAAGGTTATGAACGATGAGCCAGTGATATTGTTGCTGTATGTGGATGACTTATTCTTAATTGGAGAAGAAAATCTCATCACCGAATGTAAGAAGAAGCTCGTTTCAGAATTTGAGATGAAAGACCTTGACCTAATGCATTATTTATTAGGTCTTGAGGTATGGAAGAGTCTAGAGAGAATCTTCCTTAACCAATGGAAGTATGCAGTCGAAATCCTGAAGAGATTCGACATGTTGGAGTGAAAGTCCATGAATACACCCATGGAAGCGAAGCTGAAGCTACTGGTCGACACTTCGTCATAATTGATTGATTCCATGCTGTATAGATGGATCATTGGATCGTTGATGTACCTGACGAACACCATACCAGATATCTATTTTGCTGTGAACACCTTGATTCAGTTTTTGGTAGTACCCAGACATGTTCACCTAGTTGCTGCAAAACATGAGATGAGGTACCTTAAGGGTACATTAGATTGTGGTCTCAACTATGATGGAGATCATGATTTCACACTAAGTGGGTACACTGATTCAGATTGGGCTGGAAGTGTCTCTAACATGAAGAGCACTTCAAGATGCTGTTTCAGTTTGGGATCAACCATGATCTCATGGCAGAGTAGGAAGCAATCCAACATTTCTCTCAATACAACGGAAGCATAATACATTGCTGTGTGTTCTACTAGCTGCGAAGCTATATGGCTTAGAAAGTTCTTGACCGGTCTATTCGACCTAGAGATGGAATCAACCACAATCCTATGTGAAAACTAGAGCTACATAAAGATGACAAATAATCATGTATTTCATGACAAGTCGAAGCACGTAGAGATCCGATATCATTACATCCGTGACATGGTGCAGAGAGGAGCCATAAAGCTCCAATATGTTAGCATGGATGAACATGTTGCCGATGTGTTGACCAAGCCTCTATCTCATGTAAAGTTTGAGCACTTTCGAGATAAGCTTGGTATAGTTTGAAAGGACCTCCCTCAAAAGGGGGAGTAGTGTTGAGATATGCCAGGCTAGTACTGTGCTTCCAACTTAATTGTTGTGACATAAAGCCAGTCTAGTTCTGTGCTTCCAACTTAATTGTTGTGTTGAGATATGCCTAGTACTGTGCTTCCAGCTTAATTGTTGTGACATAAATCCAGTCTAGTTCTGTGCTTCTAGCTTAATTTCTGTGTTGAGATATGCCTAGTACTGTGCTTCCAGCTTAATTGTTGTGATGTAAAGCCAGTCTAGTTCTATGCTTCCATCTTAATTGTTGTATTGAAATATGCCTAGTACTATGCTTCCAGCTTAATTGCTGTGACGTAAAGCCAACCTAGTACTGTGCTTCCAACTCAATTGCTGTGACATAAATCTAGTCTAGTATTGTGATTCCAGCTTAATTTCTGTGTAGTGTGCCAACCTCGTGCTGTGTTGATGATGTATTAGTTTTATACTAATCCATATTGATACAGATGATGATTTCATTCCACTGAGAATGATAATGTTGCCGATGAGAAAAACTTCCAATGATTTATAGATACGCCAGTCAGTGTTCCAAGATGATATTGATGATGCCGTCCTCTCACCCACCTGATGCTATTGATGATGCTGTCCTCTCTCTCGCCTAATGCTGTTGTAGAATAACCTTATTGTTAAGGGGGAGTGCTGAAATAATGTAACTACAAAGTGTATTCTAATTATTGTTGTTGTATTATTCATTAGATCAATCCCCTATTGTGGATTGATCATGCCGGCTATTGTAAAAGACCGAATCCCCTTTTGCGGATTGGTCAAAACATAATTGTAATAAGCAGAATAAGAAGTCGGCCCCATAATATATTAAAGAGGCCCCATAATATATTAAAGGTGGTTATAACCACCCATATTGAGAAGTTGGCCCTGCCAGTGAAAAGACACCTCCACACATGCCAGAGTTGTATAAATAAGGAGGCTAGCGCCTCACTTAGACACACACTCACTTGTTCATTGAGAAGCAAGTTTCAGAGCTACAGTTGGAGAAGAGATAGAGAGAGAGAGGCACATTCTTGGGAGAGGAATTTCTGTATTTGTTTGAGTTATCTCTTGGCATTGTATTGGCTATCTATAATAAGGAAGTTTTGCTGGGTTTTCTCCCCCATGCGGGTTTCCCAGGATAAATGATGTGTCTCTTGTGATTGTGTATTTCTCAGTGATCTTATCTTATGCTATTGTTATCTAGTGAAATGCAAAGAAATCTAATAATATCTTAAACTTTAACAGTTCTAACTGCGGGATGATTTCCTCCTTGTGAGGCATCAAGAACAAGTAGACCATATTCCTTTATCTTTGTTTCAGGAACTAAGAATTTATCTCTTACTCTGTTTATGCTGCTCCAATTAAACTGTTGGAAGCATTTAGTAGATGGACATTTGTTTCTTCATTTTAACTGCACCTTTCAGCTAAAGAGGAAATCATAAAACCAAACCATGCTGAAAACAAACCATAGCAGTGCATGTGCTTCCATTGGGATATGCTGTCTTATTGCCGATCTACTTCACACCAAACTAAACTGAAAAAGAAATGATCGAAATAAAACTTATTCATCACACCCCTACTCTAATCATCTGAACTCTACATGATCAAGAGTAATAAGATTTCCAATGAAGCCATGCAAGCAGATAACTAATTAGTTGGACTCTTGATCTAGGTTGCATGCAGCTGAATAAGAAAATGAAGAAATAATATGACATTTGTAGCATAAACTTAATGGGAATTTTGTACTTACTTGCGTAATTTGTTTGTATGTGCAAAATTGCAACATAGGATACTCCTTGAAGATCCCAAACCATCCACAAAGCCACTGGATCATGAAACTCATAACATAACTTCAACTGATCCGAAAAACAATGTTGTTGCTGCATAAAATCTGCTCCATTAATAAAACTGATATCTTAATTCTTGAAACCTGGAAATGAAAAAGAAAAACGCTGCAAATTTCCACTGTCTTCAAACGAAGTTTCAACCAGATTATGCACATCTTCTAATTTCATTATTGCATCTTTTTCTCTGATGAGAGTAGGTTCTTTCCATTATGAATTTGTGTCTTCATGAAAATTTGGAACAACAATCTCATAATAACAACCACTAAAAGAAACATCTGAGACAATGTCAGATGCGTCTTCCAACTTGCTATGAAAATAATGACCTCCTTGTTCCCTCAACAACAAATCTTGATCAATATATACTTCATGACAATCAAGAAGAACAAAGTTTCTTTGATCCTGTATTGAAAACTGTTGTTCAAGGCTTGATCACATATAATATTGAAGGTCATAATCAAAACAATTTGGTTGATTTGCAGTATGGACAACAAGACGTTTCAGAGCAACAATTGTCTTCTCCACAAAATAATCATCACCCAATTTCATAACAGGAGGTAAAAAGTTCCCATTATAATCCACTGGAGTCATATAATCATATATACAATCATATTGTGCAAAAATATCAAGCTCATTATGAACACAAGTATAATATTACCATATCCCTGTCAATAGAACAAACTGATTGGCTAGTTATGAAATCTGGAGAAGAAATGAAATATGTAGATGTTATATTAATATTTTGGAAAGAATGAAAAATCATTTTTGATCCCTGCTATTCATACTCTTCCTCCTGCTCATCTGCATCCAAATTTGATTTCTATTCACAATTATCTTCTTGCTCATTTGGGTGCAAATGTTCATCACAAACCTGATCTCGAAGTCTATCACAGGCCCATAAATTTTCCTCAATTTATCTAGCATAAAAAAATATCTGTTCTATTGATGAGGGTCTCCTTTCTCTAAGATAAAAAACAAGATTAGGATGTTGATATTTTAATATAATACAACATGGCGACAGTTTCAGAAGACCATATATCCATAGGCAGCTTGTAATAAAAACTGTGAAATCTCCTGTTGAATATGGTAAGATATTCATCCTCCTCCCTCTTTAAAGCTTTGAATTCAATCAATTACTGATGAAAATATTTATTTTCACCCCAATATCTCAAAAATTTATAATGCAAATCATCCCATGTGTTGATTAAGGTTGGTTGTCATTGATGTCAACCCTTGAAGAAAGCCTGGTAGCACAAAGGTTTGGGTAATGGACCCAAGTTTTTTTGATGTAAATATGACTCATTATTGTATTGTCATGGTTGATAATAAGTACAAATGGATGAACTCCAAAGTGGTACCCTTATGGTGAAAGCTCTCACGGGAAGACGCTTTGCGGATTGAGTTATCCTAGAAGTATGGTTAGAGAACCCATGCTTATTTGTGGAATAATGAGATGAAGGTCAGTGAATTTGTCAGTGAAACTATCCTA
>JZKD02S1199096.1:727571-749097 GCA_000966675.3 Picea glauca | reverse complement strand
AGTTGACACATGATTGGTACATACTTGGTACATGTTTGGATGCACTTGTTTATGGTACAGGTTGATTATAGGTTGGTGCATGGTTGATGCACTTGTTTATGGTACATGTTGATTAAAGGTTGAGGTACAGGTTGACGCATGGTTCAAGTTTATTGGTACATGTTTACAACGATATATCTCACAGTGATAGTGTGACAGTGGTTCCATCATTCTACTTCTAATTCAGGGCAGTTGGACGGGGCAAGGACATTTGGTTGTAGCCACCTTCCAGTTTTATCCAGAGAGAATAGGGGGTTGTAGCCAGAGAATAGGGGAGTTTGAGCTTCCTTCAGTTTGTAGCTTGAGAAACAAGGGGGTTGGAGCCTCCTTCCAGTTGCAGCTGGAAAACAAAGGAATTTGGTGCTTCCAATGAATGTAATTCTTTAAGACATATAAGAAAAATCATTCCTTGGTTTTCTCCCGCTTTGGGTTTCCATGTAAAACACTGGTGTACTGTGTATGTGTATGATTGTTCATTTGTTCATTGCTTATTTACTCTGCAGTTATTGGATGATAATGACACATTGATATAACACTTGGATTATATGGTTAAAAAGGATTAAATTGCTCTATTACTGATTCACCCCCCCTCTCATTAATCCAACACCATGAACCAATGGAACAAGCTTCCAAATTTCTGAACCATAATGCAACATATCCAAATAAGGATTTGCAAAATAACCTCATAACTACATCCTCATGCATAATTTCAAAATTATCAATGAAATTAACGAAGAATTCCAGGTGCTTCTAAGTTGCAACATGGTTTCCTCCATTGAACATAGGAAGGTAATCTAAGAAATTATGAGGCTAATCATGGAGGATAAGGTGCAGCTTCAAAGGTCTAAAAATTTATCTTCTTATTCTTGATTGCAATTTAGTAGGTTGAATATCAAGTTCAACATGGATCTCAAAATATAAATCAGCTTTGTTTTCTACAAGTTGACATGATTTCTCATGTTCGGGACATATGGGTATATGTACATCAATTTCATCATAAGGTTTAGGTGGAGGAGTAAGATCAAGATGTATAACATGAGAAGATGATATATCTTCTTCCAATGAGGGGTAAATAAATGAAGGCTTATGATCATGGGAATAAACAAATCATAGGATGATCCTTTTTACACGTAATGGAAAATACAAGAAAGAGATAATGAAAAATAATATAAGTTCCTAAAATAAACTTATGACCTGATATCTAGTTTTTCCCTTCATCTATTTCATCTTTCTATCAACCATATCCTTCCTCCAATGGAGTCTTAAATTGTGGAGTCGCTAGGTGAAATATTTCAATCATTATTCAATATCTAATCCTTGTTCACCATCAAAGATTAGAATTAGTCATTGTCGTTCTTCCCAGGGAAAACATCTTCGATGCTTCGTTCCCGACAATGGCGCCAGAAAATGTTAGTCCTTGAGACAAAATCCTTGATTGTTGAGGATATCAATGTAAAGGAATTCAATAGTTTGGTATGTGTTTGCTTGGATGGATATGGGGAAAAAGACTCTAAGTGATGAGTTAATCAATTCAGTCATTCCTCAGGGGTGAGCTTCATAACTACAACTTGTGTTAAATACCAGAAAGATGATCACTTAAAAAATGAATAGAAGATATGTTTGCTTATCACTTAAATGTAATAAATAAATAGGAACAAAGTCTAGAAGAACATTTCATGAAATCCAAAATGCTATTAGATACATGACATTTAAATTATAGTATGAACACAATCCACAATGACAGGTCTTGCAATGATGCCTTCAATAACAAGGAAGATGAAAATTGTAAAATGGAATGATGCAATTTGTAACAGAAGAACATAGTAGATCGAACGAGTTTCATGATCAAAAGATCAAGGTTTTTGTAATAAGCACAGTTTGCAAAGCCCAGACTAACCCCACTTCAGAATATTACAATAAGTTCTCAATACCTCACTCTCACACTCTCTAATGCCACTTGGGCTCTCCAAACCTCCTTCAATTTATAGAAAAATAACATATATTAGCCTAAGGGGGCCAAAATCCTTGCTCTTCTAAAGATAGAGAAAGGTTACAATTATTTAGGATAAAATATTTGACAAAATGTGCTCATATCCTACTTTCTAGGATTTGGTTTTTGACCCACTAAAAATATGCTAAGATATGATTTGATTGCCTAATATGAGGGAAAAATATATTACCATCAACTTCAAATTCAGATTTGGATCTAACTTGGTCTATTGGGATAACTATCTCTATGAATTTCCAAAAATTCTAGAACTCTGCCAAACTTTTGCAGCGATTTTGGCCATTTTCAGTGTATTTATGTTGCAAAACTATCTGAAATTTTCTGTAGCTTCTTATTTCAACTTTTCTCCCAAATGGTGAAATCGGTTGGGATGGATTTCTATTAGAAATTCAATATAAGTATGATGCTTCTACTCAAGAAGTTTGAGAAAAACTCAGTTCACGGATTTTGAAAAAAACCCAAAATGGTTGTAGGTGACATTGGCTTGTTTCTAAAAAGCAGTGAACTATTTGGACTTAAAATTAAATGGGTTTTTTCATATTAATATAGTGCACATCCCTCAAAATTTCATGGCAAACAAATGCATTTTTTGAAAGATATGATGAAAATAATTTTCAGGCTGCATTTTGAGAACTTTCATAGCAAATTCCCCTGTTTTTAGTGTTTTGGCGCTACAAAACTGCTATAGGCTGTCTTTCCATTTGAAATCATGAGAGAACCATAAAAAATACGATGTTTAACAACCGCTTTAGCTAGCAGTCTCTAATTCCTTTTGAAACCTTGCTCTTCATCAACTGCAATTTTGCTGTGAGTGCTCTGACCTGTGCTTGCAAGGATATGTTTTTTCTAGTAGAATCCGTGTTCATGAATTAACTCTGTTTGATGTCCTCTGTTCCAACATTTTCTCTGTTTTTCTCCATTCTTTTGTAAAACCATTGCTCTGCAAAATAAAACCAGCAACCCAATCCTATTCTAGAAAGAACAATTTCCAGGTTAATTTAGAAAGAGCGATGGTAAGTGAATGGTGAGGTGATAAAGTTTTACAACTTTTACAAACTGGAGTTTATTTATCGGTGAACAGGAAAAACACAAGCATTGGGGATTATGGTGGCGTATGTAGGTGGTAAAAGTGATGATTGATGGATACACTATGTGAAGAATAATGATAAATGTATTTGCTAGTTCAAATTTCGACTTGAAAGGAGTTTGAATTTTGAAAAATTGAAAAGTGCGGGCCGAGAAATAATTTCAGAAATTTATATATATATTTTTATTTTACACACGAGTTTTGGTAGAGCAAAGTCTATTTCTTATGCGGAAACGATACCAAAATATCACTTTGTTAGAAAGGCTTAAATTTTGTCATCAATGTCCTAAAGACCTCTAACATGCCTTAACAAACTCTAAAAACCTCAAAGACTAACCCTATCATACCCATGTTCCAACATTAGCTCCAACTGCGGGATGATGTCCTCCCTGTGAGGCATCAAGAACAAGTAGACCATATGTCTTTATCTTTGTTTCATGAAATAATAATTTATATCTTACTCTGTTTATGTTGCTGCAATTAAACTATTGAAAGCACTTAGTAGATGTGCATTTGTTTCTTCATTTTAACTGCACCTTTCATCTAAAGAGGAAATCATAAAACCAAACCATGCTAAAAAATAAACCATTAGTGCCTGTGCATCCATTGGGCTATGGTGTCTTATTGCCGATCTACTTCACACCAAACTAAACTGAAAAATAAATGCTCGAAAGCGAGCTTATTCATCACACCCCTACTCTAATCATCTAAACTCTTCTTGATCAAATGTAATAAGATTTCCAGTGAAGCCATGCAAGTAGATAACTAATTAGCTGGACTCTTGATCTGGTTTGCATGTAGCTGAATAATAAAATGCAGAAAGAATATGACATTTGTAGCAAAACATTAATGGGAATTTTGTACTTACTACTAGAATTTGTTTGTATGCCCAAAATTGCAACATAAGATACTCCTTGAATAATCCAATCCATCCACAAAGCCATCGGATCATGAAACTCATAACATAACTTCAACTGATCTGAAAAACAATGTTGTTGCTGCATAAAATCTGCTCCATTAATAAAACTGATATCTTAATCCTTGAAACTTGGAAATGAAAAAGAAAAACGTTGCAAATTTCCACTGTCTTCAAATGGAGTTTCCGCCGGATTATGCACATCTTCTAATTTCATTATTGCATCTTTTTCTCTGATGAGAGCAGGTTCTTCCCTTTCTGCATTTGTGTCTTCATGAAAATTTGGAACAACAATCTCATAATAACAACCACTAAAATAAACAATGACCTCCTTGTTCCCTCAACAACAGATCTTGATCAATATATACTTCATGAAAATCAAGAAGAACAAAGTTTCTTTGATCCTGTATTGAAAAATGTTGTTCAAGGCTTAAGAACATATAATATTGAAGCTCATAATCAAAACAATTTGGCTAATTTGCAGTATGGACAACAAGACGTTTCAGAGCAACAACTGTCTTCTCAACAAAATAATCATCACCCAATTTCATAACAGGAGGCAAAAAGTTCCCATTATAATCCACTGGAGTCAAACAATCATATATACAACCATCTTGTGCAAAACTATCAAGCTCATTATGAACACACGTATAATCCATATCCCTGTCAATAGAAAAATTGATTGTCTAGTTATGAAATCTGTAGATGTTATATCAATATTTTGGAAAGGATGAAAACTCAGATTTGATCCCTGCTGTTCATACTCTTCCTCCTGCTCATCTGCATCCAAAACTGATTTCTATTCACAATTATCTTCTTGCTCATTTGGGTACAAATTTTCATCACAAACCTGATCTCGAAGTCTGTCATAGGCCCGAAAATTTTCCTCAATTTATCTAGCATCAAGAAATAACTGTTCTAGTCATGAGGGTGTCCTTTCTCTAAGATAAAAAACAAGATTAGGATGTTGATATTTTATATAATACAACATGGAGACAATTTCAGAAGGCCATATATCCATAGGAATCTTGTAATAAAAACCATGAAATATCCTATTGAATATGGTAAGATCTTCATCCTCCTCTCTCTTTAAAGAATTTCATTCAATCAAGTACCCATCAAAAGATTTATTTTCACCCCAATATCTCAAAACTGTATAATGCAAATCATCCCATGAACCAATGGAACAAGCTTCCAAATTTCTGAACCATAATGCAACATCTCCAAATAAGGATTTGCAAAATAACCTCATAACTACATCCTCATGCATAATTTCAAAATTATCAATGAAATTAACAAAGATTTCTAGGTGCTTCTCATATGAAACATGGTTTCCTCCACTGAACATAGGAAGGTAATCTAAGAAATTATGAGGCTAATCATGGAGGATAAGGGACAACTTCAAAGGTCTAAAAATTTATCTTCTTATTCTGGACTGAACTCTAGTAGGTTGAATATTAGGTTCAACATGGATCTCAAAAGATAAATAAACTTTGTTTGCTACAAGTTGACATGATTGCTCATGTTCGGGACAAATGGGTATATGTACATCAATTTCATCATAATGTTCAGGTGGAGGAATAAAATCAAGATGTATAACATGAGAATATGATAGATATTCTTCCAATGAGGGATAAACAAATGAAGGCTTATGATCATGAGAATAAACAAAGTATAAGATGATCCTTTTTACACGTAATGGAAAATAAAAGAAAGAGATAATGAAAAACAATATAAGTTCCTGAAATAAACTTATGACCTAATATCTAGTTTTTCCCTTCAATTCTTTCATCTTTCTATCAGCTGGATCCTTCCTCCAATGGAGTCTTAAATCGTGGATTCACCAGGTGAAATATTGAAATCATTATTCAGTGTCTAATCCTTGTTCACCATCAAAGATTAGAATTAGTCGTTGTCGTTCTTCCTGGGGAAAATATCTTCACTTCTTTGTCCCCAACAATGGCGCCGGAAAATGTTAGTCCTTGATACAACCTCCTTGATTGCTGAGGAGATCAATGTCAAGGAATTCAATAGTTTGGTATGTGTTTGCTTGGATGGAGATTGGGAAAAGGATTTTAAGCAATGAGTTAAATCAATTCAGTCATTCCTCGGGGGTGAGCTTCATATTTACAATCTATGTTGAAAACCGGAAAGCTGATCACTTAAAACATGAATCATAGATATGTTTTCTTATCACTTAAATGGAATAAAGAAATAGGAACAAAGGCTAGAATAACATCTCATGCAATCCAAAAAGATTTTAGATACATGAAATTTAAATTATAGTATGAACATAGTTCATAATGACAGGTCTTGCAATGATGCCTTCAATAACAAGGAAGATGAAAATTGTAAAATGGAATGATGCAATTTGTAATAGAAGAAAATAGTAGATCAAAAGAGATTCGTACAAAATCAATGTCTAATTATGGGGAAAAGTCTTTGTACAAAATCAATGTCTAATTATGCTGGTTGGCCTTGGGGTTCAAAAAACCGTAGCAACCACTGCATGCATCGCATAAGTCCAACTCCTTCCTAACAATAGGTTGTAGTCGAGAGGCACATCGACCACTTCAACTTCGACACACACAGTTTTACCTCCCAATTGCAAGGGGAAAGAAAGAATAATTCCATGTGGTCTAAATGACTGACTGTCAAACGCCATAAGAAACGTAGGTGATGGAGAAAACCCAGGCTGCCCAATGGCCTTCCAATATGCCAAATACATCATGCAAGTTGAGGCACCCTCGTCAACCATTGTACAAAAAATGTTCCGCGTAAAAGATTTTGTTGTGTAACACACTACTATATGAAAAGAAACATGGTAAGGAAGACATGGTTTTAAGTTGGTTGGATAAAGAGTGATCGCTCCTTGGTTAGAAGTCTCTGTCGATCCCAAGGTGGATAAAAAATATTTTCTTTGCGAGCGAAAACTCTAGAGGACTTCCAAAGCAGACATCGTGCAAGGGGTCTATGCCAAATCTTCTACAACAGAGTAGTTCTAGGAAACCCTCACGTTTGGATTATGAGAAGCCTTCTTGAACACACCTTTAGGGATGCGAGTCAATGTTTCTCCCACTACCTTATCGATTTGGAGAGGAGTTGGTGGGTTAGTTGCTTCCTTTCCCTTCTCGACAGATTCCAGAATTCCGTAATCTTGAGCCTTGGTCGCTATATTAGCTTCAAAATTCATCATGTAAATATTCATGGTCAGGTTGTTATTGGTAGGTGCGGGGGGTCCCTGGATGCCTTCTGCCACGCTCGTGGATGCAAAATCCCGAGCCATGTTTTTCCCTTGTGGAAAAGGGTTCGTCAGCACAACATGTTGTTTTTGCGCTAATAGCTTCTAAGATTTTGCAAGCCAAGGGCACAGATGAGTTGGGTGGTCTTCTGTGCAAAGGTTACATGGATACTTCGACTTCTTCTTCTCTATTTTACCCCCACCAACATTATTGGTAGCCTTTTTATCCCCTTTACCCTTCTTATTCCATTGTTTCTTCTTTACCTCAGGACGATGGTTGGCCTTGGGGTTCGTTGACTACACACTGTGTACATTCGATGTCTAGGTAGGGAAAATAGTCAAACTCAGAGTCTGGCTGGCTGCAATTTGTTGTATCAATAATTGTTGCAACTGATTCGACAACAAGTCCATGGACTTAATTTCTGCTGAGCCCACAATACTATCGGCATGGGGTCTAGACTTTTGTTTGGCCTCATCGAGAGTAGACTTCGGCGCATCAGGAAAAATATCATAGAGCATGCCAGATTGAGAGTAGATCAGTTCAAGATGTTGAGCTCTCAATATTGCCTCCTCTTCTGAAAACACTCCAGAAGTCACTACGTCCTTGGATACATAGGGAACCACATACTTCATGAACCACTCAAGAAAAAATGCAGGAGGGACCTTGACCTTAATTAATCTCTTTCTATGCCGCCATTCTCGGATATGATCAAAGATGTGGTCGGACTTGGTTTGCTCAAAGTTGGCCAACAATTCGATGTCGGCATCATATCTCACAGGTAACTTGAAATGGTTCAAAAATACCATTTTCGAGTCATTGAAGTAAGAGTACCTCGAGTGGTCGAGCTCGATATACCATTTTGCAGCACCCCCTATAAGAGGGCATTGAAAGAGGCACAACTGGACAAAGTCATCCTTCAGTGAGTTTGATGAGCACCACAAATGCAAAGTCGTCACATGATCACCTGGATCTTCACCAGGATTGCCTTCAAATTTTGGAATATCTGAAGGAAACTTAGTCGACATGGGGGGCCAACGCGGATTGTGACAAATTGAGGCATTCATTAAGCTCGACAAGTCTGGAATATGTAGTGTTGCTAGAAACTGTAGTTTCGGTTGTGAACTATTCACATGAAAAGAGGGTCCTAGAGTTTAACTGGCAACAGGTTGCCAGGAAAAGTTGGACTGCTAGCCAGGGTTTGGTAAAAACCGTGGCCTTGACCAACATAGGGTAACTACATCTATTGGGGTATCATCGACTGATTCCCGAAATTGGATGACATATCTTATGCGGGGATTGCTCCCTGCATTGTGTTCTAAGGACCTTGGAAGGGGATGCTCCCAGTCGATTCGATGGGAATGGGTACAGAGCTCTACCCAAGGTTCCATTGATAATGGAAGGGGTTTCCCCCAACCAACATCCCTTGCGAGGGAACTGATCCTTGCCAAGGATTCCAAAGACCCTATGTGGAGAAAACTCCAGTTGTCTCTCCATGTGAAGGAATAATACCTTGCTCCAGGTTCTATTGACCAAAATTGGGGTTGCCCCTAGCCGAGAGAGTGGCCGAAGTAAAAACATTGTTCCCAAACACACCAAACAAAGAGAACGAAATAGATCCCACCAATGTTGTATGAGACGAAGGTCCTAAACTACCTCCACAAAACAAGTTATAATTAACGTTTGGCCCTATTGGCTGCTGAAAAGAAGCACCGAGCAAAGGGGACAAAGGAGGTATATGACCCCCACCATAATGGATATAATTAAAAGGGACATAAGAACCCCCAGTTGACCCTTACACAAGAGCGTTCGAGCTCCCTGCCCCTAGACCCATGGTCTGCAAGGTAGAATACGTAAGAACCAAGTTTGAATCAAAGCCAGGCATCCCATATGAGAAGGGAGGGCCTGTCGCACTCTGAGTAAACAAAGTGGTGGTCGAAGATGATAATGGTATCGAATCACTGCCCGAAGTTGAGGGATTCAAGACCGCCGTGGTCCTGACTGGGAAGGTAGGAGAGGAGGTAGGATGCCTCCTGAAGTAGTAGTCGTAACAAGAGTATGAAGACTCCTAAATGAAGTAGCAACATTTGCTTCCATTTCTTCTCGTAGGAATGGATGGTACTCATAAGGTGTCACCTCAAGAGGGACAATATGAATCAAGATCGATGCCAACAAGTCAGTAATCAAAGGGTTGGCTGGGCTGAGAGCCTCTGCCTCAAGGTCATAAATGGTAGGTTCCTCCGGAGTCGAAAAGTCTCCTCACGGAGCAGGATCGAGCATAGTTTCCTGTGGCCCAATCGCTTTGAATGACCCTTCTTGTTCAAGTATTCACCTCAATAGTGGCAAAGGTGGCTCCAATGTAACCGACGACAGGACCTGAAGCCTTCACGACTGACAAAGCTGTTGATATTCCACTTTGTGAAATGATCAAACGACATAGTAAGGATTGACTAGCGTTGATGATCCATAATATATTTGTAGAACAAAATGAATACATATTATTATCAAAAGATGATTAACACATAATAACATATATATAGTAAAACTGGTTTCTATTCAATAAGGAAATAAGCTGAAACTACAAAAAGCAGTAGAAACAAGCTTGCTAGAATGGTGGCGGATTATCGCTGAGAAAAGATGTGACGACTGAGCTCATTTTAAGGAAGATGATTACAATGAGGCTCTGAAGTCCTTTTTACAATAAACAGGAATGTCAAAAACCTTAGACATCCAAAAAACCTAACCCTAGGAGATGAAGCGCCAAAAGTCATGTGGGCCCTGTTGGGGTAAGTTAGTACATCAACTTCTAAGGGTCGTAACTTTTGCATACGATATTCGTTTTAGGTGCATGATAGCCCATTGGAAAGGTATATACGATGAATACACATTTTGATGATATTTATCTAGGGTCATTTTGATTGTGGCGAGCCCTTAAAAACGTTGTTTAGGGCCTCAAAATGACCTCGCAAGTCAAGGACCCGAAAACTAGGGAAAAAAATGCCAAATTGGAAAACTGCCAAAATGAGCCAGTTGAAATAGGTGGGAGGCCACCAAAATCCATATGGATCAATCCTACCCCATTAGGAAGAAATGGTCTCCATTGTGTTGAGTTCCCCCATCAAATGAGGAAATTTTTGCTGAATTTGGCCCTGGGTGAGCCACTTGCCTTGGTGCAAGAGGTGCCCTGCTTTGACAACTCGATAAAGCTGGATCCTTTGCTGGCGAGTGCCCTTGATCTGTTTGTCTAAAATATGATCACTGGATGCCTGTTGTATGTATTCAGGGTTGAGATTTGTTGGTGTCAATTTTTCTGCTATCTCTGAGGTGTCCAATAATGGTGGGAAATACAACCAAAGGATATCCACGTTGAACACTGGGTGCAAGCCAAGGAAAGGAGGAACGTTGAGCTTGAAATCATTATCACCCACAACCTTGGTGATGGTGTATGACCCATAATGGAGCGACTGAAGCTTTCGATGGGGTCCTGTAAGGCACTCTTTCTGTAAGTACAACCAAACTTTATCTCCCACCTGAAACTTATGTGGCACCCGATGTTGATCATGACAATGCTTGTACTTGTCATTGAACTTCTGTAGGATATCCTGAACATGTTGGCGAATGTGTTGGAACTGCTCAATGAACTGGGTGGATTTGTCAAATTTAGTTGGAGTAGAAGATGAGTCGGTCAAGGTGACTACAACATCTATGGGACCCAATGGTTGGAATCCCAACCCCACCTGAAAGGGGCTGTGGTCGGTTGAGATATGAAGGGCTCAGTTGTAGCTATGTTGAACATAGAGGAGACTCTCATCCCATGTGTGAGGGTGCTTGGAATTATACATGCACAGGATATGCACGATCATTCGATTTACGGCCTCGGTTTGGCCATTTGTCTGGTGGTGGAAGGCCATGGATTTGGTGAGCTTGGTGTCTAGAAGTGACCCAAGGCTTGACCAAAATGTGCTGAGAAATCGGCTATCCTTATCCGAGACAATGGTTTGTGGGATTCCAAAATGTACCCAAACTCGTTCAAAGAAGAGCTTGGCAGTGGCCTCTGCTGTGATGCTCTTCTTGCAGGTGACCATAATCACCATCTTAGAAAAGTGATCCACAACCAAAAAAACATAGTCATTGCCTCACTTGGTGGATGGGAGGCCTGACATGTATTCCATTGAGATGGATTCCCATGGCCCGTCAGGAGTAGGTAAAGGGGTGTAAAATCTCTGTTTCTTAGTGGCCGGTTTGGAAATCGTGTAGGCAGTGGAAGACCTGATATACTTGTTGACCTCTTGTCAAAGTTTCATCTAGTAGAAATGTTTCTGTAGCATTTCCACTGTCGTTTCGATGCCGAAGTGTCCTGCCACGCTAATGTAGTGGGCTTCCTAGATAAGCTTCACTCGCTTTCTTGATGGAAAACAGATATGGCCAGATGACACAACAACCCGTCCTGAAGATGGAAATTAGTGACAAATGCGTTTGCACCCAAAATTTGGTAGGTGGTGGCGAAGTCTAGGTCTGTCTCATAGAGTTGGGGCCATCTAGAGGTCTCATGGATGCAAGAGTCTAACACCGTAGTGAGTTCCATGACTGGCGGTCTTCTGAGGAAATTAGCAACATGGTTGGTGCTTCCTGTTTTATACTTGATGTTGAGGTGGAATTGCTGCAAGTATGTGGACCACTTCTGATGGCAGTCATTCTACAATTTTCCTTGTTTCTTCATGAATTGCAGTTGCTTATGATCAGTGTGGATGACTGTCTCCTTCCCAAGAATGTAATGTTTCCACTGGCGGTAGGCTTGCACAATATAACACATTTCTTTTTCGTAAGTAGGGTACTTATGAAAAAAATATGATAATGTCTCACTATGATAGGCCATGGGGTGGCCGTGATGAGTCAGAACGATGCCCACAACATAGTCTAAAGCATCTGTCTCAATCTCAAAGGGCTGCTATAGGTCCGATAGTGAAAGTATTGGGGCTGAGCACAAGCGTTGCTTCAAATCATCGAATGCTTGTTGTTGGGACTGGCCCCTCACAAATTTCACCTTACCACCACCCATGGTTACTTGGATAAGGGCCCATGCAATATGGGAGAATCCCAACATGAACATGCGATAAAAATTGGCAAGGTCCAAGAAGCTCTGAAGCTTAGTGAGTGTGGTTGGGGCTGGCCAATCATGGATGACTTGGATTTTGGCTAGATCCACATGTACGCCATGCTGATCAATGATGTAGCCCAAGTAATGAACCCTGTCCATGTCGAAGGAGAATTTTTCCAAGTTGGTGTAGAGATGGTGCTGCCACAGGGTGTGCAAAACCTGCTGAATATGTTACAAGTGTTCTACCCAAGTGTTGCTGTAAATGAGGATGTCATCTAGATACACCACTACAAAATTATTGGTGAATGGTCACAGGATATAGCCCATCATTCTCATGAAAGTGGATGGAGAATTTTTCAAACCAAAGGGCATGACCAACCATTGAAAAAGACCTTCCTTTAACTTGAAGGTGGTCTTCCATACATTTGTCTATTCTATCAGGACTTGGTGGTAGCTAGACTTCAGATCAATCTTGCTGAAGTATTCCCCCCCCATGAGTTGATCAAGGAGGTCTTTGATTCAAGGAACTGGGTATCAGTTTCTGACTGTGATTTTATTCAGGGCTCAATAATCAATGTAGAGTTGCTAGGTTCCATCTTTCTTCTGTACCATCACGATTGGGCTCCCGCAAGGTGATGAGACGCAACGAATGTTCCCCTTGTGCAACAATTATTGGATCTTCTACTTGATCTCCTCATTCTCTAAGAAAGAGTGGCGGTAGAATGACCCATTGGGAAGTGGTGCGTTGGTGGTCAGATCGATGGGGTGCTTGACCTGACAGTGCAGAGGTACCTCGATAGGTGAGGAGAAGATATTTGAGTATTCTTCCATGACCTTATCCACTTGCTTCTGCTGTGTGGAGAGGTCGGCTGTGGAGACCCTGGATGTCGCTGTGATCTTTCACTCATTCTGAGAGTGAATCATGAAGAAGACAAACTTCCCTGTCTAAGAGATGACCTTTCTACATTTCTTGGAAGAGATCAAGGAAATATCACTGGGTGGGGCTGCCTCAGGTATCCTGTACAATTTCTTGTTCAAAGTAATAATAAAACCACGAGGCCTAGAATCATATACAACATGAATTTTCCATAAATATGGTTGGCCCAAAATAACATTACAAACTTCGAGAGGTGAAAAATCACACAATACCTCATCTTTGAAGGGATTGATTCCATATGATAGGTGACATTGTTGGCTGATGCGGATGTCGCTTCCTTGGCAGAGCCATTCAATGGTGTAGGGATGTGGGTGGGCATTGTCGGCAAGGTGAGTCTCTTGAAAACCTTTGCTGAGATGAGGTTCTTCTGGATACCACTATCAATGATGAAGTACAGCGGGGTACCCTTCACCCACTTCTATGAATGAAAAATGCGCTTTCCTTCCTCTGGCTCGTTTGGTTCATCGGGTTGGAGCTTGGAGGTAGTAACTGTAACATTGGGTTGTGCATCTATGATCCATCTCCCCCTTTCTAGTTATGACTTAGAGTTAGAACCTGCATCTGATTCAGAGGCTTTCACCTCATCCACCAACGACTGCTTCAAGTGGAAATCAATAATGTTATGCTAGGGGCTCTTATGGAAGTCACACTACTTCTCGATTTATTTCTTCATCTGTCTGGTGTCCTTGTTTGCTTGTGGCTTGGACGGGTTGTCATGAGTCCGTCCCTCTTTGCTCTACCATTTTTTCTGTGGGTTGGGGCCACCCTTTCCGGGCTTTTGCTGTGAGGGGTTCCCATGCCCAAATTTCCGCGTATTTTGTTTGAGCTTCTGCTCGATTTTGACGACATATCGGTAGTCCGCGCCCAAGGATGAGATGTCCATAAAATCCATTTCAGCTTGAATGTATATATGGAGACCACCATGATACTTGAGCACTATATGTCACTCAGAATATTTGATACCCAACTTGGTGCACAAGGTATGGAAGATATTTTTGAACTCATGCACCGCTTGGTCTCTTTCCTACTGCAACATCGTCCAT
Organism: Picea glauca; assembly: GCA_000966675.3. NCBI lineage: Eukaryota > Viridiplantae > Streptophyta > Pinopsida > Pinales > Pinaceae > Picea > Picea glauca. The sequence goes on along the minus strand of JZKD02S1199096.1, from coordinate 734,730 downwards.
TTTATGTACAGGTCGTCATAACTTCCAACAAGGTAGTATTGTTCCTTAATACAATCCCTGAAGGACTCCTAGGTGAATGAGACTGTAAATAATGAGGGTTCTCTGTTTCCTTTTGCTCACAGAAAGTTTCACACCAATATTTGACATGGGGGATGGCTTTGAGGACCACAAAAGTAATATTTTCTCTATTCGAGAAGTTATGGACAAAGAAATACCCTTCTAGTAGATTCAACCATTTTTCTACCACATCTCCATTTATCTGACCTTCAAATATAGGAATATCGAAGTTGATTTGTACCTTGAAGGGGGCGATGCCTCCGTTTGAGGAAGATGTGTTGGCTATTGGTAGTCGCTGAAGGATTTGTGCAAAACTATCCATCATCTTGTTCCTCTATTGTGTGAGGGATTCCTCGAGAAATTTTTTGAAGGGATCTCCTATCCCGTCATCTTAATTTTCTTCTACCATGAGAGGTCATTTGGGCATGCAAGAGCTTTTGTCCTCAAGAGAAACAAGATCGAGACCCAATTCTTTGTACCTTGACCTCGTTGGGGACATCCATTAAGAACGTCAAGGAGAAGACCGCTCTGATACCACTGATCCAAAATATATTTGAAAAACAAAATGAATACATATTATTATCAAAATATTCTTAACAGAATAACAAATATACAGTAAAAACGGTTTCTATTCAATAAGAAAATAAGCTGAAATTGTAAAATGCAACAAAAGCTTTCTAGAATGGTGGTGACTTATCTCTGAGAAGAGATGTGTCGAATGTGCTCATTCGCAAGAAGATGATTACAATGAGGCTCTGAAGGCCTTTTTACAATAAACAATAATGTCAAAAACCCTAGATATAAAAAAAACCTAACCTTAGGAGATGAAGTGCCAAAAGTCATGTGGGCCCCGTTTGGGTAAGTTAGTACATCAACTTCCCGGGGTCGTAACTTTTTCATACGATCTCTGTTTTAGGTGCATGATAGCCCGTTGGAAAGGTATATATGAGGAATACACATTTTTATGTTATCTATCAAAGGTTATTCTAGTTTTGGCGATCCCTAAAAAATGTTGTTTATGGCCTCAAAACGACCCCGCAAGTCAAGGACCCAAAAACTAGGGAAAAAACTACCAAACTGGAAAATTGCCAAAATGACCTAGTTTGAATAGGTGGGAGGCCACCAAAATCCATCTAGATAATTTTAACACCAAGTAAACACTAAAATTTTTCCTAAAGACAAATCAAGCAATCGACTATCTAGTAGGAAAGACAATTACGCCAATCGACACTAGAGAAACTAACCGATGTAAGTGAAACTCGAACACAGAAGCACCATCCATGTATACTATGTGAAGCATGATTCAAAGTACACCCTAGGTACCATGGTATACCCCTGCAATCACCTTTGTAAGTCTCTAAAATATGGGCAACTAGGTTTCCAACTTGCAGTCAGTTACCAGGCGGGTACAATCGACAGTCGGGCAGATTGTAATGAGTAGGATAACAAGTCTGAAGCCTATAAAGGGTATTGAAAGAAAATGGTCCAGAATAAAACATAGGATATTGAATGGATTCAAGGTCCATGAAGCTCCATAGGCAAATGCAGTTGGTATTATTCCTGAGAAAGACCCTCAACATACAATCCCCACTACGTTCAGTCCAGCTTTGGAGGGGTTATCTCCGCTGCCTTTCCTCATGCAACCTCGTGTTTATCCCCTATGTTAGAGGGGGATCCTGGCTAACTCTTACGACACTGGACTTAAATCACTCCCTAACTCATACTCCAATGTTTGATTTGAAGTGGCCTTGAAGAGTTTCCTCTCCAAACCTAGTTCAAGGCCCAAAAACCCTAAACTAGTTTGTGAACCCTACAAACATAAAAGTCTAATGTATTTTAGATTAGGAATTATTTTTTAGGCTTGATTTAATCAAAAGGTATGGTAGTGAAACTAATGGTTTTATAAAGAGACGAATAAGGAGGAGAAAATTAAGGCATTTCAAATCAAAATTACTTCGAATTTAAAAGCAAAGCTTGTAACTAACTCTTTGTAAACTCAACTTTTCTTAACTGATATTTCAAGATCTTGTAAAGAAAACCTAAAAATTTCTTTCACTTGAATACAAATTAATTATGTTTCAAGAAATCAAGAAGAACTTTAAAATAGAGATTCTTTTTCCTTTTGCAAATAACAACTTTAACTACTTTACCAAACTGAAATGCAAGAAAATGATTTTTTTTTTCTTTGAACCGCTTTAAAGAGAAAAACTGAAGTAATTTTTTTCTTTTTTCAAAGCAAGTAAAAAAGGACAAAAATAAAACTGAAAGAAAGACTAGAAAAGACACTCAAACCACTGTGGATCATAGGGATTCAACCAATAAACTAAAAGGTGGATCTAAGACTCGACAACTTGTTCAAAACCTTTTTAGGGTAAACACTATAAGACAAAGGAAACAAGTAAATTGGAACCTATAACCAAGCTATGGCCATAGACATAGACTCTGGATGATTCAAGAAAGCCCTAAGAAGTGTGAACTTCAATCAGGAAAGAGGCAAAACCCCTCTTAAAAAAAAAACTTTCATGAAACAAAGACGTGGGTAGTTGCATCAACCACCTATGTATGTACGTGGGCTATTTACTATGTAGAGTGCGTATGTATGCGAGATGACCCAAAATAGGGCGCGTACACCTTTGTGTCTTTTCAAAAATAAAAAGATTAGGCAATCTCACAGGGCAGGGACAACTGGTATTCTCCCTGGAGGCGACCAGAACCCCTTGAAAGACTCAATAAACTTGACTGAAACTCGAAAGGAAAACAAATCAATCAATCAATCCAAAACCCCTAAAAAACCCTAGAGAGCTCCCTAGTATGGTCGCTAGTTATGCTAGCGGGAAAATACCCCCTTTAACTACACCAGGGTTTAAGATGTAGGCATAGTGAATGATCGTCTAAAATTCAATCTATTTTCTACTCTACCCCAAACATACCAAAACAAATGAAAAGAAAGCAATAAGAGAGAATATCGGTAATTGTACCTTTTATCCCACATCTGGTGATTATCTCCTCAAGCTATGTAGTACCAATGACTGCACATCTCCTCCCAAGGATGACATTCATCCAAAAATAGGCAAACAAGGACTACAAGCATGTTATTCTATTCACGCGTTAGGTTTAGACATCAAATGCTATGTATAAATCAATGAAAATACACAAAACATCATCATTTGGGATAGGGAAAAGAGATTCTTTTATTCATAAAACAAAGAATGAAACTTACAATCTGTGTCGGCCATCGTTCCATGAACCTAGTCTAGGATCCTCTTTATAGTGCTCAAAGTGCCCCTTGAATAGGCCTCTTCTCTCAATCTTTTGATCACCTCAATGGAAGGGAATGGATTGAATGGAGGAAGAAGGGCCAAATGAGGGAATGTTGAGGCAATATCTCACAAAAGGTAGCGAAATCTTGGGCAAGGAGGGGAAGTGAAATTGGGAAGAGTTTCATTTTTCTTATGATTGGATGTGAAATGATACCCCAACAAATCCTTTTATATGAAAAAATGATGGTTATTTGGTCAGGTGACGGGCATAGCAGGTGAATTGGTTGGGAAACCTCTAATAGCCCACGAATTTCAATGAATTCCTTACAACTTTTTAATTTTTCAACTTTTGGAGGCATACATGGGCTATTTAGTGTGCATCAAGCATATGTACGTGGGTTTTCTATCATGAAACAAGCATATTTACGCGATATTTAGTGGTGCAGGGCATGTACATGGTCTAAAAAATGTTTTTTAAGAAGAACTTCTCAACAATGATTTGGAAAATATGCAAGTAGGAGGGCCAATGCCATGTATGCATGAGTAGGGAATTTTAGGGCTATAACACTCTCCTATTTCATTTAGAACATATATGTTTCTTGGATTTCTTAGAGATGTAGCTACCAACTTCCATGATTATTATTTCCTTATGTCACACTTCTTTGAATCAAACACAAGTTTGTGTCCTTGATCACACATTTGAATTACACTTAACATATTGTGTTTCATGTCTTCGACTAGTAAAAAAATTCTGTCATGGCATCCTTACTTCTGAGCATGACTGTTTCTTTTCCAATAATCCTAGTTGAGTTGTCATTCCCAAATGAAACTGATCCATCTCTTTCCTTCTTCAATGTCAGAAACCTATATTTATCACCTGTGATATGTTTTGAGCATCCACTGTCAACATACCATTCACGTTTCTTGTGTTCATCTTGTAGAGCAAGATTGCATTCTTCAGTGTTGAATTGATCCTGCTTTCTTATCCATATCCTTTATGGTTCTTGCTTATGACTATTGATATTCTGCTTCGGTTCCCTTGGAGGATCATTGGGTCTGCAATCTCTAGTCATATGTACAAAGTTGTTGCACTTGTAGAATTCTACCTCATCACTTAATGATCCAAATCCGTTGTAGCTTATATTTTGTTCTTCATGAGATCTTCTTGGATAACTATTTCTTGTATAACCCTCATCGTTGCTTCTGTTCTTGGTATTGGCTCTACAATTCACAACTTTTTTCCCAAAATTATAACATGAATAATGTGAACCAAGAAAAATAGTTTGATACCTAGGACTAAAGTATCTTCTGAATGGTGCTGCTCTTCTGAATATTTCTTCTTCTTGAGATCTTTCTATAGCTGGCTGCTTCTGATACTGACTTCTGGATCTTCTAGGTGGTACAATGTCTCTATAATATTCCCCTTGAGTCTTCCCGTCTTCTTCTTTCGAGGGACCTCTTATGGCTTCTGCATATCTTCTTGGTCTATCATTTTGGAGCTTGAACCTTTCTCTGTTTGCATCTGATTGTATCCCAATCCATATCTGTCATAGTAAGGTCTTGGACTGTTAATGATATTATCCAATATCATGGTGCTGCTTTGATGCGTGTCCTTCTTCTGAAGATATTTTCTTAGAGTGAATATATCATCTTGCAAGCCTTAAATGGTCATGTCTCTTTCTTCTAACTACCCTATGAGTGCTTCTTTAATTATCTTGTCTTATTCTGCCTGGAGTTTTAGCTTCATGATTGTCTGCTCAACTTCTTTGGAGTTTTGAGATTCTTCTTTCTTTGTTAGTTCTGCCTGGAGTGATTTGTTTTTCTTCTTTTCGTTCTTTAGAGATTATATGGGACATATCAATTCTTCCTTGTAATCAAATTCTCACTCTTCACATTCTTCTTCAGATCCTTCTTCATCGGATTCTTCTATTTCCATGAATAATACCCTTTTTGTATTACTATCAATGACTTCATCTTCATCTGACGAGGCATTGTCTTACTTGGTGCATAGAATTTTCTTGATTTTTTTTTTGTTTCTTCTCCCCTTTTGGATTTGCTTTTTCTTTTTAGAGTCATCTTCTTCATTACCTTTATTTTTCTTATAGGGACATTTATTATCAAAATGAACAACACCATCACAATTAAAACATTTCAATGCTAATCTTTCCTCGATTAATTAATTCACCCCATACCTTGTAATACGGGAACACTTGCTATTATTTTAGGTAATTATAAGTTGGGTGGTCCAATGAATGAAACTTTTGATTTTATTTTTTCTATTTTGGTTAAATAACTTCTAGTTGAGTTATATTTTAATCTTCAATGATCACACATTTCCATAAATAGTTGTAATCCAAGAAATAAATTTCTTGATTTAGCTTTCTTTCTTCTCCCTTCCTTCCAAACACTGCTTCCAGCATGTCTCCAGCTGGAAGGACAACGAGGACCTAGATGTCATCAACACAAGATAAATAAGTAACAAAAACACAATGAACATAAAAATCCATTGATATTAGAACAAGGTTTTTTAGTTTACTTCCCTGAGTATGATTTCCTTTCACAGGTTATGAGATTTTCCGTACCATAAATTTATTTTGAAAATATGAAACAAACCATGGAAAATAAAAATAAATGTGTCACACAAAAGTTGTGAATCTTGGAGATACCTTTCCAATAATATAAGCAACTCCTAAAACAAGGACCAGAAGAAATAGTTATTGTGAAAATGTCAAAAGAGTTTTTCCATATGATACCTTTATTTAGAAAATGCGAAACAAATGGTTCCAAATAAATCAAAACTTATATACACAAAGTTTTATATATCACCAATAACTTCCATCGGTATAAGGTACTCCCCAACTAAATTTTAGAATCAAAAGTTATTACAAAAATACCGAAAGGGTTTTTATTTGATTGACAAACATTTTAAAACTTTCTTATCAATGCTCACGAAAATTTGTTTATTAACACTTTCAAATTTTTTTCTTTCGTATCGGTGTTTTCAAAAAATTATCTTTTGTATCGATACTTTCTTAATTTTTTCTTTTGTATCAACACTTTCTTAATTTAGTTTTTTGGTGCTAAGGAAAATCTTACCTTCCAATGCTCTCCCCTCCTTTTCTGTTGGTGAACTAATAAATTTGTTTCCTTTTCAGTGCCCATGCAAAAATTGTTTTATCAATGCACGTATCAATGAAACTCTTTTTTTTTTTTTGTTTTTTTAGCGCTAGTGAAAAAATTGTGTTTCATAAAAATCTAGGATTGTTTCTTTCAATGCCTTTCAAAAATTGTTTTCCCTTGTATCGACGAACTTCAAAATTTGTTGTCTAGCACTAATGGGTGTTTTGAGTTCACTGATACAATTAGCTTTATCTCAAAATGGGGTTTTGGGACTTATAATTTTTTGGGGGTTTTCTTAAGGCTAAAGATGATTCTAAACTAAATGCAAGCATGGAATTATTCAAATAAAAAAAGCATGTATTCATTATTGGAGATATGAATTGTGATGTATGAACGTATTTGGTTATTTGGAGGGGGTTCCCCTATTATTTAAGGCGTTATTGTGTAACTTATCTATATTGGAGTTGTGCTCCATGCTCACATTGTAGTACATGGTGTGTACTTATGTTATGTTACGATATTTTAAGCATTTGGATAATTTCAATGAACTTCAAAATTTGTTGTCTAGTGCTAATGAGTGTTTTGAATTCACTGATACAATTAGTTTTATCTCAAAATAAGGTGTTGGGACTTATAATTTTTTGGGGGTTTTCTAAGACTAAATATGTTATGACCTAAGGGGAGCATATATATATGGATAACTGTATATTATATGCCCCCAA
>JZKD02S1199096.1:707785-719517 GCA_000966675.3 Picea glauca | reverse complement strand
CCATTCTTCTAGGATAACTCAATCCATAAAGCGTCTTCCCGTGAGGGCTTTCACCATAAGGGGACCACTTTGGAGTTCATCCATTTGTGCACCTTATCAATCATGATAAGAAAATCATGAGTCATCTATACAGTTTTCCAACAATGCATCATATACTAATGAAACCACATCGATCCATCTTCATCATGTATCAATGACAACTCATTGATCCATCTTCATCTATGCATTCTCATCAAGGACAATACATATTTTATTACATCAATCATCAATCAATCAATCCTTTGACATCAATCAATCACTTGACATCAATCAATCAAACCATTGGCATCAATGACAACATGATCCAACAAAAACAAGGGAGTTGGTGCTTCCTAGGGTTGAATCCATGAACAAGGAGATTGGTGTCTCCCAATCATTATTGTAACTTGTATTAATGTATTGATTTTATATTCAAATTTACTGTTGTTAATCAATTGTTGTTAATAATTTAAAATTATTAAAATATTAAATAATTAACCAATACTGATTCACCCCACTTCTCAGTATTGACCAAGTTTCCAACAATTGGTATCAGAGCAGGTGCCTTCTGTACAATCTAATAATTGGAAGGTAGATTCTGAAGCAATGGATCAACAAGAGGGAATGTCTTCCAACAAAAATCTTATGTTCAAAGGGAATGCTTATGCATTTTGGAGTGTGAGAATGAAAATTTATCTCAAGGCGCCGCCCTTGGGTGTGATGTTTGGAAAGCTGTTTGTTAGCACTCTGTAAATTTGTTCAGCTAATAAAAAAAATGACATAAGTAACCTACAAACCAACTTTAGAGCTGGGTACTAGCCTGCTCATCTCAGAGAGGGATCTCTCATGTCACTTGTTTTTTTTTTTAAAATCAATGGCTATGTTTTGCTGTTTTGGGGGTTTTTATAAATTTGTTGGAAAGGAAGAGGAGGGACACTTGGGGCTATGGATTCAAACTTATGGAAATGAATGAAAACTTTGAGTTTTCTATAGAGATATCCAAAGGATAAAGGCTAAATGAGGTGATAAATCTGAGTTATAATCTGTAAATTTGCAGAGCGTAGGAAGAAAAAGAAAACATGTAACTGCATTAGAGCATTACATAAATGAATTCTGAATTAGTTAGGAAGGACTTAACATAGTTTGAATTGCTTCAGACAAGAGCATCACAAGATGAATTCTGGGCCTTTGACTATCCAATTTAAACAGAAGACAATGAAAATGAAATCAGAAATACAAGAAATACATACAAAGAGAGGAGTCAAAACTCAAATCACCACCATTAGAATATTTTCATGGAAACTTCAAAGACTTCTGCATATGTATTCAATTCATCTTCAGAAAATTAAAATTGAGTTATGAACAACTAAAATTGTTCCCTTGCACTTCTGCCAACATTAATACATTTGGAAATTCTAATACTTATATAATTCAAGTTCCTTTAGTTAGAAACCGATTACAATAGCTGAACCGAAACGTTTCAACTGCTAAAACTGATTACAATGATTAAAAATGATAGTTTTGGTATGAGAACTGACTATAATGATTAACAAGAAAATGTTTCATGATCCAACTATCGATTCCTCTGATGCTTCAAATTCTTCTTTTGCCACTTGTTCTGTCCTGGTCTTCTGTATGATCTGCCATATTCATTGACACATGGACATCATTTGCTGGACCTTGGAAAACTACATTTTGTTTTACCCAGCCGTACTATCTCCTTCCATTGCAAGTTAGAAGGGATATCATAGTCCATCATTTCTTTGATTAGGATATCCAGGTCAATGCAGGAGGCATATGTCATGACTGGTAGTCCAATCTTCACTGTTTTGAACTGATTCAAAATCTCAAAATCTGTAATCATATGTTCAACCAAGGTTTCTCCTTTCAAATTTTCCTCCATGTTTTCAAACTTGGAGTGATCCATTCTACATTGAGTGAGACAAGATTTGTATTCCTCCTGCTCATATAATTTTCCTTTTCCATCCCAAAATGGTGGGAGGCCTTTGATGAACAATTCTTCAAACAAATCCTTGAATTCATGTACACTTTTCTCCATCCGTGTGGCCTTAGTTTGGACTGAGTTTAGCAGGTTATGTTTGGAAATAACCCTCCTGGCCTAGATGATCAATGTAGTTCTATATTTGACCCCAATGGTATGAAGTTTTGCAGTAGGGATGGATTTTAGCAGGTTTATGGAAGTCTGGGCCCACTCTGATGGTTTCTTTGCTAAGGTCTCATTTACAACAGTGCACCTTCTCCTAGTTGTGATGACCATGCTGTCTTTATCATTGATGAAGTTCAAATACACTCTGAACTTGGAAGCCTAAAAAAATATAGAGTCCCAGATGATGTGTTTGGCTCCCTACAATAGTCCTTTGCCTCTCAATCTTATTTTCAACTTGTCTATCCTCTCCTGCAAATATTGATTCTCCTTTCATATTGAGCCATCCTTTCATATTTTGTTTTCATTTCCTGCTTCAATTTCTCTATGTCTCCCTGTAACCCCTTGATTTCTCCTACCTTCAGGCTAACTTGTGACATAGCCTAGACAAGTCCTTCAATGCTTGGCCCAACTTCTGTAGTAGGAGGTAAAACTACAACCTTGTTCATTAATTCTGTCTGTCCTTGTGACTAATTCACCTTTTCTTGTTCTAGCTGTAATACCTTAGCCCTGTAGTTCAATGCCTCTTGTCGAAATGCTTCCTTTTCCTGTTCTAGAGAAACCAGTTCTTCTATTTGTGGATGCTCTGTGGTAGGAATTTTCAATTTCTTCTTCAAGCTTTGGATTATCTTGTCCTCTTCATCCAATGAGGATTTCACTCCCTAAGGACCTTCAGATTTTAGCCTCTTCACCTGAGTTTTCCAAGATCTGTTGGATGCCTTTTCTTGCCTCAACTGTCCTTCCAAATTTATTGCATAAGATGACAACTTTGAATTCTTTAGAATTAGACCCAAGTAATTAGAATACAACATATCACTAGTATTCCCGTGGAATTTTACTTTGTCTGGAGCACTGATGTTGTCATATTTTATCTTGATCTCAGATACTTTGTCTTCATCTGCAACTTCTATATTAAATTTCCTCTTCTCTATATATCTTACTGTGAACATAGAAGGCTTGTGCTGAGAAATATTTTCCACTTCAGGGACTAACTCCCTCATCTCACCCATAGCCATATTGCCTTTCTCAACATATTGTTTTTCCAAATCTTCTTTAGATTGATAAGCTGATCCAGATGTTTTATCAAAGATGTGATTTTTTCTACTGAAAGTTCTTGAGATGCATTCAGTTTGGAGTTTTCTTCCCTTATCAACTTATACAGTCCTGGTACCACTCTCCACCATATCCATATTCACTTGTTCTTTAGGCTCCTCCTCCTCTAGATCCACTATCTGTGGGGATTGTGTGATCTTCATCTTCTTAAGGAAAATCTATTGATTACTGGTGCCCATGGCCTCTAAATTGCTTCTCTTGCTGTAAACACTTACTTTCGGGACTTTGACTATCAACTTATAAGGAGTTTGTTGTGTTTGAGTTTGTTGCAGGGTTGCCTCCACTTGCTGTGTCCAAGCAGGTTTCAATATTGCTTCCATATCAACACAAACTTCTAGATTTGCCAATTTGTCAAAACCCTCAACATGTTCATGCTCATAAGGGGCTTGTTTGTTCATCTGTCTTCTCTTGGATATGATTTGATGTGGATCATATATTCTTCCATGTAGTTGTGAAAAACCAAACTCTTTGAGCTTTTCCTGGATCTAAGATAAGCATGATCTAGTATTGACAATGAAGGGTCCAATGATAAAAGGGAATTTGAGGTTTGAGGCTTTGTGCAATTTCAGGAAATGATCTATCTATGATATGATTATTTTCATGATGAACTCAAGGGAAAAGACTCCGAGGGTCATAAAAATAGGCAACAGGTAAGGGGATTCATGACAACCAAAAACCGAGACCACTGTTGAATGCATGAACAATACCCAGTCCCCCACTCTACTTTCTGGATTTGGTTGTAAATATCTCCTCATGTCATCCAAGAATCTTGGTAGGCTGGTGTTGAAAATCAATCTGTAAACCCTGGACATGACCTTGTTGATGAAGATGAGCATTTTAATCCTCTTACATTAAGTTGATATGAATGCTGCTTCAAGAAATCCTCTCTTATTTTTTTCCAAGAAAATCTTCAACAAGTATGTGTAATATATGAAATGTATCAGAGAGCGAAAATTCACTAGTTGTTTATGGATATTATTAGCTATGAACTGGTCGAAATTGACACAGACTAATGGAATAGACTCTAACTGAAAAAATGCCAACATGACCTCGACCACATGCTTTTCATTATCTAGGCCTAAAATTTTACTTAGTAGGGAACAAACCCATTGGACCTCAATAACCATGATACTCACACTCATTGGCAAAGATATACTTTCTAAAAGATGCTCTGGTTTGGTAATTGTCTGAAAAAATAGGTCTTTGACTTATGATGGACACTTCCTGTAAACCCTAATTAGATTTTTTTCCTTGAATGGTTCAGACACTACAGATAAGGAATATGGTATGCTGAGGGCACCTCAAATCGATAGAATCTCTACCCTACACAAGACCTCATACCCCTGTTTATTGATGATGACTTTCTCTTCTTGTGAATACTGCTCTGTGCACCAACCTATGGATTTAGGAAAAGGGAACACGACCTCGACAACATAAGGGAATATAGTGGCCTGGAATGCTTCAAGGAATGGTATCTTCTTCCCTACTTTATCAGATAGATTAGCTCTGGACACAAAGATGGGAGAAATGGTGATTTCAGTGTTGAACACATCTAATCTCGGTCAATTAGGGCTTCTTAATTTGATATAGGGTCTTGATCTGTTACTGAAATTATGATAGGGTCCATGGTGGCGATGAAAAATACATGAAAATAAGTGGAAAAGGTGTGAGATTGGCGTACTTTTGAGCTTCAGTTTGAATGGAGTGGTCGTGCCAACTTTAAAACGTTCTAGTATTTTGAAAAACAATAAAATAAATGATGAGTGCCCTTTATATACTTTCCCGATTTCGGGGGCGCGAGGAAGTGGTTTGGGGCAACCCACTTCTTGCCCTGAAATGCACCTCGTGGTGCCACATGGTACCGACCCAAAACCATGGTTTGGTTTTCGGCCCGCTTTCGAGAATTATCCTCCGTGCAACTCCTCCCCTTGAAACAATCCCCGATCATCGATCTGGGGTGATTGCGATCTGTAACGTATCGGGTCCCATCAAATCTGTGCTCCCGCTATATTTATCCTCATCCTACTGGATTCAACCCCTCCCTTTATTTATCATACTTCCAACTAATTTAGCACTTCACTAAGTCTGTGAAATCTCAATTTCACACAAAAATTTTTGCGGTGATAACACTGTTGAAAGTGGCTATACTGCACTATCTACCCCACCTATTGATACTAAATGCAAAGAAGTTATGCAATGACAATTCAAGAGCAATCAATTTTATTGTAGGAGGATTAACCCATCCTATATTTGTAAAGGTAATGCACTGTAAGTAAGAAAAAGAGATATGGGAAAAACTGAAGGTCATACATGAAGGAGACAAAAAAGTCAAGGAAGCCAAAATGCAAACCTTTAGAACTCAGTTTGAAAATTTGAAAATGAAGGAGGAAGAAAACATAGCTTAATATCTTCAAAGAGTTGATGAAATTGTCAATTCAATCAGAGCATTAGGAGAATAACTCAAAGACAAACCAATTTTCCAAAATATCTTGAAATCATTACCTATGAGGTATGATGCCAAAATTTCTACCCTTGAAGACAGACTAGATATTGATAAGCTCACAATGGATGAACTACATGGGATCCTAACTAACAAAAGGAGAAACATCCTTCAAGGCATCAAAATCAAGGAAGAAGTAGGAGAAGGTACCTAATGAAGATTTATCAGAGATATCTGATGAAGAAGTATCTAACTTTATGAATAAACTCAAGAAATGGACTGGTAAATACAAGGGGAAGTTTCCTTTGATATGCTTCAACTGTGGCAAAGTTGGACAATTTGGTAACAAATGTCCATATCCCAAGAAAGAGGATAGTGATGATGAATAAATTCATAATCATAAAGAACATAAGAAGGGTAAGACAAAGAACAAAAAGAAATACTACAAACAAAAGAATAATCTCTACACCAAAGAGGACAACAACTCTTCTGAAGAAAGTGAATATGAAGATTCATAACTTCTATTTATGGGAATGAACACTCAAAATAATGATGTACATGATGAAGAAAACTCTAAAATTGAAGGAGAAGTAGACCTAGAAGCATAACTCATTAGTGCTCTGGAGGAACTAAGATAGTATAAAAAGAAGAACAAGCTACTGAGGGCACAACTTCAAGAGTTTGAAGAATCACATCAATCAAGAGAAATAGATGCATTAAGAACCATCAAAGAATCAGAACAAATCATCAGTGATTTGAAGTCCCAACTCTTAGAATCTAAAATAATTGAAGAAGTCATTTTAAAACAAGTCAATGATAGAAAACAAGTATGTGAGAATCTAGAAGCTAAGATTGAGCTGCTAAAAGTTGAACTTGAGAAATAAAAGAAGGGATCAAAATTTGAAAATAGTTCAAAGATATTGGATGAAACTCTCAGTAGTCAAAGGTCACCAAACTACAAGACTGGTTTGGGATACACCCAAGACTCAACTTCTACATCACAGGGATCTGTCAAAAGACCAATTAGTTATGAAGATGCTCTAAAACTCCCCTTAATAAGAGAATATAATAAGGCAAGGATGATGTCATTAGAGACTGTCCCAAATAAACATAAATCATCACCCCCTACTAAAGAAAAAGATGAAAAGAAGAATACAATCACCAAAATAAATCCCTCTAACAGATATCAATATATCTTCCTTGGATATTTCTATTCCTACAATAATTTTGGACACAAAGCAATACATTGTAAAGCCTATAGAAGGCACAATCCAAAAAATGTCTAGAGAAGTCAGAAGTTCAATATGGATAAAGGAAAATATAATTCTTTCTCTCCATTACAAGATTACAATATGGAATGCCTCAAATGTAATAACCATGGACATGAATCGAGTGAATGTATATTTTCAAAGTATGTCAAAGAGATAAATATTACCAACAATCAAAAAGTATGGAAGAAAAAGCAAGTAGAGAAAAAATAGTGTAAATTATCCACGTATGCCAAAAACAAATGATGTCAGTGGTATATAGAAAGTTGATGTTCTAAACACATGATTGGATATCAAATAAAAATTCTTAAGTTAATGAAGAAAGAAAAAGGAAAAGTCACCTTTGGAGATGATGTGTCAGCCAAGATACTTGGAAAAGGAACTGTTAGCCTAGGGAATAACAAGGCCAAAGCATAAAATGTACTTTTAGTAGAAAATATTAAGCCTAATCTCCTAAGTGTAAGTCAAACATGTGATCAAGGTCACATACTTACCTTTGATTCTCAGAAATGTGAGATAAGAAGAGAAGATATAGGGAATCTAGTGGCAGTTGCACAAAGAACATCCAACAATGTGTACATCCTTAACATGGAAGGAGAAGAAAAATGTTGTTTAGGTCAAGAAGATGAAAGTTGGCTATGGCATAGAAGGTTGGGACATATAATATTTGACAAATTAATCAAAACCAATAAGAAGGAGGCAGTGAGGGATCTTCCAAATATTATAAAGCCTTCAAATCCTATTTGTAAACATTGTCAAATAGGTAAGTAGACAAAAGTCAAGTTCAAGACAACACATCATTCTTCATCAAGACCCTTGGAAATTATTCACACTGACCTATGTGGTCCTACTAGAACTAAAATTATACATGGAGAACATTACTTTATGTTGGTCATTGATGACTACACAAGAATTACATGGGTATACTTTCTAAAGGATAACTCAGAATCCTTTGAAAAATTTAAGGCATATAAAGCCTTTGTAGAAAATGAAACAGATCTCAAAATTAAATGTCTGAGATCAGACAATGGAGGAGAATTTACCTCTAAATATTTCATTAAGCTTTGCAAATATCATGGAATCAAAAGAGAATTTTCATCTCTGAGGAGTCCTCAACATAATGGAGTGGTTGAAAGGAAGAATATAATTGTCTAAGAAGTTGCAAGAACCATGTTTAATGAAGCCAAACTTCCAAATAAGTTTTAGAGATATGCAATATAAACAACAATTCACAGACTCAATAAAGCACAATTGAGACCTAACCATGACAAAACACCTTATGAACTATGGTTTGGTAGGCCAGCATCAGTGAAACACTTCAGAGTCTTTGGAAGTAAGTGTTACATAAAAAAGGATGAGGATAATCTAGGGAAATTTGACCCAAGATCATATGAAGGAATATTTATAGGATATTCACCTAACAAAAAGGCTTATAGATGTTATAACCTAAGACTACATAAAATGGTGGAAAGTGCCAATGTAAATACAAATGATCTAAAGTTAAGACAAGTCATACCCCAAAACATATCAACATATGATGATAAAAGTGATGGAGAATATCAAAATGAAGAAGTTGATGAAGAACCTCAAGAAAATGAACCCCACATTGATGATGCAGATGACGAAGAAACACCCTTTCCAAAAACCCCATAAAAAGGGGTTCAAAAGAACCATCTTGAAAGTAAGATTATTGGAGATAAAAATGCAGGAGTAGAAACAAGAAGAAAACTCACATTTTAATCAGAACAAACAATGTTATCCCTGATAGAACCTAAGTAATTTAAAGAATACAACAAAAGTAAATATTCGTAAAATCAATGGATGGAGAACTAGACCAAATAGAGAAGAACAAGACTTGGGAACTAGTTCCAAGACCCAAGGACAAGAATGTGGTAGGAACTAAGTGGATATTCAAGAACAAACTCAATGAAAATGGGCACCTCATAAATAAAAAAATGAGATTACTATGCAAGGGATATTCCCAAGTGGAAGGTATTGGTTTTGAAGATACTTTTGCTCTAGTAGCAAGACTTGAGGCCATCAGAATGTTCCTGGCATTTGCATGCTTCAGAAATTTCAAAATCTATCAGATGGAAGTCAAGTCAACATTCCTTAATGGAACACTAGAAGAAGAAGTCTATGTTGAGAAACCAAAAGGATTCATGTTAACATAAAATCAAGACTATGTGTGCAAGATAAAAAAAGGCCCTGTATGGTCTTAAACAAGCCCCTAGAGCATGGTTCTTAAGGCTTGATCTGTACTTGAAAAAACAAGGATATAAGAGCGAGACTATTGACAACAACTTATACATCAAAATTGAGGATCAAAACATGATTATTGTGGTGGTATACGTAGATGAAATCATATTTGGAAGTAATCTTACTATACTAAGAAAAAAGTTTGCAACCAAAATGCAAGAAGAATTTGAAATGTATATGTTGGGAGAACTGTCCTTCTTCTTAGGTTTACAAGTGACTCATAAAGACAAAGGAATATTCATTTCCCAAGCCAAATATATCAAGGAAATGCTAAAGAAATTCGAAATGGAAGACAATAAACCTATGCGTACTCCCATGGTCACTGGATGTAAACTAAGCCTAGAAGATGACTCGAAGATGACTCACCAAAAGTGGACCAAACTATGTATAGATCAATGGTTGGAAGTTTTCTCTATTCAATATCAACAAGAATTGACATCATGTAGGTTGAAGGACTCGTGGGGAGATTTAGATATGCACCTAAAGAAATTCACTTACAATAAGTAAAGAGGATATTCATATATCTTAAAGGCACCTTAGAACTTTGATTATGGTATCCAAAAGATAAAGACTTCACTCTAACTGCATACACTGATGCAAATTGGGTTGGTAGTATAGATGATAGGAAAAGCAACAATGGAGGAGCATTTTTTCTAGGAGAATTCCTGGTAGCATGGATAAGTAAGAAAAAAACATCCACATCACTGTCTACAACAGAGGAAGAATACATTGTTGTTGAATCTTGTTGCACACAAGTTCTTTGGATGAAGCAAACATTAGAAGATTTACAAGTAATATATGATCATCCCATTACCATTAACTATGATAACACTAGTTCCATAAATATCTCTAAAAATCCTGTAATTCATTCTAAAACCAAACACATCCCAATCAAATATCACTTCTTAAGAGATCAAGTTACTCAAAAGTGGTGAAATTAGAATATGTAGACACAAACGAACAAATAACAAACATCTTTACAAAACCTCTACCAAGCACCTTTGAAAATCTTAGGCAAAAATTTGGAGCAATTCCAACACCTCATTAAAACTACAAAAGTTTCATCAAAAGAAAGAAACACATGGACAGAGGGAACATCACCTCATGGGGCGAATCACCTCAGGGGGAGAGAAGAAACATCTCTTCTGTCATTGTTGTCAAAGGGGGAAGATAAGCAGTAAAAACATGAATAAAAATAGAGAGTTTTACTTTGTTTCCATCAATGCCAAAGGGGGAGAATGTTGGATCTAGTATTATGGGGTTGGCATTGATGACAAAGAGGACCAATATGGTCAATGTTGGGCATGGAGCTGGTATTGGAATTGATACAAAAATAATCAAGTAGATGTCAATAAGTCTAGTATAAAAGTCTCAACAAGAGAAGTCTCGACCAGTCAAGCCTTAAGTCGAGTAGGAAACAATTGTCTCGACTAGTCAAACCCTAAGTCGAGTCGAAACAATTAAATGGGTCAATACGACTATCTAAATGAAAGGAGAAAAGATCAAATTCGATTGTTTCAATAAAATGCAGTAGATATCAAGAATTCTGGTATAAACATCTCAACAAGAAGTTGAATTTGAAGAAGTTGAAAAAGTCGAAAGTCTAAGTCAAAGAAATCGGGGGTCGAAATCGAATAGATCGAAGAAGTCAAAGGTCAAATTCATATAAGTAGAAGAATTTGAAGGTTGAAGTCGGATAAGTATAATAATTCGAAATTGAAGAAGTCAAAGATCGAAGCTAAAGTCAAAGTCAAAATCGAAGGAAGTCAAGATGATCAAAGTCGAATTACACAAGTCAATTTTCTTCTAATTCGAGTTGGTCCAAGAAAGAAGTAACCTAAAGGTCAAAGTCGAAGCAAAATTAAATTGGGAAACACAATTTGGGTTGAGGCTGAAGCAATTTGGGTGGACTAGAATCAAAATACTCAAGTTGGAATTTCTCCTAGTTGAGTCAACCAAAAAGATGTTTGTCTGTCGAATGTGGAAGAAAATACAAAAAAGGGTGAAGAACAAGTCGAATCTTTAGTGACGAGCATCTGAGAGGGAACACATTTTAATATCCACCATCAAGTAAAATGTTTACAATTTGAGTTTAAATAGTCACCAATAAAGGAGACATGTGGAGGTTTAGAAATTCATGTAAAGGTAAAATGTATTGAAGTCGATTTGGCATTTGACGACAAAAGGAAAATATGGGCAAGTTTCTTTCAAAGAACCATATGTATTGACCACCTCACACATTCTCTAGGGAAAATGTTCATGAGTCAGCTAATTGGGCATGTTTTGCACAAAACCCATGTTTTATAATTGTAAAATTCATTTCCAGCACTCCATAATATTCGTACGAAATGAATGTCTAATTTTATGTATGAAAATCAATTAATGAAATCACCATTTGTGTTAATTAAATGAAGGGGTGCAATGTTTCATTACTAAAAGACACAATGGTTCAACCTTATACCTTTTGGAA
>JZKD02S1199096.1:640596-695748 GCA_000966675.3 Picea glauca | reverse complement strand
GAATAAGGGATAAATACTAATGAATTTTAACTGTTAAGTGCTATTTTAAGTATAATGATCACATATCTATGTCCCGGCTAGGTTGTAGACACTTTAGTCCTACAACCCCCTGCCTTTACTGCAGGTGAGACTTCATCTGCTGTGCAGGTGTTGTCGAAAGGGCTGTTAGTTAGGGTTTTGTTGGTGCATTGTTGTAGCGTTGAACCCTAGATTCTCCCCTGTGCCAACAAATGGTTCCATTGTCGGGACCTAGAACTGTGATTGCTGGGAACTGAAGAAAAGAGAAATCTCTGTGCATAGATCTGTTTCCCTAGTGCACAGTACTCTACTTGACTTGTAAAGCTCTATGCTAAGAAGAAAAGTCCAATTTGAAGAAAAGAGGTAAGATCTTAAAGCTTTGTGCTCTGATAGAGGTAAGATAAGTGGAAATTTTTGTTTCGAAAGAATGGATCTAGGTATGTTTGATAGATTTTTTCCTAGTTTGAATACTAGGGAACAACTAGAAGAACAAGATTTGATATGAATAGATCTGATAGAAATAATGAAAGATGTGTTATTCCTATGCATAAAAAGAATGTTTGGACTAACAAGTGGATGCAGGATGCTAGAAATAATTTTTCGCAGGTTCATCACTGTGATCCTAGTGCACAGTACATGAAAGGTTGGGAATTGTTCAAGAGAAAGAGAGGATTAACTCTTTGTTATAGTTGTAGAAGACCGAGACATCTTGCTAAGGAATGCCCTGGTAGAGGTCCTATTTTCCTTTGTTATAAATATACTGGACATGAAGTTTTGGATTTCCCTAGAATGATTGCTAAAGTTGAAAAGATGAACATGAGACAAGAAAACCCCGAGGAAGGCCAAGAGACTAAGAATATGCTAAAAAACCAGAAATAATTAGAGGCTATATTATTACAGATGAAAGAAACACTGAATGATCACAAAGACACCATTTTAACAGAGATATTAAAAGATAAAGAGTGCACAGAAACAAGAATAGGAGACTTCGACATAGACTGTGTATTGGATGCAGAAACATAGGTGAACATTATGACATAAAGTACTTGGGAAATCTTAGGAAAACTTGCTATAGTTCCTTCATTGGGAGGAATATGATTGTTTAAAGGAAAGCTGATAACCTTATGTGGAAGAATTTCCCATGTACCTATGATTGCTCATGGAACATCGACAGAAGATGAATTCAAGTTCATTAAGTTTGTTGAGAAAAATGCCCCCTTTGTACTTTTGCTAGGAAAAACTTGGATTGAGAGAGATCAGATCTGCAGGAAAGAAGAAGAAGAAGATCTAGAACAAAAAAAGAAAGAATTAAGGGATTTCATGGCTAGGAGAATAGTGCACTTACTGGAAGAACAAGAGGAAAAGTTGAAGAAACTGAGGGCCATAGACTTAGCTGTCGAAGTTGAAAGAACACAAGAAGACTTAGAGAACTTATACATACAGGAGAGTAGAGCACCTATGCCATAAACAGTAAGAGAAGAAGCATTATCCACGAACCTTGTGAAAGATCCTCAAAAGTGCAAAGTTACTATGCCAAGAGGAGATAAGAACAAGAATGGAAAAAAGAATCCAGAGATGTAGATCACATGAAAGAAAGCTAGAAAGCTCAGTAACAAGAAAGAAAATCTAGAAAAATTGCAAGAGGTCCTAGAGAGGACTTTGCAGAAAGGAGATTTACAGAACTTGAACCTCGCCAAAATAACAGAATAGGGAAGATTGGAACTTTTCCATAGCAGATCAATATGATCGTTGGAGGCGTCCCAACCGTTAGAACGATGCTCTAGAATGGCTAGAAACATAGTTATTTCTGGAACATTTTCCATTGGACCGTTGGGACCACGCCATAACGGATGGAATTGCATTGATTGAGGCGTTGCTACCCATTGGAGGAATCCATTACGATGTTATCTATTTAACCCATTGAATGTATTACTGAGAACACTTTTGCCAATTGTGATTATCCGAGCCCACAGAGAACTAGTTGCTTTCACCCAGTAATTATTAATACCTCGCCATCCGTTCTGCTACATTGAGTATTTGTTCACCGACCTGAGATATCTGATCTCGAGCGTGTATGTCGGGTGACCTTAGAACAGTAAGGAAATCTGTCAAAGAGATTCTCATAAACCTCATGGATGAGAAGGTCATATCCGCAAGAGTTCAAGCCTCGTTGATGAGAGGAGTGCAAGCATCCCCGTATACTGCATGTGGATTTGGACCATCCCGAACTACGATAGAGAAACAAACCAATCATCGTGATGACTTGGTGAATGCGAAGCTCATCCCATCAATCTTTCCCAACTACATATTGCCTTTGGTTGGCGCGGTTAGTCATGATAGCATCCCGAGGGACTTCGAATATACACTGATCAATGCGTACCTCCCGAAGGGGATACGCGTAGTCAAACCGCAGTTGGAAAGGATTATGATGTTGAAGATCAACGAATTCAACTTGGGAGACCGCAAAAACTATGGCATGCCCGCACCATACAAGTATTTGACCAAGACAACGAGGAACAAGTCCATGATCCTCAATGTGATGAAGATCCCACACTTCGAAAGACATCAGGAGGTTAACGTGTGCATTAAGCTCTTGCTTTCATGCTTCCATGGCAGTTACCTATGGTTGGATAGACACATCACAGTAGATTCATCGCTGATCCACCGAATCACCGAATTAAGCATGCAAGGACCAGACCCACGGGATTTTTACCCAAGGAAGGCTGTAGATCGCACCCTGACATAGACAATAAAAGACACCTATGGCGATGTGGAGAAGGGGAAGCGGGGATATAAGGTATCCTCCATCCAGAATGGCACAGTGCGCCTATCTTACCAGTTGATCGCTGGTAAGCTCGTCAGGAGGAATAGGCCAACGCAGGTCACGGGGTTTGTCGCCGACCTCACAAGTAAATGTGTTGAAGGATTGCAAATGAATTGGGCGAGCTACCTCATCAACCAGTTAGAGAAAGACTACCGTGAAGCTTAGGATCAGGCTATGAGTTTCATTTCATCTAGTTGTTGATTCTCATTGCCTTCATTTCTTGGGAGATACCGGAAGGAGTGACCTTCCTTGAAATTGAGTCGTCTGAACCACTGACTACGAAGTTCACTACACTATGGTACTCGAGCGACATGGAGAAGAAATGGCAGTCAAATGTAGTGTTCCACACCTATTACTTATAGCTGAACAGGGCCATTGAATCTGTCCCTCACATGATGCCAAATACACTGCATCGGTTCAGGCCAATTGTGAAGTTCTGTGCAGATAGGCACTTCATCTATATCACTGCGCATGGAGAAGAACACAAAGAAGATATCCATGCCTATTACAATCTCACTGAGGAAGATATGGAGGAAATAAAAAAGGAATGGCCTACAGAATTCTTCATACCAGGCGAACAAACATAACTGTCGAACCCCAACCTCATCGAAAGTCCTATAGTCACTCGCGAAGAATATGATGCACCCAGTAGCAGCAAGAAGAAAAATAAAGAAGAGGTACATGAACTGAACAACGCATCAGAGGAGACTGCATCAGATTCACCTGAAGGGGGAGGAGGTGAAGAAGTAGACAAAGAAGAGGATGAAGGGGAAGAATACAAGCAAAAGCAAGGTGAAGTAACACTGGCTAAAGATCCCCTGACAGAGAGAGAAACATCCAAGAAAAGAAAGGGTTCCCTAACGAAACCTTCATTGCGGAAGGAGTCAAAAGCCAATAAACCTCCATTTCATACTTTGCTCATGGTGGATGACATCGACCTTATCATTTCCACTGTATCAGATACCTCAGAGGACATCTTGCAGTGAAGCAAATCCAAATAGGAGACAATGTTTGACAAGATCAAAGAAGAGCTTAAAGGCATACAACAAGCTCTCTATTCGAGCTGCGCAATGTCTACTGTGCCACCGCCATCAGAAGGAATAGATTTGGGAGATGAGCCTGCCCAACTACGCAGAATAGAATATGTGACATAAGCTCACCTTAGTCATGTTTAGGAGGAAAAAGAACATGCCACAGAGGCTCTGAAGCGAGAAAAGGAGGAATCCATAGAGCAACGTCGGGTTGCACAACAAGAAAAAGATGACCTCCAGGTGAAGTGTGCAGAAGATAGAGCACAGATCCAGAAGGAGAAAGAACAACTTTTCGTGAAGCTGATGGGAGTTAAATAAGCAGCCACAAGATCACTTTGCTCTGTGACAGGCTTAGAACAGAGGGAAGAATAAACAACTGAGATCCAAGTAGGTAAGATCGTTGAAGCCATTCAACAACTCCAAGAATGAATAGCAGAATTGGAACTACAAGCCGTTTCAAAAACTTTGCAGGAAGTGCGAGATCAGAAAGAGGAAACTGCTAGGAGCGCAGTCGAAAGAATCAAGGCATTGGCCTTGGAATGCAAGAAACTCAATAGTCGAAGTGTGCAGACTTACGAGCACCTTGCAGAGGACCCAGAAATAAGGACATTGGAGTCACAACTCCAGGAGGAAAAGCAACAAGCAACAACAATGCAAGCACAGTTGAGGCCACTATCAATGGTTGAGAGGATGAAAAGGTCCTAGAAACAACGCACAGTTCATCAACAGGTCCATGCCATCGAGTTAAAAGTCATGGAAGTGACCCAGAGGCTCCAGCCAGTGCAGGATGAAGCTTGCACACTTTTTGAGGTGATTGAGGGACAAGGTGCACAACTAGAACAAGTGGTCACCTCAGTTGAAAAACGATTGGAAGGACCTGTCATCGAGAAATTTATTCAGGAGTTCACTGAGCAGGAGGCTCTAGAGAAGTAGCATCTTGAGGCAACTCAAGCTAAAATCGAGGCCTTCGAGGCAGAGTTACCCATATCAAAGTGACTCGAGATGAGTCATAGGTGAGTGTTGGGGGCATGTTGGCCCTCGACCAAGTTTTGGAGAACCTTGGTCGTATTTGACCACTTTTTGGGACTTCGACAGGGTGGTCAAATATGAAACGCCAGGCAAAGTAGAGATTGCGAGATCTAGCCCCATTTTGCGGGCTTCTTGGGTTTAGAGTTTATGTAACAGGTATGGGATATTGGCCCATGGGTTCTTACCCATGCTTAGGCCCTTTTGTAATGTATAAATAGAAATCTAGGTGATGTAAGTAGTAGAGTGTACTATGTTAAGTGCAGGTGATTGTAAGAGGTCTTGTGCATATTGTATGTCGAGACTTACAGAGCTAAGAGCAAGTCACCCGTAGTGCTTTGTGCACAGACTGTGTAAGGATCTATGCCTAGATCTACTCGGGGAAGGAGGATCTAGAGAGGTGCGCGGAGATCTCCTGTCCTATGCAGAGTTGGTTTTGAGGCTCTATTCTTGTAAGAAGATTGAAAGAAGATAATAAAGAAGATGAAGAGTTGGTGGACGTAGCCCCACGCTAGGGGTGAACCACATATATCATGTGTTATGGCTGCTTTGTGTGATTGATGTGATTTATGATTAGTGCTGTAATATTTATGTATGTTAGATGCATCTAATATAATATCTATTGCTTAGTGATGTGAATGAATGCTAGATCTGATTTATTTTTATGTGCTAAGTGCTTGGATGTGTTAGATCTTGTTGAATACTGCGTTGTCCTGTAATTAGGGTTTTACTTGCGATGTGAATAAGGGTTAAATACTAATGAATGTTAACTGCTAAGTTCTTTGTTAGGTATAGTAATCATAGATCTTTGTTCCAGCTAGGTTGTAGACACTTGAGTCCTACAACCCCCCTGCTTCTACCTCGAGTGAGACTTCATCTGCTTCACAGGTGTTGCTGAAAGGGCTGGTAGTTAGGGTTTTTTTGATGCGTTGAACCTTGGGTCTGCCCCTGTGCCAACACACATTTTGATTTAATATCTCAAATTCTAGTAATAAATGAGGAGTCGTGGACTTAGATATTTCTCCCTTAAGGGAAACATTGATTGTTGTTTTTTCGTGTGTTTTATAACTGCTATTTTATTTCCTATTTTTCGACTAGTTAAATGTTGTATTTCTTCTACTTTCAAGGTTTTCAACAGTAACTTGCATCAATGTGGAACTTTACACATGTAAAGCATCGGAATGTTTTCTTTTATTTTATTTAGATATTTAACAACAATATATTCCATGGGTTTATAAAACCGATTGAATGTTTATGCACATCAAATATTACACGAAGAGGCTTAACAACACGGTTCACAGTCCATGTTTTCCTTGTGTTCAGATTTTGGGTTGTTGTTGTTGACACACAAGTCCCATACTCCTAATTTGGACCACTGATCCTTCTTCTACCACCTCATCATATTCAAACAAATTCACACTAGGAAACACCTCTAATGGAACCATGGATGTCTCACTAGAATGTTCAAAAGATCCTCCTTCCAATTCTCCTCTTGATTGTTCACCATATCCTTATACTTATGTACATTCATCCAAAAATCTATTTTTCACCAAATTCATTGAATTTTTCCACTATGGGTGGTGCATTTCAAAATGAGTAGCCTGATGAAAGTTTCGATAGTTTTCCTTGGCCACTCTTTCTAGGTAAATATTCAAATTGGTAAGTGGTGGTTCAATAACTATGGGAGGAGTAGGACTTCTAATGAATGTCCTGTACAATTTTTTATTGGAATTTCCTTCTCTACAACTTCACTTCGTATCAATTATTTCATTTAATAGTCCTTTAATCATTCTTTGCATGGATTCCATATCCATGTAATTTTTTTCTCCACCCTTTGTTGGTTTCTTTGGTTGACGCATAGGTAGGATAAGATCCACTTTGGGTGGTATGACCTCTTTCTTCTCCAATGTTGGTTGGGTATATTTACATCCTCTCATTTCAAGTTCAACTTTCTTTTCTTCCTCAAAATTCAAATCTAGGGTTTGTTTAGCTTCTCTCTTAACAAACATCAAAATAAGTGCAAGTAAAGCATTAGCGTATTCTTCTATTTGTAACTCTTGTGTAGGCGCAATACTTTCCTTGAATTTATTTAGGACTATGGTAAATATTTGGTTGAAGACTTTAAAATTTTCTTTAGGGGACATTGCTAGAGAGAATAATTCATCCATCAATGCATCAATAGTGGTTTCTTCTCTGAACTTATCAATGAAAGATTTTTGAAAATCACTCCAATTGGTTATTGATCCTACTGCTAGATTGAAATACTAGGTAGATGTTGTGTTGATGGAAGTGTATTGGAATAGTTTTCACGTGACATATTCATGTTGAAAATTAATCAATATTATGGCTAGGTGGTCCATATTTAGGAGCAGAACAAACTGATTTACATACTGAATACAATAAACACAGAGATATGGAGAACAACACATATATCCAGTGAACTATATCTTCTATTGAATAAATGAAATAGGCAGAAACTGTAAAAATGCAGAACTGAAACACTTGCTCGAATGGTGGTAGCTATATCTGAGAAGAGATGTGGCTTCTACACGCATCCATCTAATAAAAATGATTACAATGAGGCTCCAAAGGCCTTTTTAAAATTACTCATGAATTCCAAAACCCTAGACATCCAAAAACCTAACCCTAGGAGATGAAACGCCAAAATATATGTGGGCCCCTATGGGTAAGTTGGTACCTCAAATTCCCGGGGTCATAACTTTTGCATACTACCTTCATTTTAGGCATGTGATATCCCGTTGGAAAGGTATTTTAGAGAGATAAACATTATGCCATCAAAATCTGTCTCCATATATAGTTTGACTGTGGAGAGCCAAAAAACATTGTTTAGGGATCTAAAACGACCCTGGAAGTACAACAAGATGTGATGACATGAAAAAATACAAAATAATATAGTTGGATTAGGTGAGAGGCCACCAATACCCACCTAGAATATGTGTAGGGCTTCATATACCCCCAAAACTGTAGAACCCAAAATTACAAAGAAGTAAAAAAGAACATGCTAAACTAAAAACTGACAAGAGGATCCAGTTGGAATAGGTGGGTGACCACCAATATCCACCAGGATCAATCCTCCCCCCTTAGGAAGAAATGGTCTCCATTGCACTGAGTTCCCCCATTGGGTGAGGAAACTTCTGCTAAATTTGGCCCCGGGTGAGCCACTTGCCTTGGTGTAGGAGTTGCCTTGCCTTGACAACTCGATAAAGTTGGATCCTATGCTGGTGAGTTCCCTTGAATTGTGCTTCCACTATCTAATAAGTGGATTCCTATTCCATGTAGTCAGGGTTGAGATTTGTTGGTGTCAACTGTTCTATGATTTCTGAGGTGTCCAATAATGGTGGAAAATATGGTCGAAGGAGGTCCACATTGAACACTGGGTGCAAGTCAAGGAAGGGTGGAGTGTTGATCTCAAAAACATTGTTACCCACAACCTTGGTGATGGTGTAAGTCCCATAGTGAAGTGGGTGGAGCTTCCGATGGGGCCCTGTAAGATGCTCCTTATACAAGTGTAACTAGAATTTGTCTCCAAATTGAAATTGGTGCAGTACCCTATGTTGATCATGGCACTGCTTGTACTTAGCATTGGATTTCTGAAAAATCTCATGGACCTGTCGGCGGATGTGATGAATCTGCTCAATGAATCTAGTGGCTTTATCAGTCTCAGAATAAACATGGGAAGAGTTTGTCTGTGTGGTTTCCAGAGGTACTGCAACATCAATGGGACCCAAGGGTTGGAATCCCATTCCCACCTGAAATGGGCTATGGCCAGTGGAGCTATGGAGAGCCTTGTTTTAACTGTGATGAACATAGGGGAGACTCTCATCCCATGTATGCAGATGCTTATATTTGTACATGCACAGGATGTGCATAATCATCCGATTAACAACCTTTGTTTGGCCGTCTATTTGGGGGTGGAAAGCAATGGCTTTAGTGAGCTTGGTGTCCAATAGTGACCGAAGACTCGACCATAATGTGCTAAGGAACCTGCTATCCTGGTCAGATATGATGGTATGTGGTATCCCAAAATGGACCCACACTTGTTCAAAGAATATCTTGGAAGTATCTACCACTGTGATGTTCTTCTTGCAGGATGTGAAGATGGCCATCTTCGAAAACCGATCAACGAAAAAAAATATACAATCATTGTCGTGATTTGTGGATGGAAGGCCAAACATTTAATCCATCGAGATGGATTCCCAAGGCTTCTAGAGGGTAGGAAGAGGAGTGTATAAGACTTGCTTCTTGATTGGTAGCTTGGAAATGGCACATGTAGTGCAAGATATGATATACTTGTTGATGTCCTGTCGAAGTTTTGGACAATAAAAATGTTTCTGGAGAACAACCACAATTTTCTCCATGCAAAAATGTCCTGCCACCCTAATATAGTGGGCTTCCCATATGATCTTTTCATGCTCGCTTGAAGGAACACAAAGATGGCCCATATGGTATAACAACCCGTCTTGAATATGAAAATTGGTGATAGTCGCGCCTATACCCAAGAGCTGATAGGTGGTGGTGAAATTTGAATCTTGCTGATAAAGTTGGGGCCACTCATATGCCTCATGTCCATAGAAATGGAGCACAATGGTGAGTGAAACCATGGGAGGTCAACTGAGGCAATCAGGGACACGATTTGTACTCCTTGTCTTATACTTGATGTTGATATGAAACTGTTGCAGGTAGGTGGACCACTTGTGATGGTATTTGTTCTACAACTTTCTCTATGTCTGTATGAACTGTAGAAGCTTGTGATCAGTGTGGATGATCATCTCCTTTCCCATAATGTAATGCTTCCATTGACGACAAGCTTGTACAATGGAATACATTTCCTTGTCATAGGTGGGGTAGTTTTAGAAAATATTGAGAGTGTCTCACTATGGTATGCCACCAGATGACCGTGCTGATTGAGAACTGGGCCTACAACATAGTCATATGAATCAATCTCAATCTTGAACGGTTGTTTCATATCAAGCAAGGAGAGTACTAGATTTTAGCACAAGCGATGCTTCCTTTTCCCACATGAAATTTTCCTTGCCTCCAACCTTGGTCACGAGGCTGAGGGCCCATGCAATATGGGAGAATCCCAACACAAACCATCGGTAGAAATTGGCCAATCCCAAGAAGCTCCAAAGATCAATTAGTGTGGTAGGGGCTGGTCAGCCACAAATGACTTGGATCTTAGCGGGAATGTCATGTACCTTATGCTCATCAACATTGTATCCCAAGTATTGGACCTTGTGCATGCCGAAGGAACATTTTTCCAAGTTGGCATATAGATTTTGTTGCCATAGAGTGCTCAAAACCTATTGAATATGCTGGATGTGCTCCTCCCAAGTTCTGCTAAAGATGAGGATTTCATCCAAATATACCACCACAAAAGAGTTGGTGAAGGGTCTCAATACATCATCCATCAACCTCATGAAAATGTATGGTGCATTTGTTATGCCAAAGGGAATGAACAACCATTCAAAGAGACCTTATTTATATTTGAAAGTTGTCTTCTAGACATTAGTTGGTTCGCTGGGAACCTAGTGGTAGCTAGACTTTAGGTCAATCTTGTTGAAAAACTTTTCCCCCTTGAGTTGGTCCAGAAGGTCATCAATCCTGGGAATTGGGTACCAACTTTTGACTGTGATTTTTTTTAATGCTCTGTAATCAATGTAGAGTCGCTAGGTTCCATCCGTATTCAACACCAATACAATTAGGCTTTCACAATGGGAGGAGTTGGGTTTGATGTGCCCCTTTTGAAGAATCTCTTGGATCTAACGCCTGATTTTGTCATTTTCCATCAATGAGAAATGATAGACTGGTCCATTAGGCAAAGGTGCACTGGGGGTTAGATGAATTGGATGCTTGAATTGGCAGTGCATCAGTACCCCGATGGGTGAGGAGAAAATGTCTCTATACTCTTCCATGATCCTGTCCACTTGCTTCTGCTGCAAAGATATGCTCTGCGTAGAGGTCAAAAATGTGGCAGTGATATTCTTCTTACTGTGAGCATGGATCACAAAGAAGATGAACTTCTCAGTCTGTGAAATGACCTTACTGCATTTCTTAGTAGAGATTAAATAAATAGCGGTAGGCGGTGCTACCTTTGGTATCCTGTACAATTGTCTACCCAAAGTAATAATAACACTGCGGGGTCTAGACTCATACAAAACATGATGCTTCCAAAAATATGGTTGTTCTAAAAGAACATCAAAAACTTCAAGGGGAGAAATATCACACAATGCCTCATTTTTTAAGGGCTTGATGTCGTAGGGCAGATGACACTATTGGATGACACAAAGATATGTTCCGTGGTGAAGCCAACCAATGGTGTAGGGCTTTGGGCACGGTGTCATTGGCAGGTCCGGCCACTTGATGACCTCTGCTGAGATAAGGTTCTTTTGACTTTCTCTATCGACAATGAAATGAAGTGGAGCCCCCTTTACCCACATATGTGAGTGAAAGAGGCGTTCCCCTTATTCTAGTTATTTTGGTTCGCTTGGATGGAATTTGGTGGTAGTGATAGTGGCATTGGGTTCAAAATCAATAATCCACTTCCCTCCTTCTCGATTTGATTCAAAATTAGAATCAACCTTTGACTCATAATCCTTCAACTCGATCATGAGTGACTACTTGGAGCAACATTATTTAGTGTTGTGCCGAGGGATTTTATGGTATTCACACCATTTTCACATGTCCTTCTTCGTCTTATCATTTCCCTTCTTGTGTTACATCTTGGATTGGTTGTCCTGAGAGTGGCCATGTTTTCTTTATCCCTTTCTATGTGGGTTGGAGCTACCTTTTCCCTGCTTCATCAATGAGGAGTTTGTAGATCGAAACTTTCGCCTCTTCTACTTAATCTTTTGCTCGATCTTGACAACATATCTATAAGTCGTACCCAATGAGGTGATGTCTAGAAACTCCATTTCTATTTGAATGTATCTATGCAATCAACCACAGTATTTGATCACCAGATGTCACTTAGAGTCTTTGATACCCAATTTGGTGCACAGGGCATGGAAAATATAGGTGAAATCTCATACTGTTTGGTCCCTTTCTTGAAGTAGGGTGGTCCATTTGGTGTACTGGTCCTCGTAGCTTCCAACGTGCTAGTACTGTTATTTAATGGCATCCCGAAAGGAATCCCATGTAGGGGAAACCATATATATTGCATATTCCTCTATGGCCCTTTAATTGGAGTAAGTATCCCACCAGTTCTTAACATGGGGGATGACCTTGAGGAGCGCAAAAGTAATATTTTCCCTATCAAAAAAATTATGGACCGAAAATTACCCTTTGAGCAGATTCAACCATTTATCTACAACATCTGCATCTATCAGTCCTTCAAATAATGGAATGTCAAAATTTACATGTAACATGAAGGGGGTTGCATGACCACTTGATGAATATGCTTCTTTTGTTGTTACAAATTATTTTGGTCATCTTGATTAATCCACTGACAACATGTGTTCATGTTCCCAAAAAGAGCCTTTCTCCATGAGGAAAGTGAATGGCTTCCTTTTCCAAAAAACCCTACTAAGGAAGGTCGTCATAGTCTACACCATAAGCAGGGTGCGACGATGCCTGGTCGTCGCACTCTGCCCTAAAATTGGTTTGTGATGTCTCCACAGGCTGCTCTACAGCCGGGGTGTGATGATTCCAAAAGGCTAAGAAAAGGTCGACCTTCACGAAAGTTCTAGAAGGGGATATTCTAGAAGGTGAGGTGGCATCCATATGGTTGGGATCCTACTCACTTCTTTGATTTAGTGGGATTATCCTAATATATTTAACCATCTCTCTTTACCCTATATAAAGAGGGATTTCTCATGGAAAAGGCTAAGGTTAATAAAGGTTGATTCAAGCAAGATTATTATTGAATAGGCTAAGAATTGGATGAGAACTTCTAATTCAGTTCATACTTTTTTTTTTAAGTAAAAAAGGGAGGATCCTGTTATATTAAAAGTGCAGGCTTACAGAATCTTTTGGAGTGCCAGTTGTCCAGCCAAACTAATTCAGTTCATACTTGAGAGCTCTATATTAGTTCATTAATTCATTGTGGATTTTATTCATTCAAGTTTGGAGCAAGTGTGTGTGTTGGAGCAAAGGGTCATCGGAAGGGGACCTTGCAACATCAAGGATTTGGTTGTAATCTCCACTTTCATTATTATACAATACAATGATATGTTTCTTTCCCATAAACTCATCTTGTTTTATTGTATGATTCCTTGATCACATACATAGGTTCTCTTTGAGTATCTTATATTGATTTCAATTTGGTTGGCTTGTGTTCTCTTGTAGATATGATATCACAGGAGCACTGGAGTGGAGCTAGGACAACGACGAGAAGAGGAAGCAATATTTAAACGATATGTTTCCCATCTTTTGTTTGATAGTAAATTCAATTATTAGAGCTTTGGGAAAGTGTCATGTCCTGTTCTGTTTTGTTCTAGATCTAGGTGGATCTGTTTATGTCCGCATTTATCGATAAGTCCCATAAAAAAATTGGCGACCATATTGGGGATACAACCTCCTTTTGATTTTTTTTTCCCATTTTCCTTTAGCCTACCTTCCTCTGATAATTTTCATTCTCTTAGTCTGTGAGTGATCCATCTAGACTCCCTGGGTTTAGAAGTTGTCTTGGATTTTTTGTCTTTCTCCCAATTTTTCCAAATTTACAGAGATCATCGCATTGTACCTTACTGATAGCCTACGATGACCCTGAGATGTCTCCCTCTGCTTAGCCAATCCAGTACGACATCATCACACTCTGCTTTGCTAGTGTCCTGCGACGACCCTTGCTCGTCGCACTGTGTCTTATGCCCAGCCTGTGACGACTCCTGTAGGTTTTGATGGAGTGAGTCAGTTTGCTTTTTACCACCCAGATTTGTCTTGGAAGCATGGGGTGAACTTTCTATTCCCATGATTCATTGATTCTTGAGTTTGGATCTTGCTTATAGTTGGTTTTCAGTGATTGAAAGTCTTTCTTTTCTTTTTGCAAGTTTTTTACTCATACTCATTTTCACAAGGATATAATCTCAGATCTTCATCTGAGTGCTTGTTTGACAAAGGGTCTTTGGTTTGTATTGAGTTTTGGATTCATTTTGTTTGTTAGATTGTTTGCTGATTAAGAAACATTTTTTGCGTGCTTATGTCAAGAGATTTTCTTGTATTTTTTGTTTTGTTTACATTGTGAATTTGATTTGGGAATGGTGTTGAGAATGTTTTGATTTTCTTGGATTGCATTTTCCTTTTGTTATCACATCTCTGATTTTGTCTTGGAAAGGAAGAACCAAATTCATTTACTCTTTTCGCAATCTCTTATAAGAAAATTTTTACATTTGAAATATAAGAAGAACTTGGAAAATTTGCAGTTCATGATTATTTTGAAGTGTGTTCATTCAAAATTAAGGAATTGCAATTAGTAGCTTGCTGTACTTCGAAAGAAAAATACCTTCTCCCTACTATAACTAGAGTTCATTGAATTGAAAAATTACACATTCATCTCGTTTTGCATTTTATTGGGTCAAGGTCATAACATCAACAGTTTCAGTTCCATCTCCTTTTTGAGTGAGCAACAACCTCTAAAATACATCGTAAATCTAAAAATTTAATTAGTAACTTTTATTTTCTAGGGATATTTTACACCAACATTAGCTAGGATAGCGCTTTGGAATAGGTTGTGAGGTACTCTCTCCAAAGAGTCAAAACACACAATAGTATCTTGTGATAGGGAGAGTTTGAATCCAATTTCTACATTTTGTCTTGGGAAGCCCTTCTCACACAAGGGTCAAACCTGAGGTCCCATTAAGACTAGTATAGTTACTCACCCTACTTTGTTGGTATTGGTGTAGATATTGCACATATTATGGGGGTCGCGTGAAGGTATACCCACAATGATGAATGGAAGCCTTTCAAGTTAATTTCGGGCTAGATAACCTGCCTTTGCGTGTGGATCAGACTGTCAAATTTTTCCCCAGGCATCATTGTTGTAGTTGGTATAATTAGTAGCCTATATCTTTAGGGTCTTTACACAAGGTGACCGTGGAGGGGAAAGTCTTCACGGTACCTGGAATCGACGTTGGCCAAACTCACTCAGGCTCCTTGGAGGGTATACCCACGATTATGTGTGGGAGCTTGCACCAGGGTGTAAGTCCATTAAGCGAGTTGTCAACGTAACTTTTCCAACCACTTATCCCAACCCCTTCTTGTCTTGATTTCACGATGTTGGATTTCATCACCAACTAGTGACCTTGAAATAAGAAGGTTTGTTTGCTTGGTTTGATTCTTAGATTTTATTAGTGAGTGCTGTTTGTTTTCTCTAGTTGGCCATATATTTTTTTCATTATTTAATCGGCTAAACCAACATCGAACTTCGTCGTTCATGTAGGATGAAAGGGCTTCCCTCGAAAGATCTGGAAGGCTACCAACCTTTTCTTCCCAATTCACTAGAAGGCTCTTTGAAAGAAGTAGTCGACCACGAAGTTGCTTCGAAATTTGGAAGCACACACTCTTTGGAAGGATTTTGTATTGTTTCAAACTCCTTAGAGGATTTTCGCCTCCTTGTCAATCTGACACTGAGTGTTTCACAAAATCCACATATACCCCGGGTGAATTCATCTGGAGAAATTTTTCTTGTTGACGAAATTGAAGTACCTATCAGACCTAACACAGGATTTGGAGTAGAGGATCCACTTTTTCAAAGTGAATCATTTAGGACCCTGGCTCACACTGTTGGACCTTCTGGTTTTGGTTCTATTCCTTTGAAAATACGTGATATGTACAGTAACCTAGGAGCAAGTCCTGATCGACCTATGGCATCACAAGTGCCTGAAACATCCATCACCTACATGGTACCTTTGGACCATTTTACTAGTACTACCAATAGTGTCACCATCGTTTCAGACCAAATATTGATTGGTTCTCACTTGATCCCTACTCTTTAGATGGCCCATTCTACTATGGTCCCACAAGATACCATGATTCCCACCGTAAATGTGGTTATCTCCCAAGATCTGATTGGGACCCCACTTCCATATAGACCAAATCCATCACTTCCCCCTGGGTATAGAGCCTTGAATTCTTCTGTTGCTATCCATACCCAGGTTCCATCTGGAATTTTTGTTCCTCCTGGGTATAATGCTGTTGCTGGCTTTGTTCCTACACCTGCCCATGTTCTCTCTGGAGGGATTTATGTTCCTCCTCCACCTTTGCTTCGAGGATTTGGCCCTGGTGGCTCCAATCTAGTTGGAGGCACCAATCATTCGTTCACTTCTGGTTACCAGATTCCTGTTGGAGGTCAACCTCAAGCTAGGGTGCAACCGCAATTTGGGGGTCAAACTCAAATTGGGGAACAACCTCAACTTGGAGGGAAACCTCAGGTTGGATCCCATAACCCACTGTATGGACATAACACACTTGGATCACTATCCTAACTTTGGAACCTTCTTTACCAAGGAAATCCACAATCGTCTCAGGGACAACATCCTCAAGTTAACTCTTTTGTACCCCCTAACTTCGGCCAACCATATCCAGGTTTCTTGAATCCTTCTTGGGGTCAAGGCGTTCAATCTAGTGCTCCTTACCAAGGGAACCCCTCTACCAAACCCAACCTTGTGGGCTATATGTCCCAAAACCCTCCACAACTGAGTCTGTTAGGACTGTTTAATTATTTTCAGACTGCTTATGGTCCTACTGGTATACCTACGAGACTTCCTCCTCAAAAATACCAATTTCCACAAGTGAACCGACAATTGCCTTTCCTGGCCACTTTGGATTTACCTGATTTGTCTACGATTCTGAATGATCCTATCTTACACTCTCCTCATTGGCTCGTCACACTGACCAAGTTACCGTCCGACATTTATAAATTTAACAGTCGAGCAGGAGAAGATCCTAATAATCATGTTATGACTTTTCATCTGTGGTGTTCATCCAACTCCTTGATGGATGAATTCATCAGACTGCGACTTTCTCAACGAACTCTCATGGGTTTAGCAACAAAATGGTACATCGAGTTACCTCAAGGTTTCTTCAATGAATTTAACACCCTAGCCATGGCCTTTCCGACACATTACCAGTTGCCAATTCGATACGAGACAAGAACCAAAA
Organism: Picea glauca; assembly: GCA_000966675.3. Lineage (NCBI taxonomy): Eukaryota > Viridiplantae > Streptophyta > Pinopsida > Pinales > Pinaceae > Picea > Picea glauca. Next base: position 678,732 of record JZKD02S1199096.1, on the reverse strand, counting down.
TTTTGAGTTCTTTCAAGCAATCCTTGTCCACTCATATCTCCGATCACATTCATGAGTGGAAGAGAAGAAGATGTTTAATCAAAGTTCCTCTTCCTGATAAACTATTAGACGAGTGGCTTACCAAATCACTCATTGGACCTATTTCTCGTGGTGTCTCCATGGGTGGTGTTGTCACTGAAGAGTAGGCGATTAGTCCTTCTCAGTATCTTGATCTCATTTATTCACAAATGAGAACACTTTACGATCTAATGCATGATGCTCCTCATCCTTCCACAAACCCTACCCCAAAACCTACAACAACTTCTCATGCCGCTGATGGTGTGATTGGCACGTTTCACGCTGAGACCCAATCTTTGCCCGCTAGTCACACCAATCCCAAATCTAATAATTCTAACGCACAAACTAATCCTACTCCTACTCCTTCCATCGGTAAGACTACTGAAGTTAATTTTTTTCAATCCATGCTTGCCGAGAGAAATCCAAACAAAAAGAAAGGAAAGGGTAAGAATAACGAGGACAAGAATAATAATCCACAATCTAATAAATCCAAAACACAAACTGCTGATGAGAAAGATAATTGTAAGCCTCATTACCCCTGCTTTATCTGTGGTGATGACCATTACATGAAAAATTGTCCAAGATGTGCCGAAGTTACTAAGTTCCTCCAAAGAACCGGAAAACCTTCTACACCTGTCATTTTTTCACAACCTTTCCCTTCTCAACAACAAGCCCAACTAGTCATTCATGACCAAGCTACCCCTTCTACTTCATCCTATGTCCTTATGTGTATTGTTGACTCAAAAAAGAACGAATTTGCAGTCGCAACTAAAGCCAAGGATTACACTTCGTTAAAAGAGAAACTTGATGATATACCACCTTTGTTGTTTCCACCTTCTCCCCCAAATTCACCTCCCAATGGTCCTCTTCATCTCGAATGACTAGGCCTCGATACAGTCCTTCACCCTCCTCCCAAGGGCATTGTTCAAAAGTTTGCGTTTAACCCTCACGCCCGTGATGCACAAAACTAATACATTGTAGAAGATCTTGTGCAAGCACCCTTTGCGATGTTAGCTCTCGAAGTCCTTCAAAGTTTCCCAGCTCAACGAAAGGCACTATTAAAGTCCATCGGTGGAATTGATCCCATAGATACTAATCTCATAATCTTTGACTTGGAAGATCACGTTCCAAGGCTTCCTCCTCAATTAGCATTCCAGATACAAGTTGTTGTTGAAAACAAGAACATCTGTAGAACTGTTATTGACGAAGGAGCCTCAAATTGCGTCATGTCCATCACTTGTTGGAAATCCATTGGCTCTCCTACCCTCACCGAATCACACAATACACTTAAATCTTTCAATGGTTTAGGATTTAAACCCTACGGTTTTCTTCCTTCATTGTCTATTACGTTGGAAGGTGAATCGGTGAATGTTGAGGTTGAGGTATTCGATGCACCTCTTGATTATAATCTTTTACTTGGCCTTAGCTGGATTGATTCCATGCATGCATTTGTGTCTACCCTTTTCCGTGTGGTACGTTTCCCCCACCAAGGAAAACTCATTACTGTTAACCAACTGGCCTTTTTTAATTCCGATTCCCATACTAGCAAGGTTCCATTCATTTCAAAGAAACCTCCTAGTTACGAGAATGTCGACGTGGGTATTTTGAAAGATTCAACTTTGATGGGTACATTTCCAATCCCACCACCCGATATCCCCCCTTCTTTTGTTGCCTCTATTAACATGATATCCACCACCATTCGTGAAGCCCCTGAGTCATACGATCCATGGCTGGTACCTATCCCTGGTGATTACTCTTGTTACGATGACAAGATTCCTTTAAGTCTGGTTGAATCCACTTACCAAGATATTCAATCAACAAGCCCTTCCCCTCCTTCTATCTGTGATTCATCTCCTGATCCATTTCTTGTAATCTTTCCTACTGATGATATGATCATGTCAGTCATGTCTATGAAAGAAACCCCTTGGGACGATGGACATCATCGATCCATTCTCTTCCTAGAACACGACACCATAGAGAGTTACCAGCGGATTTTGACTCCGTCGACTGTTGTGGTTATTTCCTCAGTTCCTAAGTCATCACACGATGTTTTGTATGAAGGGAACTTGAGAAACATTTCACCTACCATCCCTCTCGACATATCTATTAAACCCAGAGTTGTGGAGAATGTTCATATTGGAGCCTCCTGTTCTACCAACAAGGTCCACGAATATAAATCCCTTTTCCAATAATTTCATGATGTTTTTGCTTGTAGTTATGGAGAAATTCCAGGTATCAATCGTGATATCGTGGTACATGAGATTAAGATATACCCAGTTGCTAAACCGGTTCGACAGAGACTTCGCTCAGTATACCCACGTAAAGCTGCTGCTATCAAGCTTGAAGTTGAAAAACTTCTTAAAGACAACTTTATCTATCCCGTGGCGTTGACTGATTGGGTATCCAATATCGTTCCAGTGAATAAGAAACAAGGTACCATCCGTGTCTGTGTAGATTATAAGGAAATAAATAAGGCTTGTCCTAAGGACAATTACCCAACCCCCTTCGTTGACCAGATCACCGACAAATGTGTTGGCAACAAAATCTTCTCTTTGATGGATGGTTTCTCTGGCTATAATCAAATTAACATCTTACCCATGGACCAACACAAGACCTCTTTTATTTTCCCTTGGGGGACCTTTGCTTACCGGAAATTACCCTTTGGTCTCAAGAATGCTGGCATGACTTTTCAACGTGCTATGTCTTATGCTTTCCATGATATTAAGCACATCGTGCAACCTTATCTTGATGATCTACCGACACATTCCATTCGTCACCAAGATCACCCAACACATTTGCGGGCCATTTTTGTACATTGTCGTCATTATAGTATCCGCTTAAACCCACAAAAATGTGTCTTTTGTGTGGAGTCTGACCGAATAATTGGTTTTATTGTGTTCATACACAGGATTCCTGTAGACCCTTTGAAGGTTGACGCTATCCTTAATCTACCTCCTCCTTCCACTTTACACCAACTCCAAAGTTTGCAAGGGAAGGCAAACTTTTTATGTCGTTTCATCGTGAATTATGTTGAAATTACAAAAGGATTCATTCAGCTACTTAAGAAAGGTTACAAGTTTGTATGGGATGATACCATGAACAAAGCCTTCGAAGCTTTGAAACTTACCTTAACTCGTACATCCTTATTGTTTCCCGCTCACTATAGCCGGGATTACTTCCTCTACTTAGCTATTGCGAACTCTACCATTGCGATGGTCTTAGTCCAAGAGGATGATTCACATGGCGAACATGTGATATAATATTTGAGTCAGAGCCTCATGACCACCGAGACCAAATACCTCCATGTGGAGAAACTGGCCTAGGCAGTTGTTCAAGCTTTCCAATGTTTTCATCATTATATCCTATTACACAAACCACTGTTATTTCTGATTGCAACCCTATGCAACATATCCTTACGCAAAAATTGCTAGGGGGAAAGTACTCCAAATGGATAGTGATTCTCCAGGAGTTTGACTTGGAATTTGAACGTGATAAGTATAAAAAATCTTTGGTTTTCACTGAACTGATATGTGACCTTCCCTCCAATGAGATAGAAAATATGACAGAGGATTCCTTACCTGATGAATCCCTTTTTCTAATCATTTCTGGTGACATATGGTATGGACATATCATTATTTATCTCCAGACTCAAACTTTTCGGCCTGATATCTCTAGCACAGATCGTCGTCGCATACACTATTAGGCTCGACAATACATCATTCTTGGTGATACCCTTTATCAACATGGTATTGACTCCATTTTCCACCGATTTCTCACTTACGATGAAATCGATAAATCTTTGAATGACTATCACTCTAGAGCATGTGGTGGTCATATGTCTGGGTATGCCATTGCCCAAAATATCTTACGAGCGGGTTATTTCTGGCCTTATTTATTTAAGGATTGCATTATTGTTGTCCAGAAATGCCATGCTTTCTAAACTTATAATAACAATATAAGGTCTCATCCTTCTCCTTTACATCTTGTAGTTTCCATTGTCCCATTCACCAAATGGGGCATTGACTTCATGACATGTAACCCTCACTCGACCGAGGGGCATGGATACATCGTTCTAGCTGTAGATTATTTCACTAAATGGGCCGAGGTAATGCCTACATTTTATAACACTGGGAAAACTGCAACATTGTTCATATTCAATAATATCATTACTCGATTTGGTATCCCTCAAGCTATCGTTACTTATCACGGTAGCCATTTTGGTAATTTTGTGATTCCCAAACTTACTGAAAATTTGGGTCTTTTCCATGAAAACTCAACCCCCTATTACCCACATGCCAATGGCCAAGTTGAAGAAATCAACAAAGTTCTCATTATTATGCTTCGACGGATGATAGGAATTCATAGGACAACCTGGAACACAATGTTGTTCTTCGCATTGTGGGCCTATCGAACATCTGTCAAGTCTGCCACGAGATTTACATCTTTCTAGCTAGTTTATGGTATCGAGGCTATCTTGCCGATTGAATGTGAAATACCATCTTTGAAACTGGCTTTTGAACTTCTCCCTAATACCTCTGCTGAAGAAGAACGTCTTTTGTATTTAATGAAATTAGAAGAAACCCATCGTGATGCCGCCCTAATTATTGAAACTCAAAAGAAACATGTTAAATCCCAATACGACAAGCATGTCAAGCCACGTATTTTTTCTGAAGGTGATCTTGTTCTCCTTTACGAACATGATCATGATTTGCTACGGGCTGGTAAATTCGAGGCCATGTGGCGAGGTCCTTACATTGTCAAATGTGTGTTGGAGAAGGGAGCTTATGAGCTAGTCAATTATAATGGAATCCATTTGAGTGAGCCCTGAAATGGGATTTACTTAAATAAGTACTATGATTAAGTCATTTTTGCATGAGTTCTTGTACTTTTAGTGTATTATACTCTTGCGTTCTTTTTCATTGTTTGGTTTCGACCTTCATCTCCTTACCTTGCATTGTTCTTGGTTTCCATATGTCGGTGTCTTCGCTACCCTACATAGGCTTCGCTGAAGGCGCTAGTCGTAGTACTCAGAACTTATCATCTGCTGCTTGGGAAATCTATGCACCTACATATGAGTTGATTAGTCTCCATGGTGTTTGCCTTGGTTGTGCAACTAACAATATTGCAGAATACAGTGTAGTAATCAAATTATTGACCGACGTTGTGTCTCTTGGAATCCTTCATCTTGTTGTACACCTTGATTCATAATTAGTAGTCTTATAGTTGAGTAACGTCTACTACATTCGAAGTCCTACGCTATTAAGGGTATATTTATGAATTCTCCTCTTGGAACGTCATTTTGATTACATTTAATATCAAGACATTCCTAGATGTCTAAATACATTAACATATGAGAAATTTATAAAATCCAATCATACTTTGTATATACAACAAGTAAGCTGGTAGAAGCCTCATATATATAACGATATTTTTTTTTACAAAAAGTGTCTTTGTCCGAAGACCAAAATGTCAAAAATGTGAAGCACATGGCTTCATATACAAATATAACATCAAGGATTTTGCTCGTGATAACATGCGACTGCCCGTGCTACTCTACGGAGCAGTCAATTGATGGATGTAGATACGCCTATTGTATGGTGCTGATAGTGCCTCGAGATCTCATCAATAGAGGCATATGGGACGTCCATTGTCAGCCCCTCCAAGTTTTTCTCTATATCCTCATAGTTGGCAGCGGCTAATCCTGCTACCTCGACTCTCTCCCCTCGCCTCTGAATGGGACATGAACCTGGAGGTCGATGAGGTCCCACATCTGTATCGTTAAAGAGATTTTTTATTATTCATCGGATTAAGAACATAAAAACATTCCATATTTAAAAATTATAAAAACATTATAAAAACAAAATGTACTTCTTACCTATGTTCCCCCATTGAGAACCTTTAGGAAGAACCAATTCTGGATCACCTCGGAAGTCCAATTTCGCATATGCGTATTCATCTACCATAATCATATGAGGCCTCAAACAATCAAAGAAAATGTCATTATACCTGATGATGGGGCCAATCACATGCCGAGCCATGAGGTCACACCACCTCTTCATTCTTAGATCCTGTGGGGCCGGTATGCCCCACTCTGCCTGTAGGCACAAGTGCGGAACCCTCTCCAAGAAGAATGAAACCAAAATTGACCTGTATCCAAATTGTTTCAAGTCACCTCTCCTACAATTGGTCAATTGTTTCTTCATGCTTCTAATAACTCCATCACTCCAATTGAAAACTCGGGTCTCCATGCATTCTAGTGCATACTGGAAGTATCTCTGAAGGGCCATATGGGGAGATACGCTCCCTGCCATATGCATGATGGTGTATAGGATAGTCCGTAAAGGTAAGTCACAGACATCTCAGATAGAGACTTTGCTGCTATGTCTCTCAACACCTGGCACACAATGTGCGGTGACATAATGGCTCATAGGCTTGCCACCTCCTCTGCTACCTGTCAGTGTAACTAGAGGCCCTAGATGACACAACCCAATAAAAAAGTAGATATCCTTGATATCTATCTCAAGGATGTGAGCCCCCCCACATAATACTTGTTGGTCTACATCCCACATATGGAATGAGTACTCCAGTACTCTCAACTGGGCCCTCATGCCCTGGATCTTGAAGAATTTTAGCAGTCCACATTGCTAAAGGGAATTTACTATTCCCATGTCATTATCAGAGAAGTAATCTTCATCCTCATGTTCTCTCTCTCTCCATTCCAACATCCTTACTGTAGAAGACCTGAAATGGAACATAAAAGAGGCATTAGTATCTTCATCTTTCTCCTGGACACTTTTTATTGGATGAAACATCTTAAAACTTTTTTGGTTTTGCGCACATTGCAGGATAGCCAGCCCATACAGTGCAGATTCATCGCACTATATCTTAAAGGTCGTCTGTGATGACCTTGGTTCGTCGTAGGGCACGATACAGGGTGCCTAGGACGACCTCTAGGTGCAAGTGCCCTACACAATGAAACCTAAAAAGACATTTCTAAGAAATGAAAACCAAAAATGAATCCATGAAAAGTTGAAGGAGGTGAAAATTACCTGTCCTGCGGAGTCCATTCGTCAAATGGTCAACCACGCCTCCCACGATCCATAGTGGAAGTTTGAGGTAAATAGGGGGTTTTTGGAACAAAGTTTGGGTGGAGTAACAATGAAATGGTGAAAATAAGTTTTTACTCATATTTATTTACTTTTCACTTTTCCATTTCATTTTTTATATTATTTTAATGTATTTCACCTAAACCCTAGACTTCTAATGGTGTTACAAGTGTTTGATTTTTCGCATGTGAGAAATCTAGGAGTGGAATATTGAACAAGGATACATCTTTTTGGGTTTTGTTTTATACATTTGTCGCCTGTACAAATCCCTTTAGAGTTTTTCAGGAAAAACTCCGAGCTTAGGTTTTGTTCCTTCTCATGCTCATAAATCAATGAGAACATAACCCAGTATACTTTTGTCATCTTTTTTGTACTCATGATGGTAACACAAAAAATGACACCTATGGAGTATCCTTTAAGCTCTTTTCATGCTCCGTAAAAACAAAAAGATTGTCGAGCGACCTTGTTCTTTTCACGCTCGTAAAAGTATTTGAAGAAAACATTTGATGGGTGGTATATTATCACTTTTTCGGTCTCATCAGATTAACTTACAAAAAATGAACTTGTGGAGTCCTCTTTAAGTGTTTTTTAGACTCTCTAAACATGAAAAATACCTAAGTTTTCTCTCTTTGGACTCATTAAACAAACATAGAAAGACCCATATGGGATCGAACCACTCCTTCTTAGGGTTCGTTAAACATACTCCGAGGGACTCGTCCCAAGGATGAGCTTACATCAACAAGCATATGTTATCCTCCTCAAGCTTGCATAAAAATAAACAAGTACTCGCCAGAAATGGTGGGGGCAAATTTGGGAAAGAAATGTGTCTTTGTATCTATGTTAGTGGCAGTAATAGTCGCTCTTGAACATGACACCCCCACATCATTTGAATCCAGGTTGGGAAATTCTTTCATCTCTCGTTTGACTATCCGCATGTCCATATGTTGGGTCCTCCTTGAGTAAATGTTTCCAAATCCATTTTTGTGTCGTTCATATGTTCAAGAGAAGCCCAACCTTAATAAGCCTCCTATTGAGTCGACCATCTGCAGTTATAAATTTTCTACCATGTCGGCCTTCCCTGTGTTAGTTTCAAATAATTTCATGCTCTAATCTATCTCAAATATGTTGATCATTTCGTGTCATTGATGGGGGATGCATTAAGGCCCTCCTGTGATGCGTATTTTCCTATTGACTTCAACTTATTATCCAGGATCAAGACTTAGAAATCATTCAGTGCCTTAGATCCAGCATGACTCAATGACATGTTTCTTCTCTTTCAACAGTGGGTTCACATCATTGGCCCTTGATTGGAAGATTCTCTCGAGTGTTTGAATTCAACTCCTTTATTCACACTCTTCGGATTGTACTGGGGTACCTTGGGAGTCATTTACATCAATGGTGATTTCCCTCACACTTGTTAACGGTTCTCATCATTAATTGGTAATCAAGTGGTTTCTACCATGTTTGACTTCAACACCTGTAATCGCATGGTCAGATTCGTACTTAGAACAATGGAAATGAATACCCTAGGTCACACCATTCTGGTCCAGGTTTCGATAGAGTATTCATGATTTGTCTTGACACATAGATCCACTTTGTATATCTCGTGGCTATGTCTGAATTTGAAGTAGTTAAAGAATAAATCCATTGTGTATTCTGGGTGGCTATGCCGATTCGCGATGACATGGATCCACAGTGTATGTTTAATGGCCATGAATCATTTGACACATTGTAATATGAGTATGGGAATTCCTACCTCGGATGATGGTATATTATTATGCTGATGCTTGACTGTTTGTAGGTTCCCGACTGATGCGCTCCTTGTTTTTGACACACACACATTTTTCAAAGTATTTCGGTTGTCACGAGTTCCAGTCTCATACTTTGGGGGGCATTCTGTTACACATTATTTTGGTAATATTAAGTAATCCATTGACAACATGTTTTCATGTTCCCAAAAAGAGCCTGTCTCCATGAGGAAAATGACTGGTTTCCTTTTCCAAAAAACCCTATTAAGGAAGGTCATCACAGGTTGCACCATAAGTAGGGTGCGACGATGCCTGGTCATCGCACTCTTCCCTAAAACTGGTTTGCGATGTCTCTGCAGGCTGCTCTGCAGCTGGGGTGCGACGATGCCAAAAGGCTAAGAAAAGGTCGACCTTCACGAAAGTTATAGAAGGGGATATTCTAGAAGGTGAGGTGGCATCCATATGGTTGGGATCCTACTTGCTTCTCTGATTTGGTGGGATCATCCTAATCTATTTAACCATCTCTCTTTCCCCTATATAAAGAGGGATTTCTCATGGAAAAGGCTAAGGTTAATAAAGGTTGATTCAAGCAAGATTATTATTGAATAGGCTAAGAATTGGATGAGAACTTCTACTTCAATTCATACTTTGTTAGAGCAAGATTTTCCTCACCCTATACAATATTGTCGAGAGGGCCTTATTCCATTCCCCCATCCATAATTACTTTCCATGATTGATAAATCGAGAGACAAAAATAAATATTTTTCCACTTGTATGCACCTTATAAGCTATACAACAAGCATATACGTCGACTGCTCCACTACAACCCATGCACATCGTGATTTGTGCCAGAAAATGAAAATTAAATGTCGGGTTTTCATGTCACGAAAGGAGATCTCTAATCCTTGGCCTTCCATATACTGGAAATGTTCTGACTCAACCCTTCAGTTGCATTTTGAAGGCTATAAATAAGCCAATTCTGAGCTATGGAAAAGGAGAGAGAATTCAACTTTGAGAGCAAAGTTACTCTGGAGAAATTATTTACTTCATATTGAGTCTTCATCCCTTTGTCCTTTAATTCTGAACACAATGTTCAATCCCCAAGATCTTCCCTTATTGATGGAGAACATATTTGTATCCCTTATATAAGATTGCCTTTGGTGGAGGATTCAAGTGGTGGAGGCCCAGTTGGAAGGAACTCGGATTCTTGGTTCTGAACTGTGCCGACAAAGAAGTCTGTAATATTTTCACTTCTGCCGATCATTTATTAATAGAAATACTCATTTCCCGTCCAATTGATATCTTGCAAATATATGTGTTATGATCCATGGGGATGTTTGCTTTGTATATTAATGGATTATGCTATCTAATGTGCTAACCTTTTATATTATCAATATATGCTTGCTCTTCTTGTTTGTTGAGAACTTGTTGCAGGTATAAATCTTTGGGTCGAAGTGCTCAACTGTGGACATCATCAAATGTTTGGATGAGGTAGGCCCCTTTCTTACCTCTTTTGCACATTATTTTATATAGCATATGCTGGAATTGAGTCAATTTATACATTCATACCTGTCTGTTGTGGGGTTCACCCTATCCATAGAGATATTTTCCTTGTAACAGAATTGGCGACCATACTGGGGATGAATCTTCTTTCTTAGGGTTTGGAGTACTTTTCTCCTTAGATTTCTCTCATTTATATTGTGGTTCTTGTCGTATCATTGATTGACAACTCGTGTTCACTCTGGGTCTGATTTTTCAGCCTTTCTCCTTTGCTTGGCCTTGTTTAAAACATATACGCACCTTTCTGCTTGACAATCATGTATACACGTAGGCTGTCTCACTGCAAGTTGCGTATATACGCTCTGTTTTCCCAAACAATCACGTACACCTTTTCTCCTTGCCTATTTTCTTGGTTTGGTGTTTTCTGGGTGGGATTTGATGCTTGCTGAGCCTTCTTAGGTCCCTGTAGTGCATGTTGAGTGCCCGTGGGATGATAGGAAACCCTCTTTTGGTTGAATTTTTGGGCGAAGTTTTTCTCTTCATCTTTTCATTTTTATTTTCCTTGTACATTGGGTTGGGTGTTTCATTACTTGATATCCTGCTTGAGTTATCTCTCTTTTATACACAATAGCACTATATATATCAAGTTACTTTTTAGTCCATGCATTTTCAATTTCGATATATTGAAAATACAAAAAAATAGGCATTTTTCATTGCTTAACATGTTTTGTCTTTTGAGTTTTTATCATTAGCTTAGTACATACAATGAAAGATTGCATTTTTACTTCTGAATTGCAGAGTTGAATTTGAAAATTGCATAATTTTCAGCAGCATATCTGTTATAACCCTAAATTGCACCACACATGCTTACCTGGCATCGGGCCATCTCATATCCCTTATTTGCCAAAGCATTGTTGAATAACTCTTTAAAAAACCTCTTTTATAAAGGCCCATGTGCCCTACTCCATTACTGCATGTGTGCACACACTGGCTGACCTAAAACAACCCACGTGGACCGACAAAAGAACGAAAAAAGGAACTTTGCCAATGGAACACAAAAGATATGGGTGAGTTAACTGAAACTCCTAGCCATGCATGGCCGAGGGTTCGTCCAAATACCTAGCTCCTTCTAGCCTATAAAAGAAGGGGTAGGGGTCCCATTTGGAAGGAGGGAAAATATAGTAAAGAAACTCTGCCCATTTGTGTATTCCCATTGTCCCAATCCTATAGACTTTCCTTGTGCCAAAGGAGATACAAAGCAAAGCAGTTGGAGGATAGTAGAAGAGGAGCCCAGGATCAGGTTCGTGGAGTGGTTTCCGGTCTCAACTTTTGTAAGTTGACTCATTCAAAATAATAAAGAAAATGCTTTTCCCGTCCCAATTCATGAACTTTTTATAGTTTGATTAGTATATGTTTGGATTTCTAACCTGTTAGTATATAAGTAGGATGCATGTGTAGTTGTTGCTTGTCTTGTATGCAGGTCAGCTTTGGGAGGAGTATTGTGAACAAGTGATCAAGTACAATGGAGGATCGACATCAAATGCTGGGAACGAGGTAGGTTGATCTTTCCATGCATTTACTAAGAAAAGGGGATTTAAATTTAGGGATGAAGGTAGAAAGTAGTTTTTCTTCGGTCATACTTTCATGCAAAGTCTAAACCCTATTTGCTAGTCCGTAGGGATATTTTCCTCACAACAGAATTGGCGACCATACTGGGGACACTCTCTAGGGTTCTTGGAATTTTATTTAGTTTTTGGGTAGTTTTAAAGACTAGTTTTTCTTGCCTGTTTTTCTTTTAGTTTCTGTAAAGGTCTGAGCTAGCAGGGAGTCTAGTTTTCCATACCAAATTTCCTTATCATTTGCTTGAATGTGTTTTTTAAGAACCCATAGAGGTACACACGGCCTGCATAAGGTCTTCATGCGTGTACCCGCACCCTACTCTCTTACAACCCACGTGTGAACGCTAGCTGAAGAAGTAGAAATAGCATGTAGAGTTCAAAGAACTTCTGAGGCAGTCATCCTCTTCCCTGTCAGAATCACACATTCTGAGGGGGTTTTCTAGAATTCTGTCTGAGTCTTGTTTGTTTGCAGTCTTATCTCAAATTGTTTGGCTTTATAATTTTTTTCCTTAGATTGTTTTCTTTTTCTGTTTAAAAAAAAAAAGTGTCCAAGCCTTCAGGAGACTCTGGTTATCAATATCAGTGGTCTCTTCCTGGTTTGGTCTGTCTATTTTTAGTTTTTCTCAGAGTTTAGATATACACATGGTCTGTACAAGGTCATCCCACGTGTACATGCCCTCTGTCTCTATCCAGTACGTGTTCGTATGCATGCTATTAGATTAACAGTCGTGTGCTTGTACAAGATACTTTTTGTTGAGGGTAAGGCAGTCATCCTTTCCCTTGATAAGAATTATTCCTCTCAGGTGTTTTGAATCTCTGTCTGAGCAATCAGTAGCTTAGGATTAATCTTACCCCCAACCTGCTTTTTCTCATTTAAAAAGTTGTCATAAAAATAAAATAATTTTTTAAGGTTTTTAGACAAGTGTGAGAGTCATTTAAAAAAAATAAAATTGCTAGTGTGTGATTTTTGACCTGATTCTTTGTGATCTGCGATTAGGCCCGAATTATTTTTCTTGGTTTTTGCTTGTTGGTATTTTTCCTTTTTGCTTTATCAAGCATTTAAATAAATAAAAAAATCTCTTTTCATTTTCTTGTTTGGTTGAAGAGTGTGTTTCTACATTATTAGCCAGGGAAAAGTCATTTATTTCATAAGTTTTGCAGTGTACTTAGATCATAAGTAGCTTGTAGTCAAGTGAAATTTCTTTTGAGTTTGCTGTCCAAAATCTTAGAAAATTAAAAAAAATTATTTTGAAAAGTTGTTGAAATTTTGCATTAAGTAAAAGTTTTGTTTCCAGTTTTTTTATTCATTTTTTTCTTTCGCCTTTTACACATCATCAGTTTCAATTTCATACCCCTTGATGTAAGACAAAGCCATAAAATTAATGCTAGATTTAAAATCTACTAGAATTTTATGTTTGTAGGGTCCACCAACTAGTTCAGGATCAGGGCCTTGGATTAGGTTGGAGAGGAAACTCTTCAAGGCCATTTAAAATCAAACATTGGAGTCTGAGTTAGGGAGTGTCTAAGTCCAGTGTCGTGAAAGTTATCCGGGACCCCCCTCTAACACAGGGGATAAACACGAGGTCGCATGCGGAAAGGTATTAGAGATAACCCCTCCAAAGCTGGATCAATCGTAGTGGAGAAAACATATAGAGGGCTTGTTTTGGGATTCCGTCGTTTGCATTTGCCATGGAGCTTCGTGGGTCTCGAATCTGTTCGAGGTCCTCAGTTGTCTTCCAGACCATTTTATATTGATACCCTTGACAGGTTTTGGGCTCGATACCCTACTCATTGTGGTCTACCCGACTTTCGACTGTACCCGCCTAGTGACTGTTCACGCGTTGGCAACCTAGTTGCTAATCTTTTTTAGGGACATACACAGGTGACTGCGGGGGTATACCACGGTACCTAGGACATACATCAGGCCACGCTTTGCAGAGTATACCTAAAGGGTGCTTCCATGTTCGAGTTTCACTTGCACCGGTAAGTTGCTCTAGTGTTGGTTGTTGTAACTGTTCTTCCATTTAATTTAGTGTTTGCATGTCTTATCTTCTAGGGAATTTTTTTAGTGTGTGTTACTTTTGAACGTTTAGACTGCCTTAGAGTGTCTTGGATATTCTCACACAGTGGAGGATCCCGAGCTCCACTGGTCATGAAGGCTTATTGGCCTGCCGCCGGTTACACTGGAGCCACCCTTGCCACCATTAAGGCGAAAGCTAGACCAACAAGGGTCTTTTGAAGTGACCGGGTTACAAGCCATTATGCCTGACCAACCCTCAGAGGAATCAACCATTTTGGACCTTGAAGAAACCGCTCTTGGCCCAGTTTAAACCCCAACCATTGATTTCTTGGCACCTTTCATCATACCAATTCAATTTTACGAGCGCCAGACAGTGTTGCACACAGCAATGGAAACAAATGTTGTTACTCCTTCTAGGAATTCTTCAATTCCCACTACGGTTGCCACCAAAGGAGAGCTTTCACCTCCTAACCCACCATCGTCAGTCTGAGCCACCATGGTCTCGACCACTTCTACATCACACAGTGGTCCGATCTTGTCTTTGGCGGCTGCCACAACCCCTTTCACACCAAGTGCGACAGACCCTCCGTTCTCATACGAGATGCCTAGTTCAGGTACAAGTCCTGTACTTTTCTACTCCACTTTATAGACTTTAGGTCTGGGGGTAGGGAGCTCTAGCACTCCTTTGCAAGGTCACATGGGGGGAAATCCTACTCCTTTTAATTCTTTCCCTTATGGAGGAGGTCATATCCCTCCTTCATCCCCTTCACTCAGTGTCTCTCATCAACAATCCGTTGGGCAACCTACACACAATAGTTTATTTGGAGCGAGGAGTCAAGTACCACCTTCGCATAGTATGCCAGTAGGTTCAACACCATTTTATTTGAATGAAACGTTTGGTAACAACGCCTTCTCGTCAGTCGCTTTCCTGATTGGGGGAAATCCCATTTTTGGACAATCGACTCCTATGCAGGGTACTATTCCTGCACAGGGGGCAAACCTAGAAACTTCTTCCGCATCAGGGCCTTGGAATTCTTGGCAGGGCTCCGTTCCCTCATCTGGAATGATGATCTGGGGTAATTCTTTCCATAATCAATGGAACCCCAAACAAACTACTATGCCTATCCCCACGGGACCGACATGGGGTAATCCTTCCCAAAGTCCTTCAAATATAATGCATGCCCAACAGTCTATGTCCTATTTGGGAAATCATCTGATGATGTCTCCACATATGAAAAATCCATATGCTGTCTAGGGCCATGGTTTCTACCAGAATCCGGGCTAGCAACCAAACTTTTCCTGGCAACCTGGTGCTAGTCAAACTCCAGGCCCCTTTTTCCCAGGTTATCACAAACAACCCAAACTACCTTTTTGGCGACTTTACACTTGCCAGATTTGACAAGGTTGTTGAATGACCCTATTTTTCACGATCCGCGTTGGCCTCCTATGCCGACGAAGTTGCCTTCGGACATTCCAAAGTTTGAAGCCAAGCCTAACGAATATCCAGGAGATCATGTGACTACCTTCCATATTTGGTGCTCATCTAACTCATTGAAAGATGATTCCGTACAGTTGCGATTGTTTCAATGTACTCTCATTGGGAGTGTCGCGAAATGGTACATTGAGATCGATCTCTCAATATACTCTTCTTTTGGCGAACTGGCGATGGATTTCCTGAACCATTTCTAGTTACCTGTGAGATACGACGCCGGCACAGAGCTGCTCGCCAATTTCAAACAGACAACAACGAACCATATCTATGATCAAATACGAGAATGGAGACGCCAAAAGAGTTTAATCAAGGTACCAATCCCACCAACATTCCTTCTTGAGTGGTTCCTTAAGTCTTTGGTCCCACAGTTATCCAAAGACATTGCAATGTCAGGAGTTTTCTCCGAAGAAGATGCCATCATGAGGGATCAACAGTTTGAACTCATCTATTCTTAATCCAATTTATTATACAACATCTTGCCAGATGTGCCACGTTCAATATTGGATAAAACTAGACAGAGAGCTGGACCACATGCCGATGGTATTGTTGGTTCAACACAAACCAAGCCTGTTGAGCAATTGATGAAGCAGTTATCTTTACAAAACACAACAGCCAGCCAAACTACTGCTTTGGCTGCTCCCCCTACCAAAACGTTGGAGGTACACACAGTGCAGTCGACTAACCCAAAGGCCACCCAGTAGCCTGAAGGGAAGAAAAAACAACGAAAGAAGGGTAAGGGGGATAAAAAACCCACCGATAATGCTGGCGGGGACAACATTGAAAAAAGGAAGACGAGGTATCCATGCAACTTGTGCACGGAAGACCACCCAACCCATATATGTCCTCAACTTATAGAGGCCCAAAAATTTGTCACGCAGCAACAACAGGCGGTGTTGACTAATCCATTTCAACATGGGCAAAATCTAACTCAAGCCTCTGCAAGCACAGAAGGGGGCAGCCAAGAACCTTGTCTGCCTTCGAACAACCCCGCATCCGTGAACGTATATATGGTTAGGGGTGATGCTTTTATATCGACTAGAGCACACGACTATAGTAAACCAAGTACTTTTGAAAAGGGTAAAGAAGCTGACCTCCCATCTCTTCCTCTACAGATTGAGAAGACGTTGGGAGAAAAAATGACATGCATCCCAAAAGGTGCATTTAAAAAAGATTCTCATAACCTAAATGCAAGGGCTTCCCTTAACTACTCTATGGTGGAGGATTTATCACAAACCCCTTGTGTGATGTCCGCTTTGGATGTCCTCCAAAGCTACCCTTCTCATAGGAAAGCCTTGTTAACCTCTTTAGGCTCTACCGAAACTTGTAATCTGGGTACAATCATGTTGGATACAACTGACTTAAAACCTCGTCTACCTTACCACGTGGAATTTTAGATAGTAGTGGCTTATCCCATGAAAATTTTTACTCGGAATATCTTCCACACGGTGGTTGATGAGGGCGCCTCGACATGTGTTATGTCGTTGGCATGTTGGAAGGCCATTGGCTATCCCGTTTTGTCTCCATCACCTACTCTCCTCACTGCTTTCGACGATCATTCGTTTCGACCACATGGTATCATTCCTTCTTTCCCCATGCAGTTAGGAGGGAAGACTGTGTGTGTCGAAGTAGAGGTAGTTGATGCTCCCCTCGACTATAACCTCTTGTTAGGAAGGAGTTGGAATTATGCCATGCAAGATATGGTTGCTATAGTTTTCCGGGTCTTTTTGTTTCCACGTGAGGGTCGGATAGTGACCATCGATCAATTGTCTTTCTCCAGACCTGACCCTGCATTGGGGGCATCCATGGTCCCGATGATTGATAATCCTTAACCAGGTGTTGTCAACATAGGGGTTGGTTTGTGCCCATATTTGATGGGGACCTTCGATTACCTGCCCCCTCAAGGTGATATCAAGTTTATATCCAATCACCATAAGGTTGAGATTTTTCAAGTTTTGTCATTCCGCACGACTTACTTCGATGATCCGTGGATATTTCCTTCCCCATCAACCACGATGGATGAGGTAGGGCACCTGGGTATGTCCATGCCCTTGTTCGCCGCTGAAGTAGCATACTCTTTAGTCTAGCAAGATTCAGCTAACACTGATCCAACTCCTCCACAAGAGTTAGATCCACTTCTAGAGCCTATTTGGGCTCATGGTTCTCTTGCTAACACCAATTCATTAGGCTTAGTATTTCCCTCTGATGAAGCAGTAATCGAAGCAATGACTAGTCCAGAAAAACCTTAGGAAGATATTCATCAAAGATCATATTTCCTCTCAGAGTTAGGCCGAATCGAAGCAGGAGAATTCACTGTGACTATGATTGGAGATAGGTCTTGTCATACTAATCCCTTAGCTACACACAAGATCTATGCTGAGGGTAATATGGCAACCATTGCTGAAACAATACCTATCAATATCTCCAGAACCCCTGGCATCATAGACAATGTTTTCGTCGGAGCATACAACTCCCCCGAGGAGATGCCAGGCATCGACCTAGAAAGAGTCTATCATGAGATAACTTTGTTTTTTTTCAAGCTCGCTTTGAGATCCGAAAGCAACATCCAGAGAGATTTCATTTATGGTTTTCGATCTCGTCCAGATTAACTGAGAAAAGTAACCATTATGGAGTCTTCTTTAAGCCCTTTTTAGACTCCTTAAAGATGAAAAGATTACCGAGTGACCTTGTTTCTTCACACTCGTTCAATTGGTCCAGAAGAACGTTCCTTAAATGGGTCTTCTTTTAAGCCCTTTTCAGACCCTCTAAATATGAAAAGATTGCCGAGCGATCTTGTGGCTTTTCATGCTCGTTAAAGTGAAATTTGAAGTCACGTCTGTCCGGTGGTAGTTTACCCCTTTTTCGGTCTGGACGGTCAACTGTACGAACAAAGGTATACTCTATGGAACTTCAGCTCTATAGAAGAGTAATCTCAGGTATAATTTTATCTCTTTTTCGGGCCCGAGGGACTAAACTTATGAAGAAGGAACCCCCACGGAGTCCATAGTTAAGCTCTTTTCAGACTCCCTAAAATTGAAAAGATTGCTGTGTGAACTTATTCTTTCACACTCGTTAAATAGGTTCAGAAGAACATTCTTGATGGAGTCCATAGTTAAGCTTTTTTTAGACTCCTTAAAAATGAAAAAATAGTCAAGTGATATTGTCCTTGTCACACTCGTTAAAATGGTTTTGAATCGACGTCTAATCGGTGCTAGTTTACCCTTTTTCGAACCGACTAGACTATCTTCGAAAAAGGTACCCCAATGGAGTCTCCTTTTATGTTTTTTTAGACTCTCAAAACATGAAAAACCACCAAGCTTACCTTCTTTGGGCTCGTTAAACTTACATTGAAGGATGTTACCATTGTGTGCTTTATTAACCACGTTTGCATACCTTATACGCCATCCTTGTAACAATTTGCTTCAATGTCTTAACACCTTTGGCCCCCGAAGGATTTTTCTTGAGTATCATTCTACTAGAACATCAGTCTTGTCCTTGTGCCTTGAGCTTGTATGTTTGCAACACTCGTTTATCCTTTGTAACATAATATTCCTTTATTCTTTTTCCACAATTATTGAAAAGGACAAAAAAATCAAATATACCCTAAAAAGAGAAAGGGAAAAGTATTTTCTTTATTGGCAGCATAATGAGTCTCCCTTGGATGAAGCACATCTGTCCATTTGTTCATCAGACTATGGGATGTAGTACGACCTTAGGAATCTTTTTCTCACTATATAGAGTTGTGTCCTCCACCGTTTGGTTATCCTTCCAAACATATGGAGAGTTTGTGTTGCCTCCTGCTTCATAGAATTATGATTAATGCCATGCTACCTGAGTCTCATCATTTGTCGTGCTATTATCCAAGGGAAGTTTATCACCAAGCCTGAGTTAGCCCCTCTGCAATATATCTCTTGTCCTCATACCCGGCCATCCTGAACATCCAATCAAGTCCTTGTTCGAAATCACTGAAGCCTTCAGTCTGATCATCAAGATTATCAAGTCCATGACTGACGAGCCCTCAAAGACCTCTGGGTAGTGCAGTCGTACACTCATATTACACTCCTACCCGAATTTTTAAGATTTTGAAGTTGTTGCTCGAGCTCTGAAGATCTCATCTCCAGCCATCAGGCCGTATCAACTTCTAGAAGATGGGTACTCTATATGTATATCTTTTCGATTTCGAGATGTAGCTCCGTTGTGTATTGTTCACGGCTACTCTTTATATAGTTATATGACATGGATCTACATTGTATTTGATTGGTATCCATGATTCTATTTTATCCCGATCATGGGTATGCCTTCCTTGGTGAGACATTTGTTATTTTGCAGACGGTGCCTCCCGGTTCCTGATCCTTGGGCTCAATCGTTCGACACATCAGTAAATATTGGTAAAGTATTTCGGCCATTAGATTCTCTTCTACCCTCACACATTAGGGGGCATCTGTTATAACCCTAAATTGCACCACACATGCTTACCTGGCATCATGCCATCTCATATCCCTTCTTTGCCAAAGAACTATTGAATAACTCTTTAAAAAACCTCTTTTATAAAGGCCCACGCACCCTACTCCATTATTGCACGTGTGTACATGTTGGCTGACCTAAAACAACCCACGTGGATCGACAAAAGCACGAAAAAAGGAAAGTTGACGATGGAACACAAAAGCTATGGGTGAGTTAACTGAAACTCCTGGCCATGCATGGCCGAGGGTTCGTCCAAATACCTAGCTCCTTCTAGCCTATAAAAGAAGGGGTAGGGGTCCCATTTGGAAGGAGGAAAAATATAGTAAAGAAAATCTGCCCATTTGCGTATTCCCATTGTCCCAACCCTTTATCCTTTCCTTGTGCCAAAGGAGATACAAAGAAAAGCAGTTGGAGGATAGTAAAAGAGGAGCCCAGGATCAGGTTCACGGAGTGGTGGCCAGTCTCAACTTTTGTAAGTTGATTCATTCAAAGTAATAAAGAAATTGCTTTTCCCGTCCCAATTCATGAAATTTTTATAGTTTGATTAATATATGTTTGGATTTCTAACCCGTTAGTATATAAGTAGGATGCATGCGTAGTTGTTGCTTGTCTTGTATGCAGGTCAGCTTTGGGAGGAGTATTGCGAACAAGTAATCAAGTACAATGGAGGATCGACATCAAACGTCGAGAACGAGGTAGGTTGATCTTTCCATGCATTTACTAAGAAAAGGGGATTTAAATCTAGGGATGAAGGTAGAAAGTAGTTTTTCTTCGGTCATATCTGCATGCAAAGTCTAAACCCTATTTGCTAGTCCGTAGGGAGATTTCCCTCACAACAATATCATACATTAAAAGTTAAAGTTAGGACTTTGCATTATTTTCATATTTACTTTCTTGCAGAGTCATAACACCATGAGTTTCATCACCATACCTTTTTGAGTAATCACGGCCATAAAATCAATGCTATAATTTAAAATTTATTAGTAATGATTTTATTTTCTAGGGTGCACAAACTAGCCTAGGATTTAGTGCCTTGGAATAGGATTTTGTGAGTAAACTTCTCCAAGGAAATTAAATCAACATATGTGTCTGAGTCAGGGAGTGGAGAAATCCATTGTATAATTGGTAAGATCAGGAGGCTCCGCTCACACCAAATTTAATCACGAGGTCCCGTGAAGTTGGTTGAAGGGATATCCCCCGGATACTCGCCTAGCGTCGGAGATATTTCTGTGGATTTATTCATATTTGAGGATCTTTCTAGTGCCCATACCTCCATGAGAGGTGGTTCTTTCAAGGTTTTAGGATTTTCTACCCTGCCCATATGTTGATCTGGACTTACGACTGCTCGCCTGTGCATCGGTTATACAATGGTTTATTAGTTGCTTGACTTAGGTGTCTCATAAGTTACTTGCATGGGTTATTCTGCAGGTACCCTAGGTTAGATAAGGGTTGGACATAACACAACCTTTATGGAGGATTACCTCTCCAGGGGGATCTGACTGACTGGTTGTTAAGCCCACGAGGGCCCTTATAACTGATTCTGTTACCTCCGATCTTTAGCAGGGAGTCTCAGGCCCCTCTTGGGTGAGACATACCTTCTTTAGGGAGGGAGGCCACTTAGCCACTTTACCCCGTTTGCATGCATATTGGCCATTTGAATTTTGGTTTGATCTTTTCTTACTAGTTTGCCTTAGAATATATTTTTTATCTTTAGAGTCTTAAGTCATCATGGAGTCAGACCAGCTGCCCCACCGGTCCCGTCGCTTGTTATAGTTACCACCAGATTTTGTGTCCTTTCCTTTTAAAAGGCGTAGAGTCATTATACATGGTACACACACATCCACCATTCAAACTTGTGATTCTACAAGGATGAGTACTAAACCTGGTCTTCATAATTCTGGGAGCCCTTCGACTCCCATACCCACAATAGTTAATGACACCCCTTCGACTCCTACAACCTCCATGGTTTTAGTACCAGAGGCACCTATCATTAATATGGCCTGACCTATAGTTAATTATCAAGCTACCGCCTTGAACCCCTTTGGGTCTCTTGGCCACTCACTAGGCTACAATGTTCAGTCCATCCCTATGTCTTATATTCCATTTTATTATGGTATGCCTAACTTCACTTCCTAGTTTTCAAACTCCATCCCAACATCTTTCCCTAAGGCTAGCATTGGGCTTGGGGGCAGTACACCTCCTTATATTCCTTTTTCATTTGGTGGATCTAAAATCCCTCAAATGACTCCTAATATGGGAGGTATGCCTACTTTTAACCCTGGTTCCAATATTCCTACTTCTGGGTGGAATAGTCAACTTGGAAGACAAGTTTTGTCTCAATTTTCATCCTACAATATTGCCTCCTCAGTGAAGATTCCGACCAATACATTTGGCATGATGAATCCACCTCTATCCTCCAGTTTCCAACCTAGGGGAGGTCAGTTTCACACTTTGGGCAACCCCCAACCCGAATCTAATCCAACTGGGGGAAATTTCTGTAACCCTAAACAAAACATTCCAATTGGAATG
Source organism: Picea glauca (assembly GCA_000966675.3). NCBI lineage: Eukaryota > Viridiplantae > Streptophyta > Pinopsida > Pinales > Pinaceae > Picea > Picea glauca. Next base: position 656,200 of record JZKD02S1199096.1, on the reverse strand, counting down.
ATGCCCAATGGACCTTATATGAATCAACCCAGAGGAGGGCCTTATAATTCCGAACAGGGCCATGGTGTTTACTAGAACCCTGGATGGCCTCCAAATCCACAAGCGCAATATTTCCCGAAAGGTTGGGGCCAGATGTCACAACCCTGTATCCCTTTTCTGGCCCCACTTAATCTGCTAGATCTATCTAAGTTAATGAATGACACCATGAGTCATGATCCTACATGGCCCCCGGTCCCCACCAAACTTCCTTCGGACATCCCAAAGTTCGAGGGTAAGAATGGAGAGGATCTTGGTGATCACATCACTACCTTTCACCTTTGCTGCTCATCAAACTCCCTTAATGACAATTCTATTCGTTTGAGATTATTTCAACACACCCTTATCGGAGTTGTGTAGAAATGGTATATTGAGATACCTAGGGGGGAATATGGGACTTTCAGTCAGTTGGTGATGATATTTCTTAACCACTTCCAGTTTCCCATTCGTTATGATGCTGGCCTAGAATTTTTTCCTACTTTACGCCAGGATACCACCACTCATATCTCAGACCATATCCAGGAGTGGCGTAGATGAAAGAGGTTGATTAAGACCCCTATACCCCTGACCTTTCTTTTAAAATGGTTTCTTAAGTCTTTGCACGTTCCTATCTTGAAGGACGTTGCTACTTCTAGGGTTACCATTGAGGAAGAAGCTATCTTTAGGGCCTAGCAGTTAGATTTGATATATGCTCAATATGGGATTTTATACCACCTCCTTCCTGATGCACCACAGTCTACTTACGACCCTAGGAAAAAACCCAGGCCTCATGTTGATGGCATTGTAAGTTCCGCTAATGGAAAGTATGTTGACTCGATGACAAACCAGTTGAAAGAGTTGTCTTTAAGCCAGTCTCCAAGAGGACCAGCCTCATCTGTGTCTTCCAACCCCACTTAGTTGGCAGATGTACACTCAGTGCAATTGTCGACCAACCCGGATGGTAACCAACAACCAGGAGGGAAGAAGAAGAAAGGACATAATAACCGTAAGGGTGGGAAAATGGTAATAAATCCAAGGACAATAATGAGAAGATGGGTAATAATGCTGGAGAGGGAAAACGAGAAAAATGTAAGGTGAAGTTTTGCTGTAAGCTTTTCACATATGATCACCTTACCCATTTGTGCCCCAAACTTGCAGAAGCCATGAGGATTTTTCCTCAATCGCCCACCGTGATGACAAATCCATTCCCACATAATCAACACTTAGCCTCGAGCTCCACAAACGTTGGAAATGTGGCTGGTGGAGGTCAAAACCAACAGTCACAAGATGGTGACCATTTATGTATCAATATGGTCGATGTGAAAATCGATGTAGCCACTCGATATCGAGACTATAGTTCTAAACAAACTATTCCTGGTCTATAATCTCCTCCTCCTCCTCCAGAGATGACTTTACAGATTGAGAAATTGGTTCCACTGCTTCATATTCTGAAAAGAGTACTCAAGTGCTCTACCCATAATCCAAATGCTAGAGCCGCCTAGAACTACTCTATTGTTGAGGACCTGGGCCAAACCCCTTGTGCGGTGTCGGCTTTGGAGGTACTCTAGACATGTACTTCATAGAGGAATGCCTTACTCCATGCTCTAGGAGCTATAGAACCCAGTGGCTCAAAGGTTATCAAGTTTGACATCACAGATGTTAAGCCTCACTTGCCTTACCATGTGGCTTTCCAAATCCATGTGGAGTATTCAAAGTATACCATCAAACGTGTGGTTGTTGATGAAGGAACCGCTACGTGTGTGATGTCCCTGATTTGTTGGAAAGCTATCGGTTCTCTGACCCTTTCCAAGTCATCGAAAATGTTGGCTACTTTTGATGGTCATTCCTTCCGTCCTCGCGGTATTCTCCCTGCCTTTCTAGTCCAGTTAGGTGGGAAGATGATAGAGGTGGAAGTAGAGGTAGTTGATGCGCCTCTTGATTATAACCTATTACTAGGTCACAATTGGACTTATGCTATGATTGTCGTCGTGTTTTCCATCTTTCGTATTCTTTTTTTTCCTCATGAAGGGAAGATTGTGATGATCGATCAATTATCCTTTGCATGCTCTAGTCCTAATGCATATCTTGGACTGTCGATCCCTGTGATCGAAAATTCTCAGCCGACAACTAATAATATTAGTGTCGGAATGTATTCTTCCCTTATGGGTACTTTCGAATTCTCGACACCAAACCATCACGTTTATACCATGTCCAATAGATTTTTCTAGACTGGGAGGTCCATTCCTTTTCAGACGTATTATTTTGATGATCTGTGGACCCTACCTTCCCTGATTTTGTCTTGTGAAGGACAATCGCATGTTGGCATGGCCATGCCACTATCGACAACAAAGATTGCATATCAAGCTATTCTCGACTCTTCCATCGATCCCGATCTTGTTCCCTCACCGACAGACGAGGAGGATATCGTGTCTAGGCCCATGTGGGCCACTTCGTTGACTTGTTCACATGATTTCCTCGATGGGACTTTTCCTTTGGACAAAGCCATCATTGAACCCATGAATGGTTCCAACAAACCTTGGGATGATATGCATCAACGCTCTTATTTCCTCCCAGAGCTTGAAAGAATCGAACAAAATGACTTTCTATATACTTTGAGTGAGATAGTCAGTCACGCTGTAGTTCCAATTGATATGCACGACATTTATGCTGAAGGAAACATGGCGAGTATTTCTCCTACCATCCATATCGACATCTCTCGTACCCCTGGAAAAGTTGAAAATGTAAATATCGGTGCAAATTGTTTGCCAGAATAAATCCGGATCTACACCAAAATATTCAAGGAATTCTGAGACATATTTGCTTGGTTATATGAAGAAATGCCAGGGATCGACCCTCGTATTGTCAAACATGAGATTAAAACTTATCCGGATACTAAACCTGTTTGACAACGTCTTAGAGATGTCAACCCTCGAAAGACCCCTGCTATCAAGGCAGAGGTGGAGAAGTTACTTAATGTTGGCTTCATCTACCTAGTTCCTTTAACCAAATGGGTATCCAACCCCATTCCTGTAGATAAGAAGCAAGGAACCATCCATGTATGTATGGATTTCTGTGACCTAAACAAGGCCTGTTCGAAAGACAACTTCCCCACACCTTTCATCGATCAGATTCTCGACGAGTGTGCGGGAAGCGAAGTCTTTTATTTTATGGATGGATTTTTAGGATATAATCAAATTCAAATTAAACCTAAGGATCAACACAAGATGACATTTATTTTTCCTTGGGGTACTTTTGCATACCGGAAGATGCCTTTCGACCTTAAAAACACCGGAGAAACCTTTCAACGTGCCATGAATTTCACATTTCACGATCTTAAGCACATAGTCGAAGCTTAACTTGATGATCTTGCTTCTCACTCTTGCAAGAGAGAAGATCACATTACTTACCTTTGACTTATTTTTTAAATATGTCATTCTTATAGAATCCGGTTGAACCCTCACAAGTGCATCTTTTGCGTTAAGTCTAGTCATATTTTAGGTTTTCTAGTTTTTGAGACTGGGATTATGGTAGATCCACTTAAGGTTGAGGCAATACTTCGATTGCCTCTCCCACACACGATTAGACAACTTCAGGGTCTACACGGGAAAGTCAACTTTCTTCATAGGTTTATAGTGAACTATACCATATCACTAAAGGTTTCATGCGTCTTTTGAAGAAGGACACCCCTTTTATCTGGGATGAGCGAGCCGAGGAGTCCTTCGATGATTTGAAGAAATATTTGGTGTTGGCGCCTCTACTCAAGCCTTCCAACTATAGTAGATATTACTTGCTTTATATCGTCGTGTCTGAGGATATGATTGGTATGGTTCTAGTCTAGGAGGATGATGAGCTCCATGAGCATGTCATTTACTATGTTAGTCAAACTTTGCTCGGTCTTGAACTTAATTATACTCACGTTGAAAGGCTAGATTTGGCTGTCATTCACACAACCCAGTGTTTGTGTCATTATATATTACTTTGTAAGACTACGATGGTTGCTGAAGTAAATCCATTTCAATACATCCTTACCCAACGTATCATAGGAGGAAAATATAATAAATGGATTGTCATTTTACAGGAGTTTGATCTCGAATTCCCTTCCGTGAAATCCAAGAAATCCCTAGTCTTTGCGGAGTTGATATCTGATTTTCCACGACTATATGAGGACGATATCCATGTTGATTCGTTTGAATACAAACACATTTTTCTCATCTCGTCATCTGACCCCTCGTATGGAGACATTGTTCTCTATCTGCATAGTTTGAATTTCCCTCAGCATCTCTCACGAGATGATCAATGACATATAAGGTACCAAGCTAAGAATTATACTATCGTTGGTGACACTTTGTATCGCCAAGGAATAGATGATATCTTGCATCGTTGTTTAATTCACGGAGAAGCCGAGTCTATCCTAAACGATTGCCACAATGGTGCTTGTGGTGGTCATCTATCCGGGCTTGCAACAACCCAAAAAAATTTGTGAGTCAGATATTTCTGGCCTACTATATTTAAGGATTGTATCGAAGTAGTTAATAAGTGTCACCCCTTCCACGTGTTCACTTGGAAAATGCACTTGCATCCAACCCCTCTTCATCCAGTCATTATCGTCGGTCCCTTCACAAAGTGGGGGGTGGAATTTGTCGATTGCAACCCAACTTTGGCTGGGGGGAATAAACACATTATCATGGTCATATACTACTTGAATAAGTGGGTTGAGGCCATGCTTATAGTTAAATCCGATGGGAAGTCTTCAACCTTCTTCGTATTCAATCAGATTATCACCCAGTTCGGTATCCCGAGTGAGATTTTCACTGACCATGGAAGTGACTTTCAAGATGAGATGATGGAAGAACTAGCAGCTAAGATGGGTTTTAAACATGGTCATTCTTCTCCTTATTATCCCTAGGAAAATGGGCAAGTAGAGGGCGTCAACAAGTCTCTCAAGACCATTTTACAAAAAACTGTTAGTCAGAGTAAATCCGACTGGCACATCATGCTATATCCTGCACTCTAGGCATACCGAACCTCAGTCAAGAATGCCACAAGATTTTCCCCTTTCCAGTTAGTACACTATGTGGAGTCAATATTACCCATTGAATGTGAAATCCCTTCTCTTAAGTTGGCAGTCATGCTCCTACCTGACACTTCCGATCTCGAGCGACACCTTGTATACCTAGAGAGTCTTGATGAGCAACGTTGAGACGCCTCTATGACTATTGAGGAGAACAAACGATGTGTTAAGGTCCAGTATGATAAGTTTGTTTTCTCTCGGTTGTACGTTGAGGGTGACTTAGTCCTCTTGTACGATCAATCCAAATAACCGCTGGGGGCAGGCAAGTTTAAACCCATGTGGCAAGGTCCTTATATCGTGCGATGTGTTCTAGAAAAAGGAGCCTATGAGTTAGAATATTACGAAGGGAATAAGTTGGCCGAGCCCAGAAATGGGCTCTACTTAAAAGATATTATGCTTGAGCCCCAGGCTTGGGAGAAACTCTTTGTATACTAATGTAATTTAGTGTATATATCTCTTTTCTTTTTTTGTCTTTTGATTTCTTATCGAATTTTCACTTGGTTGACAGATGTTAACAGATTCGTCATTCTACTTAGGATTCGCAGACAGGGCCAGTCGTCATACACATAACTTGGCTTCCGCCACTTGGGTGGTTTACTCACCCGAGGGTCTACTGGTGTCTTTAGGAGGCGTATGCTTAAGGCCATCCATGAACAACGTGGCCAAATATAGTGTCGTTATAGAACTTTTATGCGATGCTATCTCACATGGCATTCGTTCATTGGAAGTTCACCCGGATTCCCAATTAGTAGTATGTTAGTTGAACGACTGTTACCGTGTGCGTGATCCTACTTTAATCCAACGATTCCTATGGGTACGCCTTTTAGAATGACAATTTGATTTTATTACATATTATCATATTCCTAGGAGTTCTAATCATGTATCTGATGCTTATGCTAAATTTGTTTTAGATTGGAATTTGTCACATAATTAAAAGAAAATAAAACCATCTAATAAATGTACACATTGTAAAATATAAGTAAAGCCGAAGATCCTTTTTTTATATATTTAAAAAAATATGGTGTTTATAGTACAAAATGGGGCTAACACCCTCAATATATATATATATAGCTAGTATTATCATATCCCATGACATCTACGCCTATGGAGTCGAATGTGTGTCATGGTAGCAAACCATGACGTTTGCGAGATGACGAAAGAGTCGTACCCATGCCCTGGGTACACCAACCACCTGTCGCTGCATGGCCTTAGGAAGATCCTCTACCTGGACCATGGGTATCCTATGAGTCAAATGCGATAGGTTTCCTTGCATGTTTTGTAGGACCCTCTCGGTTTCTCCTCCCGCTACCTAGTCTCCCCGGTTCCTTCGTCGATGTCGATGGAAACCCTCTGGCCATCACAGACCCACGTATGCGGCACATAAATTCTAGTCAATACTTAAGCACCATCCAAAAATATTTTTTTCCTAATTATACAAAAATACAAAAGAATGAAATAGGTAAAAACATTTTGACATACCTATGTCACCATAAGCAGCCCCTGGTGGAAGTGGCATGTATGGATCTCCTTCCAAGTCGATCCCCTCGTAGGGATAGTCATCCAGAACGATGACCTGTCATCGCCATTAGTAGAAAAAGTCCTCATTGTAGGGTGTCGACAACTTGCCTCCTTCCTTCTGCCTCATTACCTTGGTCCACCATGCCATGGATGGATCGTGAGGTCCTCTCGGGAGAATCCCAACTCTAGGTCCCAAACCTGGAACCCGCTCGAAAAAGAAACTGCACAAGATGGAGGAAAACCAAAAATTTATTTTACCCCCTTGTTTACACTCCGTCAAATGGCTCTTCATATTGGCCAACAGTGAGGTACACTAGTCGTATACTGTGGGTCTGACACACTGCACTGCATAGAACATGAGCGGCCTCGATGACTAGTGCAATGAGGTTGAACCTGTGATCTTGGTCAAAACTAGGAAAATGATCTTCAGATTGAGGTTGTTTATTTCCCGGTTAGGGACTTGAATCCCTACCTTAGGAGTCCCAGCTACACAATGGGTGTCGATATATTCTTCTATATTCATCACATTACCTGCTCCCTGTGATTTGAGGTTCACAACCTCCCCCCGATGTGATAGACCAGTTAGAAAGTAAATGTCCTCCACTTCAATTCTCAATGGTTTCCCATCGAGATTGAATCTCTCGCTATCAGGGTCCCAGTAACCCACCAACATCTCCAACAACCTCACCTGGGCTCTCATTCCTTTGAGTGCCAAAAAATCATACAAACCACATCGATTTAAGTCCATTTGCCCCCCAAGATCTCAATCTACAACGACATCAACCTCCTCGTGTTCCCTCTCTCACCATTCAAGAACCATCCTGTCAAAGACAAACATAATTTTGAGTTAGAACCCTTCATTTTTGTCAATTGCATTCCTATACACAGCTTCCTTTGCACACAGTCATGTGTAAAGCTCAATATATTCCCATTGTAGTTAATACAAGAGCATATACCTCGTCATATACATGACCTAATCAAAGCCATCCCACGTACACTGAAATATATACTTTGTGCTTTAAATAACTAAAAATTTAAGACCTAATTCAAAAATGTAATCCATTAAAATTGAAGAGGAAGAGATCAAGAATTACCTGATCCAGACGGCTCGTGATTTCATTGTCAGATTCTCCCGCAATTGTCGTTTGAATCTTGGAGGAATTTTGGTCCAATTTTCACTAGTTGGGTAAAAAATCAAAATGTTATAGTAATTTTTGATTTTATTACTATTTATAAATCATTTTTTCCCACTTTCTATAGTTTAAACCATTTTTGCACCTAATGGACTAATACAAAAGTGGATCGAGTTGGTTTTTGTAGTTGGGATTCTTGCAGATTCCAGTACTTTGTCGACCGTTCGTCACCATGGGATGGTATGTTCATTACCCATTATATAGGGTAGGTATCCATTCCGTTATGAATTTTCGCATTATCCTATAACTTTCTCTCTTTATGCCCTAGGTACAAACCCATTTTTTTGCGATATAGAACGTTCCATCTGTTATAAAGTCATGTCATTATCAAGTGGTAGAGACTTACCAAACATGGGTGCCCTAGTTAGATCCCCTACTTCATTTGGTACCCATGCAGAGACCTTTTCATAGGATTGGGAGTCCCTCACAACTCGTACTTGACTTTATGCTGAACCTCATTTCTCATTCATAAACATGCGACCTTATAACCCGTGGACTCCCAAACGAGTCTTAGTTAAGCTCTTTTCTGACTCGTCTAAAAAAGAGAAAAGATTGCTGAGTGATTTGTCCCTTTCACACTCATTAAATTGGATTTGAAAGATCACGAGTCTTATTTAAGCTCTTTTCCGACTCGTTATCAAAAAGTGAAAATATCGCCAAGTGAACTTGTCTTTTTCACACTGGTAAATTGGTTTTGAAGAGACATCTACTTGGAACAAGTTTATCCCTTTTTTCACACCAAGTAGACTAAAAGACATAAAAATGACATTTTTTGGAGTTAAGTTGTGATTGCTTTTGATGCCCCTGCTTGCAGTATTGAGCCTATAGCCGGTTCTCGCTTTGTGTTATAAACTGTTCACCTCAGTAGTTTTTCATCCTCAACCAAGTAGAGCCTCATTTATATCCTTCACAATTTGACACCCTATACCTAGGAGGGAACATTCCCCCGAGTGTCCATATCTCGCATGCACTTCCCTGCATTGAGTATAGTGATGTTCCACTGCTGGAACTAGTTTTTCTTACTTGTGACACTCGTTTCCTCCTCTATATCATAACATTCGTTTGTTATGAAAAAACAAGAAAAGACAGGTGGGAAGGGAGTATTATCTTATATCGACAACAGTCATGTCGCCTTTGAACAAAGCACAAAGTTATTTGAGTCCATTCATCATAATTTTGGGTTTAGCATGGCCTTAGGAAGTTGAGCTCGTTACACAGTCTTCTCTACCAACTGGTTACTTTTCCAGCCCCTACAGAGAACTTCATTGATGCCTCTTGCATCTCATGCTTTCATCATTGGGTCTATGCTGCCAGAGTCCACCATATGTCTCATGCTCTTGTTCAAAGGAAGTCTATCAACCTGTGTTGACCACTCCTTAGAGCTCCTAACTTTGCATGTCATCCATACCATCAATTTGTGTCAGAATCACATGATACTTTAGTCCTATCATGCACCCTAGCCCTACTTTCATCATTGGTAGGTAACCTTGAACCTAACAGTCGACATTTCATCATTGGTCGTTGACTAGGTGGTTTCCCTTGTGTTCGACGACAAGACATATATTCACACATTGGGATTTTTGAAATGTCTTGGATGCCATTAGCCTTATTGGTGGCTTCCTTGCCTTTGTCAACAATTTTCATCATTGGTTGTTATTCAGAGGGTACTTTTTGTTTACCGCTTGCATTTGGCACACAAAAAAGACACACAGGGTTGTTGGTTTGTGAACTTGTTCTTCGTCTGATTTCCACCAAATCATGAAGCTCATGCTTTGTACCTCATGCTGACTGATGAGAGATGCCTTAATTCCCTCCTTTTAGTGGGTTTCTTTCCATCGACATCAACCCATAGATTCTGGAAATGGGACCTAGAGTCTTATGAGTACCTTGAGGCTTGCAGTCATCAGTGGCAGGCTCTCTCACCAGTGATGGTTGGGAATACATCAATGTCTCCTGATCGATGGATTCTTCGAGTGTTCGACACCAACTCCTCTATGCACACTTGTAAGAATGTACTTGGTGCCTTGATACCTACTTTCATTATCGGTAGACTGTCTTGCGGTTGTTAACAGTATACATCAATGACCGGTAATCAAACGATGTCTCATTGTGTTAAACCTCAACTCCTTTATTCACATGGTGTAGACTTGCACCTTTGGCAGATTGTGTAGAGTACTTGAAAACATCACTATGTGGCCCCAACTTTCCTGAGTTGTTGCTTCCTTTTCACTGGACCAGTACCTATATAACTTCAGTGATAATGGGAGATCAGATTATACTCCATGGTATAAAGATATCTTCAGATTGGTTTTGAGACTGGTTCTATTGGGCCTTGTCCGTGACTATGATAACTATTGGCATGCGAACTGCATTTGTATTTACCAATTCATGGCCACAAACATTTATTTGGTATATTTTTCACATGGATATGCAGTGTATTTTTGACATCCATGTATGCAAAGTCAATGTAGAATGTAATGAGCAATTGAGTCAGTCCAGTTGGTTGTATACCACTCCACTTCTGGGTTATTTATAATGTATTTCGGCCATTGCAGATAATCCTCTGATCTCACACATTAGGGGGCATCTGTTAGAGCAAGATTTTCCTCACCCTATGCAATATTGCAGAGAGGGCCTTATTCCATTCCCCCATGTAGACTTACTTTCCCTGATTGATAAATCCAAAGACAAAAAATAAATATTTTTCCACTTGTACACACCTTGCAAGCTACACATCAAGTGTATACATCGACTACTCCACTACAACCTGCGTACATCAAGATTTGTGCCAGAAAATCAAAATTAAATGTCGAGTTTCCATGTCACGACAGGAGATATCTGATCCTTGGCCTTCCATATACTGTAAACATTCTGAATCATCCCTTCATTTTTATTTTGAAGGCTATAAAGAAGCCAATTCTGAGCTATGGAAAAGGAGAGAGAATTCAACTTTGAGAGCATAGTTACTATGGAGAAATTATTTACTTCATATTGAGTCAGCATCCCTTTGTCCTTTAAGTCTGAACACAATGTTCATCCCCCAAGATCTTCCCTTATTGATGGAGAACCTCTTTGTCTCCCTTATATGATATTGCATTTGGTGGAGGATTGAAGTGGTGGAGGTCCAGTTGGAAGGAACTCGATTTCTTGGTTCCGAACCGTGCTGACACAGAAGTCTATAATATTTTCACTTTTGCTGATCATTTATTAATAGAAATATTCATTTCCCATCCAATTGATATCTTGAAAATATATGTATTATGATCCATGGGCATGTTTGTTTTGTATATTAATGGATTATGCTATCTAATGTGCTAACCTTTTATATTATCACTATATGCTTGTTTTATATTATCACTATATGCTCTGCTTGTTTGTTGAGAACTTGTTGCAGGTATAAAGCTTTGGGTTGAAGTGCTCAACAATGGACATCATCAAACGTTTGGACAAGGTATGCCCCTTTCTTACCTCTTTTGCACATTAGTTTATATAGAATATGCTGGAATTGAGTCGATTTCTACAGTCATACCTGTCTGTTGTGGTTCACCCTAGCCATAGATAAATTTTCCTTGTAACATACTTGAGAGCTCTATATTAGTTCATCAACTCATTGTGGATTTTCTTCATTCAATTTTGGAGCAAGTGTGTGTGTTGGAGCTAAGGGTCATCAGAAGGGGATCTTGAAACATCAAGGCTTTGGTTGTAATCTCCACTTTTTTTATTATATAATACAGTGATATGTTTATATCCCATAAAACTTATCTCGTTTTATTTTATGATTTCTTGATCACATACATAGGTTCTCTTTGAGTATGCTATATTGCTTTCACTTTGGTTGGCTTGTGTTCTCTTGCAAATCTGATATCGCAGGAGCACTAGAGTGGAGCTAGAACGACGAAGACAAGAGGAAGTGATATTTAAATGGTATGTTTCCCATCTTTTGTTTGATAGTAAATTAAATGATTAGAGCTTAGGGAAAGAGTCATGTCCTGTTCTATTTTGTTCTAGATATAGGTGGATATAGGGAGATCTGTTTATGTACACATTTACCGATAAGTCCCATAACACCTATGGACAATAGCTGAAGGATATGCGCAAAGTTGTCCATCATTTCGTTCCTTTGTCATGAAAGGGCTTCCTTGAGCAACATTTTAAAATGATCTCCTACTCCATAATCTTTATTTTCATCTCCCATGGGTTGTTTTTGGGCTCACCGTGTCTAATCTTGCAGCGACTCGATTGGTTCGAGTCCCAACTTCTTGTACCCATATCTTGTCAAGGACATGCACGAAGAAAAATAAATGAAGAGAAGAATGCTATGATACCATTGATATAGATTTAGGAGCGGAACAAAATGATTTACATAATGAATACAATAAACACAAAGATATGAAGAACACCACATATATCCAGTGAATAATATCTTCTATTGAATAAATGAAATAGGTTGAAATTGTAAAACTTCATAACTGAAGCACTTGCTCGAATGGTGGTAGCTATCTCTGAGAAGAGATGTGGCTGCTACACACATCCATCTGAGAAGAATGATTAAAATGAGGCTCCAGAGGCCTTTTTAACATTACTCATGAATGCCAAAACCCTAGACATCCAAAAACCTAACCCTAGGAGATGAAACACCAAAAGTTATGTGGGACCCTATGGGTAAGTTGGTACCTCAACTTCCTGGTGTCCTAAGTTTTGTATACGACCTCCGTTTTAGGTGTGTGATAGCCCGTTGGAAATGTATTTTAGAGAAATACACATTACAGTGTCAAACTCTAACTCCATCTATAGTTTGACTATGACGAGCCAAAAAAACATTGTTTAGGGCTACAAAATGGCCCTAGAAGTACAACAAGATGTGCTGACATGAAAACATACAAAATAAGCCAGTTGAATTAGGTGAGAGGCCATGAGTGTCCACTTGGAATATGTGCAGGGATTCAAACAACCCTAGAAGTGTAGAACCCACAATTACAAAAAAGTACAAATTAACGTGTTGAACTAAAAACTGACAAGAGGAGTCAGTTGAAATAGGTGGGTGGCCACCAATATCCACCTGGATCACTAGGATAAATTTCTTGATGTGGTCTTCCAGAAACCAACCACTTCAGGATCATATTTATGAAGTAATTGTTCTATATGCTTAGGTAAATTATGTAATTGTCTAGGAAAAGACAAATCATCCCTAGCTAGCCAAGACTAATTAATATTGTCATTATGGGCCATTTTTAGTGATAATAATTTTAATTTGACCCTTCTAAGTTGTTTGGATCTGAATCTGAACCTGTATCTTGGTCAGAATACTCAATTTCAGGTGGGGTTACAACAAGGTTTATAGTGGTAGGAGGAATCGATCCAAAAGGTTGTGAAATTTATTGTAAGGCTAATTCCACTACATATTCTACTTTATGAACCAAAGTATGATAAGGAAGTGTGGTCAAAGTTCTTGTAGAATTTATCTGACAAGAAAGAAGAGGGGTTGTGGAAAAAACATCGATTTTCCTTACACATGCCTAGGTAATACATCTAAACACATTTACTTCTTCATTTGATACTACACATGGGATTGACTCAGTACTAGGTCCTGTATTTTCTAAATCCTAAGGTCTAGGATTTTCATAAGTCTGACCTTCATGAATATAGATGTCCATTTCTAAATATGGGATGTTTTCATGGCTTTCCATGCATAGGCCCTTCTTCTAGCACCAATACTATTGAGGGGGTTAGATTTTAAATTCTCAACAGTAGGGATTAAACCCAAGGATGAGGCCCAATTTGTTAAGCCCTAAATATTGGAACATTACCCCTTAATTGGGGTATATTACATTTGTAATTTTATTTTATTTATGTCAGCTTGGGTCTATTAGTTGTAATTTTAACTCATAGTCTCCTATATATACCAAGGAGACCTTTTCATTTGGAATCATCTTGTATTTGTAAATATATGTGGTGTATAAGGAGGTTGCCCCATCGAAGAGGCTTATTATTTGGAATTATCTCTTTGTAAAGGAGTTTAGTACTTATTATTATGTTTTTTATTCTATTTTGATATTTGGTTCTTAACATTTGGTATCAGAGCTCAAGGTCTTGGGGTTTCGCTACTACATCTGAGACACCTTGGAATTTTCTCTATAATTTTTTTTCTATGATATTGCAGAAGGAACCCTTTGGAGGTTATTTAACAGATGGATCAAGGTACGTGGGGTTAAAATTTAAGCTCCTAAGGAATTACAATTTAGGACATATATCCTATGCAAGATAGGGTTCTGGAATCATCCTAAATTCCGTCATCGCGAAATTTTTGCTATAAAATGTTTTCTGTGATGTTTCAGATCCTAAAAGTAGGAATTTATTCATAGAAATTATCAAGGTATCCGTGATAAAAATTTCAGCTTATGGGCCATCCTAATTTTGTAGATACACCCTGTGTAAGATAGGGTAGTTGACTAGTCATATTAACTAGTCTCAAACAAGTGTTCTGGGTAAAACAATGATATCGTCTTCAGTGAGTATCCAAATTAAGCGAGAACAGTTGCATTGGAAAGTGGAAAATCTGTAGTATTTTTTATGTAAGTTTCAGAATCAAATATCAAATATTGTTCTCTTGGCACTCTTTACAAGTACGCACTCCCAGAAGAGACAAAAATCAACAAGGTGTGGGGAAGTTACCATAACTTCCACTTGGCACATCCAATTTTGATCAGGATTGTGGAATTGCAGAGAAGATGCATCAGATAACTACAAAACATAATTTTCAGACCCAAAAGGGCTGGAATTTTGGAGACATAACAAAAGAAAGATAGTCTAGAAGACCCACCTCAAAATCAAGCTTTAAAAGTGATACTTGGCCAACATGCCACCAAAAAAGGGAACTTCTATGCCAAATAATCCTTCAGACAGTCCTGCTTGGACTCTTGATGAAGGTGATAAAATTCGCATGGACATAAATTATTTACAAAAGAAGGCAGTAACAAAAGATAATTCCAAATGAAAAGGTCTCCTTGGTATATATAGGAGACTAGGAGTTACAATTACAACTAATGGACCTAAGACGACATAAATAAAATAACAATACTTGTTGATTAAGGTTGGTTGTCATTGATGTCAACCCTTGAAGAAAGCCCCGCAACACAAAGGTATGGGTAATGGACCCAATATTGTTTGATGTAAATATGACTCATTATTGTCTTGTCATGGTTGATAAGAAGTAAATATGGATGAACTCCAAAGTGGTCCTCTTATGGTGAAAGCCCTCATGGGAAGACGCTTTGCAGAGTAAGAGAACCCATGCTTAATTGTGGAATAATGAGATGAAGGATAATGAATTTGTCAGGTAAACTATCCTAGATGGATAGTGCTTGTCATTCCATTTCCGGTGGTATGTGGAATGTCACATAACTCCTCAAGGTTAGAGAGTTATGGCCATGAGAACTTGGAAACCCCAAGTTTGGGTAATGGACCCAAGTTTGTTTGATGGATAACGGTATGAGTTATGATATATTTTTAGATAATACTATTCTATATGGATAGTACATGTATTTCTGGTGGTATGTGGAACGTCACATAACTCCTCACGGTTTGAGAATTATGGCCTTACGAAGTTGGAGGACCCTCATATGTCATCTAGAATCCCCAAAAGGTCAAAGTAGTCAAAGTGGTTTAAGAGATTTTAAAAGGTAAATGATAAACTGAAGTAATGAGTGTATTATAATTCAAAGTGAATACAAAATAAATTATTTCGATAATAAATTTAATGGAGAAATTAGAAGTGGGTTAACCCTAAAATAAGGAAAGTGGGGCCAAG
>JZKD02S1199096.1:592220-633019 GCA_000966675.3 Picea glauca | reverse complement strand
TTGGTACATATTGATGATTCATAGTTGATGAGTAGTTGACACATGATTGGTACATACTTGGTACATGGTTGGATGCACTTGTTTATGGTACATGTTGATTACATGTTATTTGGTAGAGGTTGGTGCATGGTTGATGCACTTGTTTATGGTACAGGTTGATTATAGGTTGAGGTACAGGTTGATGCATGGTTCATATTTATCGGTACAGGTTTATAGTGGTATATCTCACAGTGACAGGTTGACAGGGGTTCCATCATTCTACTTCTACTTCAGGGCGGTTGGATGGGGCAAGGACAGGTGGTTGTAGCCACCTTCCGGTTGTAGCCAGAGAACATAGGGGGTTGTAGCCTCCTTCTGGTTGTAGCTAGAGAATTGGGGAGTTGGAGCTTCCCTTAGGTTGTATCCTGAGAAACTAGGGGGTTGGATCCTCCTTCCAGTTGCAACTGGAAAACAAAGGAAGTTGGTGCTTTCAATGAATGTAATTCTTCAAGACATATAAGAAAAATCATTTTTTGGTTTTCTCCCGATTTGGGTTTCCACGTAAAACACTGGTGTACTGTGTATGTGTATGTTTTTTAATTTGTTCATTGCTTAATTACTCTGCAGTTATTGGATGATAATGCTTCATTGATATAACACTTGGATTATATGGTTAAAAATGATTATATTTCTCTATTACTGATTCACCCCCCCTCTCAGTAATCCAACAATACTAATGTAATATGCCCTAATTAAGGGGTAATGTTCCAATATTTAGGGCTTAACATGCCCCTCCCCTTTAGATACATGGAAGCCCAAAGATTATTGTAAGTGATAAAGATCCCATCTTCATTGGACATTTTTGGACATAATTATTTTCTTATTTGTGCACTCAATTGGTTCATAGTTCATCTTATAATCCTCAATCTGATGGATCTTCATTGCTTTTTCTCTCATAAAAAAACACAATGGTTCAAGTGGTTACCCTTGGAAGAATAGTGGTATAACACTTCCTTTCATACTGCAACAAAAATGACACCATTTATGGCACTCTATGGATATCACCCACCATCCATCACTTCTTCTCTAAAAGAAAAATCTAAGGTTCAAGCAGTGGAAGATCACATTGAGCATCAACACCAAGTTCTCCAAGTCTTAAAGGAAAACCTAACCATGGCACATAATCACATGAAACAACAAGTAGATCAACATCATAGTGAAAGAAGTTTTGAAGTAGGGGATTGGGTATTTTTAAGACTACAACCATACAAATGGATGTCCCTCAAGCAATCTAAGAAGGATAATAAATTATCACCAAAGTACTATGGCCCTTATAAGGTGTTTCAAAATATTGGTACTATAGCATACAGATTGGAGTTTCCTACATCTTCGTGAGTACACCCAATTTTCCATGTTTCATGCATAAAGAAGGTTATAGGTGACACAATATCGGTTCAAACTATATTTCTAGAACTTGATGAGAAAGGAAAAATCATATTGAGGAATTCACCAGTTGAGGAATAGATCCATTTCACTGACACAAGAATTCACCAGTTGAGGAATAGATCCATTTCAGAGTATCTCATTAAGTGGAAGAAACTATATGCTAAATATTCCACTTGGGAAGATGAGTCTTTTATACAGAAGCATCCTGGATTACTCAAGTGTTGTGGACAACACTTGTCTAAAGGCGAGGGGCATGTTAAGCCCTAAATATTGGCACATTACCCCTTAATTGGGGCATATTACATTAGTATTGTTATTTTATTTATGTCGGATTGGGTCCATTAGTTGTAATTGTAACTTCTAGTCTCCTATATATACCAAGGAAACCTTTTCATTTGGAATCATCTTGTATTTGTAAATTTATGTGGTGTTTAAGGAGGTTGCCCCCTCAAAGAGTCTTATTATCTAAAATTATCTCTTTGTCAAAGTGTTGAGTACTTATTCTGAGGTTTTTTATGCTATTTTGATATTTGGTTCTTAACACAATTAGACTCTTCCCTGTTTGGTATGGAATAATGCTCTGGGCTAATGGTCCAACAACTATTCTATGAGCTTTAAAAGTTCTTTTCGTTCTTTTTATGTTTTCTTGATCTAGTTATTAATGTAAAAGAAACAACTAAATTAAAGAGATTGAATAAATATGTTCTATAGGACAACCTATGAAAATATTCAATGAAGACTATCTATAGCTTTTAATTCCCTAAAAAATAATTCCATGGAGAACTTATTACTACTAGATTTAATATTAAGGAAACATAAACTATTCAACTACAAAAAAGGGTATGATTAAAACAACATAACCCTTATAAATAATTCCACAGTATCCCAAGTACAAGATACCAGAAAACAAGAATTACTAATAAAGAAGACAACCATTCACTAAAAATAACCGTTAATTCATTCAACCATATAAGATAACTTAACAATATTAAAATACTTGTTATACACCCTTGACATTAAACTGATAGTAGAGTAATCCGTGATAATGAATGAATGCAAATAAATTCAACAAAAAGAAATGTCTTGACTGCAAACAAAGTTTCTGAATTAAGATTTGAAGTAATTTGTTGCTACAGTCCTTGCAAAATCACCTTAGAGCAAGAATACCCTTTCTAAGAGGCCGATATCTTTATTTGTAAGATAAAACTAATCTAATTATTGAATAAAAAAACAACTATCCAAAAATACATGCAATTTGCATATTTAGGAAACTAAAAGTATTAACAAAATGGCCATGCAAAAATCCATGTCTCATCCATGTCTGGAAGCTTTAATTTGTGTGTGCTCAATCTCATAAATATTTCCTTGATTAGCTAATACTCCCCATATATTGTAATATGGAAACACTTGGTATTCGTTTGGGTAATTCTAAGACGGGTGGTTCCATGCATGAAACTATTGATATGATTTTTCTATTCTAGATAAATAGACTCTGGTTGAGTCATATTTTAATATTCATTGATCTAACAATTTCAAAAATAGTTGTATCCCAAGAAAGAAATTTCTTAATTTATCTTTTTGATCTCTTCCTTTCTTCCTCGCATTGCATCCAATGTGTCTCCAGCTAGCGGGGACCTAGATGTCATCATCACAAGATATATAAGTTAAGAAAACACATTGAACATAAAAAGTCCATTGATATTATGGAAAGGTTTTTGAGTTTAATTCCCTAAGTTTTATTTCCTTTCACAGGTCATGACATTGGTCATACCATAATATTTATTTTGAAAATATGAAACAAACCACGCCAAATCAACAAAAATGTATAACATCAAAGTTGTAAATATTGGCGATACCTTTTCAATGGTATAAGGCACTCTTAAACGAGGATTAGAAACAACAGTTATTGTGAAAACACCGAAAGAGTTTTCCATACAATACCTTTATTTTAAAACTTTGAAACAAACAATGCCAAATCAATGAAAACTTATAACTACAAAGTTGTATATATTGACGAGACCTTTCAAATGGTATAAAAAATTATCGTGAAAATACCAAATGGATTTTTTCTTTGATCGACCAAATTTTTAAATCTTTCTAATCGGTGCTCATGAAAATTTGTCTAATAGTGCTTTCAAAAAATTTTCTTTTGTATCGATGCTTTCAAAAATTTATCTTTTATATCAACACTTTCTTAATTTTGTCTTTTGTATCAACACTTTCTAAATTTTTTTTGGTGCTCAGGAGAAAATTACCTCTTGGTGCTCACCCCTCTTTTTCTTTCAATGAACTAAGAAATTTGTTTCCTTTTAAACGTCCATGAAAAAATTGTTTTATCAATGCACGTATCGGTGAACCTCATTTTTTTTTGTTTTCGAGACTTGCGAAAAAGTGTCTTTCGACGAACACTAGAATTGTTTCTTTTAGCACCTTTCAAAAAATGTTTTCCCTTGTATCGATGAACTTCAAAATTTGTTTTCTGGTGCTAATGAGTGTTTTGACTTCGCCGATACGATTAATTTTATCTTAAAATGGGGTTTTGGGACTTGGAATTTTATTGAGTTTTCTTAAGACTAAAGATATTTTCTAAACTAAATGTAATGTATGAAATTATTCAAATAAAAAATGCTTGAAACTACTTGTGAAATAAAAAAAAGACGCTACCCAAAATTTTAGAGTGTGTTGTGTACTCAACCTCCGCTTGTATAAGGTGAATAATTGTTAGAATAAGAATGTAAATGAGGTTGCAGATATCCTACTTTATTTCCTTATAACTCTAAAATATTGACTATGCTTTGGGTGAGATCTTCTTCCCATTGGGAAGATTGGAAATGCCAATGCATTTAGACTACATCAGGATTTTTCTGGCAACCTATGAGAACCCTAATCTCAATTAAATTTCTATAAATATCGAAACCATATTTAAAAGAGTTAAAATTTAATTGTTTCAACAATTCATAATTAATGATATGAATTCTCATTTTTAAAAATTATTCATATATATTTATCTTAACTTTGAATCAACTTAATATAATAATATAAGATATAATAATTCATTCAACCATATAAGATAACTTAACGATATTAAAATACTTGTTATACACCCCTGATATTAAACCAATAGTAGAGTAATCCATGATAATGAATGAATACAAAGAAATTCAACAAACCAAAATGTCTTGACTGCAAATAGAGTTTCTGAATTAAGATTTGAAGTAATTTGTTGCTACAATCCTTGCAAAATCACCTTAGAGCCATAATACCCTTTCTAAGATGTCAATATCTTTATTTGTAAGATAAAACTAATCTAATTATTGAATAAAAAAACAACTATCCAAAAATCCATGCAATTTGCATCTTTAGGAAACTAAAAGTATTAACAAAATGGCCATGCAAAAAGCCATGTATCATCCATGTCTCCAGTTGTCTGAAATCTTTAATTTGTGTATGCTCAATCTCATAAATATTTCCATGATTAGCTAATACTGCCCATATATTGTAATATGGAAACACTTGCTATTCTTTTGGGTAATTCTAAGACGAGTGGTCCCATGCATAAAACTATTGATTTGATTTTTCTATTCTAGATAAATAGACTCTGGTTGAGTCATATTTTAATATTCATTGATCTAACAATTTCAAAAATAGTTGTATGCCAAGAAAGAAATTTCTTAAATTATCTTCCCGATCTCTGCCTTTCTTCCTCGCATTGCATCCAATGTGTCTCTAGCTAGCGGGGACCTAGATGTCATCATCACAAGATATATAAGTTAAAAAATCACATTGAACATAACAAATTCATTGATATTATGGAAATGTTTTTGAGTTTACTTCCCTAAGTTTGATTTCCTTTCACGGGTCATGACATTAGTCATACCATAATCTTTATTTTCAAAATATGAAACAAACCACACCAAATCAACAAAAATGTATAACATCAAAGTTGTAAATATTAGTGATACCTTTCCAATGGTATAAGGCACTCTTAAATGAGGATTAGAAGCAATAGTTATTGTGAAAACACCGAAAGAGTTTTCCATACAATACCTTTATTTAAAAACTTTGAAACAAACGGTGCCAAATCAATGAAAACTTATAACTACAAAGTTGTATATAATGATGATACCTTTCAAACGGTGTAAAACTTTATTGTGAAAATGCCAAATGGATTTTTTCTTTGATTGACCAAATTTTTAAATCTTTCTAATTAGTGCTCATGAAAATTTGTCTAACAATGCTTTCAAAAATTTGTCTTTCGTATCGATGCTTTCAAAAATTTATCTTTCGTATCAACACTTTCTTAATTTTGTCTTTTGTATCAACACTTTCCTAATTTTTATTCGGTGCTCGGGAGAAAATTACCTTTTGGTGCTCACCCCTCTTTTTCTTTCAATGAACTAAGAAATTTGTTTCCTTTTCAACGCCCATGAAAAATTTGTTTTATCAATACACGTATCGGTGAACCTCATTTTTTGTTGTTTTCGGCACCTGCAAAAAAGTGTCTTTCGGTGAACACTAGAATTGTTTCTTTTAGCACCTTTCAAAAAAGGTTTTCCCTTGTATCGATGAACTTCAAAATTTGTTGGCTAGTGCTAATGAGTGTTTTGACTTCGCCGTTACAATTAATTTGATCTTAAAATGTTTTTTTTTTAGTTTTTCCTAAGACTAAAGATATTTTCTAAACTAAATGTAATGTATGAAATTATTCAAATAAACAATGCTTGAAACTACTTGTGAAATAAATAAAAAAGTGGTAACCAAAATTTTAGAGTTTGTTGTGTACTCAACCTCCGCTTGTATAAGGTGAATAATTGTTAGAATAAGAATGTAAATGAGGTTGCAAATATCCTACTTTACTTCCTTATAACTCTAAAATATTGACTATGATTTAGGTGAGACCTTCTTCCCATTGGGAAGATTGGAAATGTCAATGCATTTAGACTACGTTAGGCTTTTGTTGACAACCTATGAGAACTCTAATCTCAATTAAATTCTTATAAATATCGAAACCATATTTAAAAGAGTTAAAATTTAATTGTTTCAACAATCCATAATTAATGATATAAATTCTCATTTTTAAAAATTATTCATATATATTTATCTTAACTATGAATTAACTTAATATAATAATATAAGATATAATAATTCATTCAATCATATAAAATAACTTAACGATATTAAAATACGTATTCAAAATTCAACAAACTAAAATGTCTTGACTGCAAATAGAGTTTTTGAATGATTAAGATTTGAAAAAAAATGTTGCTACAATCCTTGCAAAATCACCTTAGAGCCAAAATACCCTTACCCTTTTTAAAAGGTTATTATTTTATTTGAAAGATAATACTAATCTAATTATTGAATAAAAAAAAACAACTATCCAAAAATCCATGCAATTTGCATCTTTATGAAACTAGAAGTATTAAAAAAAGGCCATGCAAAAAGCCATGTATCATCCATATCTCCAGAAGCTTTAATCAATTAAATTCCTATAAATATTGAAACCATATTTAAAAGAGTTAAAATTTAATTGTTTCAACAATTCATAATTAATGATATGAATTTTCATTTTTAAAAATTATTGGTATATATTTATCTTAACTGTGAATCAACTTAATATAATAATATAAGATATAATAATTCATTCAATCATATAAGATAACTTAACGATATTAAAATATTTGTTATACACCTCTGATATTAAATCAATAGTAGAATAATTCATGATAATGAATGAATACAAATAAATTCAACAAACCAAAATGTCTTAACTGCAAATAGACTTTCTGAATTATTAAGATTTGGAGTATTTTGTTGCTACAAGACTTTCTAAATTATTAAGATTTGGAGTATTTTGTTGCTACAATCCTTGCAAAATCACCTTAGAGCCAAAATACCCTTTCTAAGATATCAATATTTTATTAATATTTTATTTGTAAAATAAAACTAATCTAATTATTGAATAAAAAAAACAACTATCCAAAAATCCATACAATTTACATCTTTAGGAAACTAAAAGTATTAACAACATGGCCATGCAAAAAGCCATGCATCATCCATGTCTCCAGTTGTTTGAAATCTTTAATTCGTGTATTCTCAATCTCATAAATATTTCCATGATTAGCTAATACTCCCCATATATTGTAATATGGAAACACTTGTTATTCTTTTGGGTAATTCTAAGACGGGTGGTCCCATGCATGAAACTATTGGTTTGATTTTTCTATTCTAGATAAATAGACTTTGGTTGAGTCATATTTTAATATTTATTGATCTAACAATTTCAAAAATAATTATATGCAAAGAAATAAATTTCTTAAATTATCTTTTCAATCTTTGCTTTTCTTCTCGCATTGCATCCAATATGTTTCTAGCTAGCAAGGACCTGGATGTCATCATCGCAATATATATAAGTTAAAAAAACACATTGAACATAACAAATTCATTGATATTATGGAAATGTTTTTGAGTTTACTTTCTTAAGTTTGATTTCCTTTCACAGGTCATGATATTAGCCATACCATAATCTTTATTTTGAAAATACGAAACAAACCATGTTAAATCAACAAAAATGTATAACATCAAAGTTGTAAATATTGGCGATACCTTTCCAATGGTATAAGGCACTTTTAAACAAGGATTAAAAGCAATAGTTATTGTGAAAACACCGAAAGAGTTTTCCCTACAATACCTTTATTTAAAAACTTTGAAACAAACGGTGCCAAATCAATGAAAACTTATAACTACAAAGTTGTATATATTGACGAGACCTTTCAAACGGTATAAAAATTTATCGTGAAAATACCAAATGGATTTTTTCTTTGATCGACCAACTTTTTAAATCTTTCTAATCGGTGCTCATGAAAATTTGTTTAACAGTGCTTTCAAAAATTTGTCTTTTGTATCAATGCTTTAAAAAATTTATCATTTGTATCAACACTTTCTTAATTTTGTCTTTTGTATCAACACTTTCTTAATTTTTTTTCGGTGCTCGGGAGAAAATTACCTTTTGGTGCTCACCCCTCTTTTTCTTTCAATGAACTAAGAATTTTTTTTCCTTTTCAACGTCGATGAAAAATTTGTTTTATCAATGCATGTATCGGTGAACCTCATTTTTTGTTGTTTTCGGCACCTACAAAAAAGTGTCTTTCGGTGAACACTAGAATTGTTTCTTTTAGCACCTTTCAAAAAAGGTTTTCCCTTGTATCGGCGAACTTCAAAATTTGTTGTCTAGTGCTAATGAGTGTTTTGACTTCGCCATTACAATTAATTTTTTCTTAAAATGTTTTTTTTTTTAGTTTTTCTTAAGACTAAAGATATTTTCTAAACTAAATGTAATCTATGAAATTATTCAAATAAAAAATGCTTGAAACTAATTGTGAAATAAATAAAAAAGTGGTACCCAAAATTTTAGAGTGTGTTGTGTACTCAACCTCCACTTGTATAAGGTGAATGATTGTTAGAATAAGAATGTAAATGAGGTTGAAGATATTCTACTTTATTTCCTCATAACTCTAAAATCTTGACTATATTTTGGATGAGACCTTCTTTCCATTGAAAAGATTGAAAATGCCAATGCATTTAGACCACATCAAACTTTTGTTAGCAATCTATGAAAACCCTAATCTCAATTAAATGTCTATAAATATGAAAACCATATTTAAAAAAGTTAAAATTTAATTGTTTCAATAATCCATAATTAATGATATGAATTCTATTTTTAAAAACTATTCATATATATTTATCTTAACCGTGAATCAACTTAATATAACAATATAATAAAATATTGTTATATTCCTTTACCATCACAACCAAGTTCCTTCTTCACCATATAAGTTAGTCTATCAACATCGTTGTCAACATACACCTTAACCAACTTTACAATGCTTTTCCCTTCCACATTTTCTCAACATGGTCATTATTTTAACGTTCAAAATTTAATCCATAAAAAGTTTTTAGAGAAAAATAGTGTTTTGAGATTTTAAGGTGTTGATACCCATCTTGAAGCAAGAAAAAAAGAGAGAAGCAATGTGCCACACACAACGTGTTAAGCTTTCATTTTATATCATATAAGGAAATAATATGTTAAACTTGATATATGACATTTCAATTAGTAAATTAAATTGTATGTTGTAATTTAATAAAAGATAAGGTATATTATAAATTTGAGTGTGTAGTTTTTTTAGTTATAATGTTTTGAACTTTGTAAATAATTTTATTTTGGTATAAAGATGTGTGGTCTTGAATATTTTTTCATAGAAAATTTGCTCGATTATATTAGTGAAAATAATTTTTTTTTTTACTTCGTGATCACATAGATATTTATAGCAGTACTAGTTCATAGACCATGTTCATAAAGAAAATCACATACATTCCTAGAAAGTTACTAGAGATGAAAACAGGGCTAAAAACCCCAACAAAAACCAAAAGAGATACAAAACAAGGTTAAAAACCCCAACAAAAACCAGAAAAGAAGCTAAACAAGAATTTGCACACCCCCAAAGGACCTCGAAGTGTTTACCCAACACCACACGCTCCCAAAGGACCTCAAAGTGTTAACCAAAACACCGCACGCCCCCAATGTAGACCTCAAAGCTCTGGTCCAAAACCTCTTCTTTCCAAAGAGGAAGAGGTCAAGAGGGTCTAGAAAAACTGAAGAGAAAACAAAACACCCGCCGCAACAAACCCCCGAAGCCACCACCACCGCAAAAATCCGTTGCTAATCACCACCACACACTTGGAATTGAGCCCTCGAACACACGAAGGCTGCCCGGAAAGAAAACATAGACTCACCAGTTCAGGCAGATGCAGGCTCAAGGGATCGTTCTCGAAACTCGGCCCTGAGCAACTACCTCGGCCCCTAACAACCGCCTCGGGGAAATCCACCGCCAACTGCTATAAAATCGCGCGCCCATACTCAACGCAGTGACTCACCATACTGTAGAGCCTGCAGGGTTTGAATCCTCCGCCGCCATCCACTGACCCTCGAAACACCCTTCTCCCACCATGCCGCAGAGCCCGCTCGCCCTAGAAGAGTCTCACACCCACGCTCATCTTTCTCCATGAAAACTAGTGATGCAACTAGCAAAAACCTAGCAGCAGAGCTTGGTCTTGAACTTGTGACCTCTTAAACAAAAATTCTTAACTATTAGATCAACTCAAGTTGTATACAATATTATGTTTTTTTTTGATAGTTTTTATGAATAAACATGTATTATAATTATATTTGGTATAACATAGGTTTTGAAAATAATATCTCATGTTTGCTTAAGTTGTAAATGTCAAAAAATATTATGTTTCTTTTTTATAACAACAATTTTTTACACTAAATATCCATGTAAAGGAACCCAAAAATATATCGAGCAGCCTGTATATATCATCAGTATGCACTGTTTCTCGACCTTTAAATTTCCTCTGTACAACCGCATGGAAATGGCCATACTCTGACGAGACATCCCTATCCCTGACATATGTAGCAATTAAGAAGTAGATGAATCCCAAGGGAGAACGTCTTCAAGAAGTTACCTAAAAGCAACGAGCCTCTCTCTGTATCTCCGCAGGATGTGCATCTGACATCTTCAATGCCTAATGATGCTCACAGGCAGATGTTGAAATGTGAGCATTCATTCATGCAGGAACAGCGATGGTAGAAAAAGAAGGCGGACTTTTTGCCACTTATAACCATGGCAATTTGGGAGCACATGCAAGAGTTACTGTCACCAATCCATGCAGAATCAATATCGTGGGATTAAATCTCTGTGCAGATCCACATGCACGACTTGGATCAACTACCACGCATTTGTTACTGACACTACAATGACTGCTATATATTACTGACTGTATACTGTGCAGATTACAAATCTTTCCAATTGCTTCATTTCTTTATATTTAGTACGTTCGGCCTGTTTATGGAGTCCAACGACAAGAAATGCTTTCACAATTTATAAATGTTCAAGCTAACACAGTCATATACTGTTCATGCAGGTTCATATTAAACCTTGAATTGCTCAGAGATTTCAAAAGCGTTAAAACTGCCACTGTCGATTCTTCAAATAAAAATGGAGATCGGCACACTACTGTGTTTTAAAACCTCTCGCCGAGTTTCAATGTGGATTTGTGCTGTTGCACTCGAAGAATAAAAATGTGGATTTGTGCTGGTGCACCCGAAGATAAAAATCTAATGGATATTACGTCTTTTTTACCTTTGAATATGAATATGAGATGTTCATCTTTTTCAGACGTACGGAATGAATCTGGCGATATAAATTTACATTAATCATTATTTTTTGTTATTCAGAATTCATTTCTGAATGTAGAAATGGATTCAGCATGCTGAAAAATTCTCATGGCTTTAGGATTCTACAGAAATAATCACTAAAATCTACGAATCCAACAATTTCTAACCAGATTTAAGGTAAATATCCTCAGAAAAAATCTTCATTTCTTAAAATCTTTAACCTACTTAGCCTACTGCCTCCCTGAATAACTAACTACATTATTTTATGAACACTTCCTGAATGACCCCATTATTTTATTTTATTGAATTAACATGGACTCTGGGTTATAATTTATTTTCTTTCTATTTTATGAATAATCCATCATATTTACCAAACTTTTTTAAAGGGAGATTTAACAAAGTGCTGAGAGTGTTTGTGATTGTATAGAATTATTACATTTCCAAGTTAGTTGGAGGCAATGCTTATAAAATGTTTGCAATTCTAAAGACAAGATTCAGATGTAGATGCACAATAAAATATTAGTGTTGGAGAATAAGTTATAGTCAATGGAGATTAGGTTACAAGAAATGGAAAGACAAAGCCAAGGGACTAGCCAATTAACCTAAGAAGGAGATGTTAATAATTTCAAAAACTTTACAATGAACAATATTAAAGGGCTAGAAAAAAAGATAAATAACAATTTGTTTCTAAATAGTCTAGAAGGTAAATTGGATATTGAACCCATCATAGCTGAAATAATTAAGATTATAGAGTTAGACCATGAGTGTAACAAAATAGCCTTAAACTTCATAGTTTTTTATTTGGAGGAGGAAAAAGAAGAGGATAAGGCTAGCCCTAGTAAAGGAAGAACTACAAAATAAGTTACAAATTGAAAGAACTTGTCTCATAGAAGCAAAGAGGTTCTTGTCTCGTAGAAGCAAAGAGCTCGTACAAAATAAGTGAGCATGAAGATAGGGTAATTTGTTTGAAGGTATTCTCTAATGACCATAAATATGACATAAAATCCATGTCTAAAAAGGGTCAGGAATATTTATTAATCTAGAAGATCAAGCTAAATTAAGGAGGGAAGTTCCAAAGGTAAAAGAAGTCAATGTAGTGTTCCCCACTATCAAACCCAATAAAAATTTCCATGCATCTAATAACACTTTTAAAACATGAATTGTAGAAAAATTAGCATTCACCGGTAGCATATAAATGTATAAAACTTAGAATAACACACAACAATCAAAACCCATAATAAAATGCAATACATTGAGTATTTAACATACATTTGGCATTATTATGAATTTCAACCAAATATACATACACACAACAACATATAATTCACTCAAGAACAAAGTTTATGCACAACAATTAAATCCCATAAATAAGAACATAAAAATATACATAAATAAGAACAAAGTTTATCTTTTTAACCAAATGTGCAATCAACTGCACGGGGTGAACATTTCACCCAACCGTATATTTTCTGCTACAAATATCAACAACAAATCACCCTTGATATGGGGCTATGAATCCACAGGAAAAGGGGTGTCTCTCTACTTTCTACTCACAACCCAACACAATCCACAACCAACTAATTTTCCTATAGCTATCTCAATCCACTGGCTCTCTTCCCCTCAACCTTAACAACCTAAGGAATGAGATCCCCCTTCACTGCACACAGACCCTCGAGCCTTCCCATTTTCCTCTGGGGCTCTAGAATAGGTTGGATATAAATCTCTCTTGCTTGGGACTCTAGGGATGCCAGCTTCAACAGGAAAATCTCACAGCAACAAACTCACTTGCTGTTGATAAATTATCTTAGAAAAAATCTCACTCTACATGCCTAACAACCTACTTCTTCATGAATTTGTAGCTCCAACTAGCTTCCACACATGCCCACTATAGCTGTATTCAATCTCTAGCCCTTTTTTCTCTCTTGATGTCCCAAAAATTGCATGTAAAAATTGTTATATTTTCCCTTGTGAATTTTCCCAACTATAAAATTGTTCTCTTTTCCCATATGAAATTTCTTTTCTCCCATGCATGTTGACTCTCCCAATTCCCAAGGTTGATTTTGTTGAACCCCAATGCTCTCATCAACTACGTCAAGTGACTTTTCACACTCACCCTCTTGCATGCATTTAATGATTGGGGATTTGATACACTCAAGAGGAAATTAGATGGTTTGTACACAATGATAATTTTAGAAAGTGGGTTGCAATTAACAGACATGGGTAATTCTCCCTTGGACCCTTTTAGACCCTCCCCACTCTTGTGGAAACTTATCCCCCATTACTCTGTTTGTGTCCATGTGTAGCCGACGATATATTTATTTTATTATTTTTGGTATACCATGTTTATATATTACATCATCGGGCCTACGACCATATTTCATATTTACATTATACATTGTTAAACCAAGGATTAAAAATGGGGATGTTACAGTCAAGAATGAAGGGAAATAGATATTAATTAGAAAATATAAATACTATTCTTAGGGACAGATACCAAAAAGATAATAATAAATAGGAATTTGGAACACTCTAGAGCCTCTCTTGGAACTGCCATGGCTTTCCATGGAAAAATGATCCCATGTTAAGTTGCATCGTAAGTAGAATTGATATTATATTGCTTATTAAGGCTTAGGAGAATGAAGAATATAAGGTCATATTGGATATTTTCGTGTTGACCTGGGTTCTATTTTAGGTTTCCAACAAAACCTTGCAAACCATCAACCCTTTTGAAGACCATAAGACAACATTGCACATATAGTGCACAATGTAGTCTCACCTGATATGGCTTATGGGTGACTATAGGACCCATATGTCTGCAGTCTTGGAAGGGAGACTTCTGTGGGGATGGAATACATTTGGCTTATGGGTGACTGTAAGTCCCATATGTCTGAAGAATAGAAGGGAGACTTATGTGGGAACCAAAGACATTCTTTCTACCTTAAAACACAACATATTTATTATTCCATTCCATCAACACATCATTATATCTTAGATCTACTACTTAGTAATCAATTTCATTCATTTAGGGTTTATTCTCCAGTAATTGTCTTGGTTATTCTATTGTGAGTTGCATTTTACTACTAACAGATTAATCCATTCATCATAACTAAACATTTGCAAAAAATAACAAAAACACTCTACATAGAGACACAAAATTTATCGTGTTCACCCCCCCGGGCTACATCCACAAAGATTTGTCTTTCTTGGCTCTTTTATTATTCTTCATCAAGGTTACAACATTGCGCACATTACATTTGAAGATGACAAGATTGCAGTAAGTTGCACATCTCATGACTTATGACCTTACCCTCCATTACAATGCTTGATCTATCATACCTCTTGTTAGTACTCAAATTCACAGTGTTAAAATTTTGAAATTTGGTCAATGGCAACGACACTACCAAAAGCAGTGTATTCTCGTAGCACCTATTTTTGCAACAGATCGAAGGCCAAGTTCACACTTCAAAATCATTGGGTGTCAAGACCGAGCACGTGAGTCAAAGTGCTAATGTATGGCACTCAAAGTGATAAAATTTTCAAATAAATAAATAAAATGTGTGTCGGGCCTATCATTGAGCTCATTCCTTATTCATGCAACCAAGAGCTATGTCATCCATTTCACATGCATAGACCTCAAATAAAAAAGGTAATGCTCATCCATCGACAACAAATATCAAGCACCCGAGGAATCGAGAGCTCATCCATCGACAAAACCAAACATCAAACACAATTCATAAGGAGCTAAAAGTTTGGCTTTGGTCATCAGATCCCTACCTTACAACAAAGCCACATTGTATGCTAAGTCGACAAAAAAATCCAAGTGCCAAGGAGGGAGACCACAAGGGGATGAAAGTAAGTGCACTACGTGCCAACAAAGACCATAGGTGCCTAGTTATATAAAATACATTGAGACCTTTTACCTGTCACATGTGGGATATCCCACTACATGCAAAATAAAGCATGAAGGTGTCATGGCATAGACACTTCTCAACCCATTCATCTGGTCTCCCTACAGACTCATAAACCCTCGACCTTGTCATTTATGTTTGGATTCGATCCATTCTTTTGTCTTAATGTTTCAGGGTTTTAAGGGGTTTGTTGGCCCTCAGACAATTTTTTTCGAAACGTTGGTCGTGTTTGACCATCTTTGGGACTTCGACAGGCTGGTTGAAGATGGAGTGCCTAGGTGAAGTGGAGATCGTGGGATCTCACCCCTTTTGTAGGATTTTTGGGCTTTTAGGGTTTATGTAATGGGTATGGGATGTTGGCCCATGGGTTTACCCATGTTTAGGCCTCTTTTGTATTGTATAAATAAGTAGCTAAGCGATGTAAGAAGTAGTTCTGATTGGCTTTGTGCAAGAACCTGTGAAGGTTTCTAGGTGTGAATAGTTGTGAATGCTTTGTTCATATTGTATGTGAGACTTGTAGAGCTAAGTTCAAGTGGTTGTAGTTGGCTTTGTGCTTTGACCTAATCCGGGGAAGGAGGATCTAGCGAGGTGTGTGCAAATCTCCTATCCCTCGTGGAGTTGGCTTTGTGGATTTGTGCACACGAGCAAAGGAATGTAAGAAGCTTAAAGATCAATAAAGAAGAAGAAGAGTTGGTGGACGTAGCCCCACACTGGGGTGAACCACATATATCCTATGTTCTTATGCTTTGTGCAATGTTATTCATGATGTTTATGTATCTATTTTCTTAGTGCATTGTTCTTGATATATGATAGGTAGACCCATTGATGTTTGGTGCCTGATATATGAATAAATGCTAGATTTTCTCTGATGTTATGTGTTAGATGATTAGATGTGCTTAATCTTGATTACTACTATGTTGATCTACAATTAGGATTAATTTGCGACGTTAATAAAGATCATAATCTAATGCATATTGTTGGCTAAGTGCTCTGTTAAAAGTCTGTAATCATAGATCTGTGTCCCAGCTAGGTTGTAGACACTTGAGTCTTGCAACCCTCCCTGCCTCTACCTCGGGTGAGACTTCATCTTATTTGCAGGTGTTGCCGAAAGGGATAGTAGTTAGGGTTTTTTTGGTGCTCTATTGAAGCATTGAACCTCGGGCCTGCCCCTGTGCCAACAAATGGTTCTGTTGTCGGGACCTGAAACTGTGATTGCTGGGAACTAAAGAAAAGATAAAGCTCTATGCATAGATTCTATTGTTGTAGTGTGCAGTATTCTACTTGACTTGTGAAGATCTTTGCTAAGAAAAAGAAGTCCGATCTAAATAAAAGAGGTAAGGTCTTAAATCTTTGTGCTGGGATAAAGGTAAGATAAGTGGAAATTTTTTCTTCGAAAGTATGAATCTAGGTATGTTTGATAGATTTTTTCCTAGTCTGAAAACTAGGCACAACTAGAAGAAAAAATATTTGATCTGAATAGATTTGATAGAGATAGTGAAAGATATGTTATTCCTATGCATAGAAAGAATTTTTGGACTAACAAGTGCGTGCAGGAACCTAGAACGAATTGTTGTAGATTGTAGGCCATCATTGTGATCCCAATGCGTAGTACAGGAAAGTTTGGGGATCGTTTAAGAGAAAGAGAGGATTGACATTGTGTTATAACTGCAGAAGATCAAGGCATCTTGGTAAGGAATTCCCTAGTACAGGTCCTATTTGTCTTTGTTGTAAATCTATTGGTCATGAGGTTTTGGATTGCCCTAGAATGATTGCTAAAGTTGAAAAGATGAACATGAGACAAGAAAACTATGAAGAAGGTCAAGAAACTAATGATATGTTAGAGAACCAGAAATAATTAGAGATTATGTTATTACAGCTGAAAGAAACACTGAATGATCACAGAGACATCAGTTTACCATAAATATTCAAAGAAAATCAATGCATAGAAACAATAATAGGAGACTTCGACATAGACTATGTTTTGGATGAGGAAACATAGGAGAATATCATGCCAGAAAGCACTTGGGAAATTTTGGGAAAGCCTGCTATGATTCCTTCATTGGGAAGGATAGGATTGTTTAAAGGAAATATGATAAACCTATGTGGAAGAGATACTAATGTACCTATGATTTCCCATGGAACATCGACCGAAGAAGAATTCGAAGTCATTAAATTTGTTGAGAACAGTGCCCCTTTCTCACTTTTGTTAGGAAAGACTTGGAATGAGAAAGATCAAATCCGGAGGAAAGCAGAGGAAGAAGCTACATAACAGAAAAAGAAAGAATTAAGGGACTTCATAGCCAAGAAAATAGAGCGACTAGTACAAGAACAAGAGGAAAAGTCGAAGCAACTGAGGGCCAAAGACTTAGCTGTCGAAGTTGAAAGAACGCAGGAAGGCTTACATAACTTGTCCATGCAGGAGAGAAGAGAACCTACCCTAGAAATAGTAAGAGAAGAGGTAGTATATTTGGACCCTTTGAAAGACCCTCAGTAGTGTGAAGTTACTATGCTAAGAGAAGATAAGAATAAGAATGGAAAGAGGAACCCAGTGACTCAGATCATAGGAAAGAAGGCAAGAAATCTTAGCAAGAAGAAAGCAAAGTTAGAAAGATTGTAGGAAGTTCCCAAGGAGACTTCGCAGAAGGTAGGCTTGCAGAACTTGAACCTCATTGGAATAGTAGAACCACGCAGAATGGAACTTCACCACAATGAAGCTATATGACCGTTGGAGGCGTACCGACCGTTAGAATGATGCTATGGAATGGTTAGAAATGCAGTTATTGCCGAAAAGATCACCATTGGACTGTTGAGACCACGCCATAAAGGATGGATTCGTATTGATTAAGGAATTTCAACCTGTTGAAGGAATCCATTATGACGTTGCTTATTTAATCTGTCGAATGATGCACTGGGACCACTTTTGCAAATCGAAATATTTGAGCTAGTAGAGAAGTGATTATTGTGTTGTGTTGTCTAAGACCTCGCCACTGATTCGATTAACTTGAGTGTCCATTAACCTACCTGAATTATTTGATTACGAGCGTGTATGTTGGGCGACCTTAGCACAATAGAGAAATCCATAGAAGAAATCTTGATCGACCTTATGGTTGAGAAAGTCATGTCCACAGGAATATAGGGCTCATCAATGGGAGGATTGCAAGCACCCCCCTCGACTGCACGTCAATTTGTGCCATATCGAACCGCGACAGAGAAAAGAAGCAAGCACTATGATGATCTAGAGAACGCGAAGAAGATCTTGTTGATCTTTCCCGACTACATCTCGCCTCTGGCTAGCATTGTTAGTCGTGACAACATCCTGTGTGACTTCGAGTACACACTAATCACTATGTACCTCCCGAAGGGGATATGTGCATTCGGATCGCAGTTTGGATTGATCTCAGATCTAAATATCAGTGACTTCAACCTCAACGACAGAAAGAATTATGTGATGCTTGCACCGCATAGATACCCGATGAAGATGACTAGGAAGAAGCCCAATATAGTTCCCTAGCCATGGATTAAAGAGATTGCGCGATTGACGATCTTAAATGTGATGAAGATCCCCCACTTTGGTAGACATAAGGAAGTTAACACGTGTGTTAAAATCCTCCTATCATGCTACCATGGAGGTTATCTCTGGTTAGATAGGCACATGACTATGGATCTAATGTTGATCCACTTGATCATTGGATTGAGCATGAAAGGACTAGATCCTCACAATTTTACCAAGGTTGTAGATTTCTCCCTGGCACAACGGATCAAGGAGACCTATGGCGATGTGGAGAAGGGTAAGCAAGGCTATAAGGTAGCCTCCATCCAGGATGGCACAGTGTGCCTAGGCTCCCTGGCGCAACAGATCAAGGAGACCTATGGGGATGTGGAGAAGGGGAAGCGAGGCTACAATTTAGCCTCCATCCAGGATGGCGCAGTGCACCTAGCTTGTCAATTGATCATTGGCAATCTTGTCAAAAAGAACCAGTCGAAACCAATCATAGGATTTGTAGTCGACCTCACAGGGAAGTGTGTCGAAGGGATGTAAATGAACTGGGCAACATACCTTGTCAACAAGTTGGAGAAGGATTCTTGTGAAGCACGGGATCAAGGCTATGAGTTTCACTTTAGTTGGTTGTTGATCTTAATAGAATTTTTTTCTTGGGAGATGTCAGAGGGAGCGACATTCCCTGAAGTTGAGTCGTCGGAGCCACTGGCTATGAGGTTCACCACCTTATGGTATATGAGTGATATGGCAAAGCAATGGAAATCAAATGTGGTGTTTCACACCTACTACCTACATCTCACACATGCCATCGAATCATTCCCCTGAATGACACTGAATAATTTGCATCAGTATAGGCCGCTAGCGAAGTTCCGCACAGACCACCACTTATCTACATCACTGTACGCATGGATGAAAGTAAAGAGGATTTGTAGTTGTACTATAAGTTGATTGAGGAAGACTTCGAAGAGATCACTAAAGAATGGCCAGATGAATTCCTTGTACCGATCAGAGATACAGAATTGTTTGACCCCGACCTCATCGGAAGCCCTGTGGTTACCCAGACTGAGTATGATGGACCAAGTAGCGTAAATAAAAAGAAGAAAAAGGAAGAAGTGTGTGACATAGACAACACATCAGAGGAAACTGTGCCTGACTCACCTGGAGGAGGAGGAGGTGACGAAGTAAACCAAGAGGAGGAAGGGGAAGAAGACAAGAAATAAAAGGGTGAAGTGACACTGCCAAAGGATCCCCTTACAGAGGCTGAGATGTCAAAGAAAAGGAAGGTTTCTCCGCAGAAACCCTTAGCGCGGAACAAGTCTCGAGCCAATAAGCCTCAGTCATAGAATGTGCTCACCATGGATAATGTTGTTCTCATCATCGAAGCTATAGAATATGATTCAGAGGACATATTGAAGTGACACGAAGTAAAGCAGGAGACAATGTATGCCATAATCGAGGTGGAGTTGAAAGGGATACAACAAGCTATCCTATCAAGTCGCGCAGTATCCACTATGCCATCCTCAATAGAAAATATAGAATTGGGGGATGAGCCCACCTAGTTGTGAAGATTAGCAGATGCAACAAAGGCTCGCCTTCATCATGCCCAAGAAGAAAAGGAGCAGGCCACAAAGGCCTTGAAGCAATAAAAGGAGGAGGTCCTAGAGAAACTTCGGGTTGCACAACAAGAGAAAGATGACACTAGAGTGAAGTTCAAGGAGGACAGAGAGAAAATTCAGAGAGAGAAAGACCAATTTCTCACGGATCAGACTGTGGTCAAGGAAGCCGTGACTAGAGAACTTCACTTGGTGTCGAGCTTGGCATAGATGGAAGAAGAGACAATTGAGAGACAAGTGGGGAAGCTTGTTGAAGCCATTCAACAACTTCAAGAAAGAGTAGCAGAGTTAGAACTTCAAGCAGTACTGAGCACTCCGCAAGAGGTGTAGGATCATAGGGAAGAAACTATCAAGAGTGCAGTAGAAAGAATCAAGGTGTTGGCCTCATAATATAAGGAACTAAGTGATTGAAGTGTGCAGACCTATGAGTGCCTTGTATAAGACCTAGTGCTGAGGACATTTGAGGAACAACTCGAGGAGGCGAAGTAACAAGAATCGACTATGCAAGCGCAGTTGAAGCTACTTACTATGGTTGAAAAGATGAAGAGGTCTTAGGAGCAGCACGTAGTTCAGTAGCAGGTCAATGCAATCTAGAGCAGAGTGATGGAGGTGACACAACAACTACAGCTAGTGTAGGATGAAGCCTGCACTCTTTTCAAAGAGATCAAGGGACAAGGATCACAGTTGGAACAAGTGGTCGCAATAGTGGAACAATGTCTGGAAGGGCCTGTCATTGAGCAAGTCATTTAGGAGTTCACTGAGCAGAAGGCTCTGGAGAAGCAACAAGTTAAGGTAGCTCACGAGTCATAGGTGAGTGTTGGGGGCTTGTTGGCCCTTGACCAAGTTTTGTAGAAATGTTGGTTGTGTTTGACCATTTTTGGGACTTCGAAATGTTGGTCGAAGATAGAGCATGCAGGCGAAGCAGAGATCATATGATCTTTCCCCTTTTGCAATATTTTTGGGCTTTTAGGTTTTATGTAATGGGTATGGGATTTCAGCCCATGGGTTTACTCATGTTTAGGCCTCTTTTGTAATGTATAAATAAGTAGCTAAGTGATGTAAGAAGTAGTTCTGATCGGCTTTGTGCAAGAACCTGTGAAGGTTTCTAAGTGAGAATGGTTTTGAATGCTTTGTGCATACTGTATGTGAGACTTGAAGAGCTAAGTGGAAGTGGTTATAGTTGGCTTTGTGCCTTGACCTAATCCAGGGAAGGAGGATCTGGCGAGGTGCATGCAGATCTCCTGTCCCTCATGGAGTTGGATATGTGGATTTGTGCACAAGATTAAAGGAATGTAAGAAGCTTGAAGATCAATAAAGAAGAAGAAGAGTTGGTGGACGTAGCCCCACACTGGGGTGAACCACATATATCATATGTTGTTATGATTTGTGCAATAATGTTCATGATGTTTATGTATCTATTTTCTTAGTGCATTTTTATTGATATATGATAGGTAGATCCATTGATGCTTAGTGCTTGATCTATGAATAAATGCTAGATCTGCTTTGATGTTATGTGCTAGATGATTGGATGTTCTTAATCTTGATTACTACTGCGCTGATCTACAATTAGGGTTAATCTACGATTTGAATAAAGATCATAATCTAATGCATATTGTTGGCTAAATGCTCTGTTAAAAGTATGTAATCACATATCTGTGTCCTAGTTAGGTTGTAGACACTTGATTATTGCAACCCCCCCTTCCTCTACCTCAGGTGAGACTTCATCTGCTTCGCAGGTGTTGCCGAAAGGGTCGATAGTTAGGGTTTTGTTGGTGTGTTGAACCTTGGGTCTACCCCTGTGCCAACAGGGTTTAATACTTAGATAAAAATGTATAAGGGTTTTAAGAGTTTTCATAGTTAATTTAAGGTGAAATCGGTGCATATCAACGATCTCTTGCAACATATCTGGATTTTTATGGAGCTATATTTGTAAGTTTGAGATTTTGGGATTCTCTTCCAAGAAGAAAAAATTCCAAGTGGTGGTGGGTTTCGGGCACTGCATCTTCTGAGGCTATTTCTTTCAATCTTTCCTGAGGTCTAGACAACTGAAAGGAAAGTTCCCTTCAGGGAGAAGGTTCTTTACACTATAATCTCACTTTTCATTATTTTTAGTATGTATTCGATTGCCCCTATATGGCATACATTCAACAACTGGTGCAGATCCATTCTATTGGAAGTGTGTAATTATGGATTCTAATCATGGAACTATTTGTAGCTGGATTATCATTTGGTTCAAATAAAGGTGACAATGAGAAACCCTCGACTAGTATGCTTTCGAGAAAACCTCCATTTTTTTTTAGTAGAGAGAGTTGAATTCCTTGAAAAGGATACATACTTATAAAATGCACATTTTGTTGCAGCTACTGCATATTATATTGTTACTATGGATCTGAGCGTTTACATGGATCTACATTTTGTTTTCCTGACTTGTGACGTGTTCGCATTTCTATCCTTCACCCACTAGAAGATGATCCAAATGGCTATGAATTGGAAAGTAAATGGTGGATGCCTATCCACATGAACTGGAAGGACCATGGAG
The DNA here is from genome assembly GCA_000966675.3 of Picea glauca. Lineage (NCBI taxonomy): Eukaryota > Viridiplantae > Streptophyta > Pinopsida > Pinales > Pinaceae > Picea > Picea glauca. The sequence goes on along the minus strand of JZKD02S1199096.1, from coordinate 609,798 downwards.
ATGACCTTTCTTTATAAAGTGGCCCAGGGTACATGCCCAAAGAGTTATGGTGTGATTTTTTCGCAACTTGGAGGAATACCATACCTCATTCTTGAAAGGGATTCTAAAATATCAACATAGTTTGAGAGTCAGTATGGAAAGAGAGGCATTAACTGTAATTTAAGACTTTTGGAAGCTACAAAGCTAAAAGAGAAGAACCTCTTTCAAGAGATTTTGAACATTGTACGTGAATTGCACTCTTCGAGAACTATAGTAGATAGAAACATGAGATTTATGGTTGAAGTGTGGCACAGGATAACATCACTTTCTGGATCATATTTCTCTAAGAACTTGTTGGTAACAAGTCTTTTTGGTGGCTGTCCTCCTCATAGCACAATACCACCTGGGATGTAATTAATTGTGAGTGAAGTAAGAAAACATTTACTTGAAAATAGCTATAGGTCCTTCATATCTATACAAAGAATATGGAACTTTCTAAAGATGATGATCTTGAATAAATTGCATCGATGGATAGAGATCCAAATTTTGAGGGGAAGATTAGTCAACAGAAAATCAAATCACAGTTTTATTGAGCAGATCCATAAAGAATAGCACATGAAATCGAGAAATAAAATATAAGTGTTGGAAAATAATAAAATATAAGTGTTAGACAATAAGGTATAGTCAATGGAGAATAGTTTGCAAGAAATGGAAAAGCAAAGCCAAGGGACCAACCAACTAACCCAAGGAGATGTTAATAATTTCAAAAATCTTACAATGAACAATGTTAAAGTGCTAGATAAAAAGATAAATAACAATTTGTCTCTAAATAGTCTAGAAGGTAAATTGGATATTGAACCCATCATAGTCGAAATAATTAAGATTATAGAGTTAGATCATAAGCGCAACAAAATAGTCTTAAACCTCATATTTTTTTATTTGGAGGAGGAAAAAGAAGAGGACAAGGCTAGCCCTAGTTAAGGAAGAACTACAAAATAAGTTACAAACTGAAAGAACTTGTCTCATAGAAGCAAAGAGGTTGTGAAAAATAATTGAGCATGAAGATAGGGTAATTTGTGTTAAGGTATGTTGTAATGACCATAAATATGACTTAAACTCCATGTCTAAAAGGGTCAAGAATATTTATTAATGTAGAAGATCAAGCTAAATTAAGGAGGGAAGTTCAAAAGGTAAAATAAGTCAATGTAGTGTTCCCCATTATGAAACCCAACAATTTTTTTTTCATACCAATTAAATCAAATGTATGCATTCTAAAAATTCCCATGCATCTAATAACACTTTTAAGACATGAATTGTAGAAAAAATATCCTTCAACCAGTCACATATAAATTCTTCAAATTGAGAATAACACACACCAATTAAAACCCATAATAAAATGCAATGCATTGAGGATTTAATATGGCATTATTATAAATTTAAACCAAATATACATACACACAACATGATTCAGGTGGAAATCGGTGGTTAACCACCTATTCCATTAGCTAAAAACAAGGGGTTCTACCTTGGTGTTGGACGTAGTGTCATTGATGTATTGTCATTGATGTCAACAGACGATGTCATTGATGTGATGATAAGTTGGTATGACGAATTGTCATTGATATTAACAATATTATGGTTGATGTCAAATAGTTGGACGATGTGCAGAAATAAAATTTCAGGAGGGTTAGCGAATAAAGATCAAATATCAGAAGAGATGGCACGATGAATTGCAGAGAGCGAAAGAAGAATTAAACGACTCGCTAGTTATAATCCCGCAATCGGTCTAGATTGTCAGATCTCATAAACTCAAATATCGACAACTATGGTTGATCCAAAAAATGATCAGATTAAGTCGGATTAAATCATGATCGTCAGATGCGCAATCGCTAGATCAACGACATGAATAGATTGCAGAGATCAAAAGGAGAATTAAATATTGTGTTATTTCCAATCCCACAATCAGTCAGGACCTTCAGATCTTATAGCTTCGAAGATTGACGATTGTGGTTGACTCACCAACAACGCACAACTTCAAATTGCAAAGTTTGGGTGACGAGTTAAATCACTCGCAAGTTGTGGTTCTGAAATCATCCTTGATCGTTAATCGACTTAGAGAGTCTTCACGACCATTGGATCACCTTAAATGGAAGGATAGGATAAGAGGGAAAAAATGATTGAGAATTTGATTATTTGAATATCCGTCAGTCGTCGGATCACTTTAACTAGAAGGATAGGATAAGAAAATATGGAGGGTCATCAAACTTAAACCAAGGCAAAGAAGCATCACAGATAGATCGAGCCATCGATCTAAGATCTTGATCAAATGAACATAATTCACTTTGGGTCTAAATATGTGAGGAGGTTACGCTTCGAGAATCTCACTTCAGAAGATTTGTGAAATCGAGATATCGAAATACACAAAGTCCCGAAAGCCAAAATTCTGAAGTCACTCTCAACCGTCGATATGAGATACTGACACAGACTTATCAGCCCTCGAGCTGAGATCCACTCACAGGATCTGGATCGGCTCTTTCGATTCCTCGCTGGAATCTCAATTTCAATCGATCCACAAGTCCTTTTCGAAGCTCATAATCTCGCGAGTTCACAAGTCGTGACTTCCGACGCTTCCTCTCCAATCTCACGATACCCGAGATCACGAAATGGGTATATCTCTTCTTTCGTCAGCACCCTCCACATGTGACCATTGGCTAGGCTTCACGCAAGATCCTCTCACCACTCGGCACTTCATGAGTTCAAAGGTGGAACTCTTGTGCTCGTATCTCACGAATCCCCGAGACGCGAAAAGTCAGAAGAGTGTTGACTCCTTCCAATATGTGATGTGTGTCCACCAGTCTAATTCCCAGGCCCACTGTGTGGTTCTGCCATGTGTCCCCTCCGTTCCTCGGCTCTCGACACTTTGTGATTTATGATGTCGAAAGAAACTCCTTTCAACCTCTGAATCCCTGAATGCACGAAATGCGATGGGGTTCCTGATCCAACAGTCCTCCCGTGACCTAGATCCGACGGCTATCCTCACTTCTCGTGATTTCGTGACTTCGTGACTTGAGCACCCAACTCTTGGGCTCTCACCCTGTAAACCTCCGAGTTCGTGATATCCCTAGATCTCTGCCACCTGTCCTCCACCGATGGATGGCTATGATTTTCTCGCGACTTCGCCACTTGCGACTTCAGGACTTTCGAGACAAAAGTCTCGACCTCTTATCCACCGATATGCCGAAATGCTGAAATTTCAACACGTCGTCAATGCGGGTCCCACGATGGAACTTCTCGCCTTCTTGGAGTTTTTTGGACTTCGCGATTTCGTGAATCCTGATGCTGAACTTTCGACTCTTCAACCCACGAAACCCTGAATTGGTCAATGAAGTTCTGACCTCTGTGTCGGTGAGTATGCCACCTGTCCACTCTCAGATGGATGGTCCTGATCCTCTTCGCGACTTCGCCACTCGCGAATTCGAAGGAATTCCTCTTCTGAACCCCGATGTATGAATCCCTGATAGAGAGGATCTTGTGACACATGTCCTTCCAATCAGATGACTCAGATTCTCTCGTTATTTTGGGACTTCGCACCTCGCGACCTCGCGAGTCTTGATGCAAAGGTTTTGACCCTTCAACTCACAAAACCCTGAAATGAGATTTATGTGGGTGATCCAATGGCCCTTGTTGGTTCAGATCCTACGGTCCGATTCTCATGAGATTTCACTTCAAAAAATGCTTACCGTAACTTCCATGCTCATCTGCAAGATCTGACGACCCTTGGGACTTCACGAATTCTCCACAGGGAATTTCGATCATCCAATTCCTCCTTAACACTCTTGCAAAATGAACAAGTATGCCTTCACGAAACTTGTCCACCCACAAAACAACGTTGTTGCACCTTCTTCCAATACTTCAAGGCACTAGCTCTCTTGAGATTTTCTTCGACAGCTTCGAAGATCCTATCCCTCCCGAGCTTGATTGAAAAACCCTCAAGTTCTTCAGGGAAAATTCCTGCACACACTCCTTGCGTCACTTCTTCAAATACTTCCAAGTATTTGAACCTCTTCGACTCTGCGCACTCCCTGTGACAACAGTCTTTTCAACAACTCCCTCAGGTTGCAAACTCTGAGACTCTTCTTAGCCTGCGCACACCTTGCATGGATCCTGTGCCTAACTTGCACTTCTACGAGAATGAGAACAGTGTTATCTCTCCTGAGCTTGCAGAGACAAACTCTGACTTCTGTCAACGCACACCTTGCGAACAATTTCACTGCACTCCTTGTAGGAAACTCATTCCTTACTCTCCCTCTCTTCAGATTTCAGACATTAAATATGAAATCAAACATTCTAACATCAAATCAAATGCATAACAGAGAGTAACCAAGCATATATCAATCAGCATGTACAAACACAGTAAGCAATTTAACACCATGAGTCTAAACTAAAGATTTTTGTATTAATCCAGAACATCTGTACATGGGGTTTTACTCTACACAACTCTCTGCTTCTGCTCTCCTATGCTCTCTTGATCATACTGCTAATGTTACAATGATACAAGTGAGGGTGTCTATATCCATTTTCCCTCCGGCTCCTAAAATTGTCTAATCTACGAATTCAAAGCTACCTACTTACATTTACTAGCATAAATGCTTCTTAGTCCTTCAGATGAGAGTGGAATGCTCAAGGTCTGATTACAATCTACAAGTACGCCTTTTCTTAATTGTTTCATTTATGTTTGGTGTATCAAACTTCAAAACTTTCAAACAATTCATCATGTGCCAAAATGCATTGGCGCTTGCCCCACACTCGCTTGACGTTGGCGATGCTCCTGCATCATATACTCTCTCGCTTGAAAATTTTCATGGGCTCCTATCCATGAGCTCTCGCACGGTTTGTCCATGCTTCATCTTCACTTTTGGAATCAATGACATATCCAACACCATTTGTGCGCCTCTGTGTTGTCTCCATGTCCTAGAGTCTGGCGTGTATGTCATGCATCTCTCTTTCCATGGCTGGATTTGGCACCTGCCTACCCCTTCCTCTTGGAATTTCCCTTTCCTCTGGAAGATCAGGTGTTTTCCTGTCTCTTCTTCTCGGCGGCATGACTGAGATTTTCTTTCTCGCTTTCTCTGTCTGAAGTATACAAACATAGTCAAGCTCTGATACCACACTAACGTAGACCTATCAGCCCTCGGGCTAAGATCCGCTCATAGGATCTTTCTTTAACCCCTTCAAGACGGATTGGATCTTTCGATTCCTCACTAGAATCTCAATTTCAATCGATCCACAGGTCCTTTTCACAGCTCGCAATCTCACGAGTTCGCGAGTCGTGACTTCCGATGCTTCCTCTCTAATCTTGTGATACCCGATATCGCGAAATGGGTATAACTCTTCTTTCGTCAGCTCCCTCCGTGCGTGACTATTGGCTAGGCTTCACGCAAGCTCCTCTCACCACTCGGCACTTCGTGAGTTCAAAGGTGGAACTCTTGTGCTCATATCTCATGAATCCCCGAGACGTGAAAAGTTAGCGGAATGTTGACTCCTTCCAATATGTGACGTGTATTTATCGGTCTAATTCCCAGACCCATCGTGTGGTTCTGCCATGTGTCCCCTTCGTTCCTTGGCTCTCGGCACTTCGTGACTTCTGATGTCGAAAGCAACTCCTTTCAACCTCTGAACCCCTGAATGCGCGAAATGCGATGGGGTTCCTGATCCAACAGTCCTCCCGTGACCTAGATCCGATAACTATCCTCACTCCTCGCGATTTCGCGACTTCGTGACTTGGAGCACCCAACTCTTGGGCTCTCACCCTGTGAACCTCCGAGTTCGCAAGATCCCTAGATCTCTGCCACCTGTCCTCCACCAATGGATGACTGTGATTTTCTCACGACTTTTCCACTCGCGACTTCGGGACTTTCGAGACAAAAGTCTCGACCTCTTATCCACTGATATGCCAAAATGCTAAAATTCTGACACATCTTCAACGTGGGTCCCACAATGGAACTTTCCTCCTTCTTGGAGTTTTCGGACTTCGCGATTTCATGAATCCTGATGCTGAACTTTTGACTCTTCAACCCACGAAACCTTGAATTGGTTAATGAAGGTATGACCTCCGTGTTGGCAAGTATGCCACCTATCCACTCTCAGATGGACAGTCCTGATCTTCTTCACGACTTCACCACTTGCGAATTCGAAGGACTTCCTCTTCTGAACCTCGATGTACGAATCCTCGATAGAGAGGATCTCGTGACACGTGTCCTTCCAATCGGATGACTCAAATTCTTTCGTTATTTCAGGACTTCGCACCTCGTGACCTTGCGAGTCTTGATGCAAAGGTTTCGACCCTGAAATGAGATTTACATGGGTGATCCAACGACCCTTGTTGGTTCAGATCTTATGGTCCGATTCTCCCAAGATTTCACTTCGAAAAATGCTTACCGTAACTTCCCTGCTCCTCTGCAAGATCTGATGGCCCTTAGGACTTCGCGAATTCTCCATGGAGAATTCCGATCGTCCAATTCCTCCTTAACACTCTTGCAAAATGAACAAGTATGCCTTCACGAAACTTGTCCACCTGCAAACCAACGTTGCTGCGACTTCTTCCAATACTTCAAGGCACTAGCTGTCTTGAGCTTTTCTTCGACAGATTCGAAGATCCTATCCCTCCTGAGCTTGATTGAAAAACCCTCATGTTCTTTGGGGAAAATTCCTATGCACACTCCTTGCAACACTTGTTCAAATACTTCCAAGTATTTGAACCTCTTCAAATCTGTGCACTCCCTGCGACAACAGTGTTTTCAACAACTCCCTCAGGTTGCAAACTCTGAGACTCTTCTCAGCCTGTGCACACCTTGCATGGCTCCTGTGCTTAACTTGCACTTCTGCGAGACTGAGAATAGTGTTATCTCTCCTGAGCTTGCAGAGACAAACTCTGACTTCTGTCAATACACACCTTGTGGACAATTTCACTGCACTCCTTGCAGGAAAACTCTTGCTCAGACAGAGAAACAATTGAAACTCATTCCTTACTCTCCCTCTCTTCAAATTTCAGACATTAAATATGAAATCAAACATTCACGCATCAAAGAAAATGCATAATAGAGAGTAACCAAGCATATATCAATCAACATGTACAAACACAGAAATCAATTTAACACCATGAGTCTGAACTAAAGATTTTTGTATTAATCCATAACTTCTGTACATGGGGTTTTACTCTACACAACTCTCTGCTTCTGCTCTCCTATGCTCTCTTGATCATACTGCTAATGTTACAATGATACAAGTGAGGGTGTCTATATCCATTTTCCCTCGGGCTCCTAAAATTGTCTAATCTACAAATTCAAAGCTACCTACTTACATTTACTAGCATAAATGCCTCTTAGTCCTTCATACGAGAGTAGGATGCTTAAGGTTTTATTACAATCTACAAGTACGCCTTTTCTTAATTGTTTCATTTACATTTGGCGTATCAAACTTCAAAACTTTCAAACAATTCATCATGTGCCAAAATGCGTTGGCGCTTGCCCCACGCTCGCTTGACGTTGGCGATGCTCCTGCATTAGATACCCTTCGAATGTTATTCTGACCGTTAGATCAAGGAGATAAATATGTGTCACATCGGGTGATCTACATCAATAGACCACGTCAACAAGGACATGTGACAGACCACGTAAGCAAGGACACATGGCACATTTAGATAATGACAAGTGTCAAGTTGAAATCAACATTTCAGGTACGTGAAAATCAAGAATCAGAGTGACACGTGATAGAAACTCGGCTCATGCCACATCATCAAGTGGCATAAGCAAGTTACGTCACTCTGGGAGTTTTACTTTGGGAGTTTCACCACCAGCATATGCCCTAAGTCCCAAAGTCTCGAATGCCGAAGTCCCAAAGTGAACACGAGTCGTCCGATTTGAAGATCATTTCGGGTGTATTCTCAACCATTGATCATATTACAGTGGAAGGATAGTGTAAGTAGAATAGCCAAAGTCTCGAAGTAAATGGTGGTCATCCATATAAATTCTTTATTAAGTCTCAGTCGTCAGATTAAGCAATGAAAGGATAAGTGCAAGGATCGAACATGACCATTGATATGGTTATGCAAAATAAAAGTGAACTGTCTGATCTGTTCGACGAAATCTTATTCAAAAATTTGAAAAGTTGAAATCCCAGAGTCCTAAATGACAAAGTCCTAAAGTCCCGATTGTCATCCTTCTCATCAGGGGATTAAAACATGACTGTTGATTTTATAAGTGCTCAAGCACTCGTTTGGCCTAGCGTCTCGTCGCCACCATTGGTCATATGCAATAAGATATTAAAAAGGCAGGATATAATATGTCGCTAAATTGATAAGCCTATCGTTTTGTATCACTCGGTCACATGTAATTGTTTGAAGGAAGCACCTCTGTAGGACTCAGTTTCTGGAAATAAATGCATAGATTTGGGATCAAGTTAAAAGGATGAAATTGATCCATAACTGTGATCAATTTATGAAAAATCCTTCATGATAAAAATGTTAAATCAATGATTATGGTTAAGTTAAACTAAGAGGTGTGATGGTCCAAATAAATGGACATAGTGTATAACACTCACATCGTTTTGAAGAATATATAAATGAGAAAAAGTGGTGAGAAGAAAGAGTCTTTGTAGTTCGAATCAGAAGATATATTAAATCACGGGAGCAAAGAAAGATGCAGTAAAGACTTGATACATAATTTTTTTCTAGATTCAGAAAATAAGGGTGGTTGGGTGGTGCAAGGGAAGGTTGGTGCCTGCAGAGGGAGTTGGTGCTTCCTTGTTAGTTGTAGCTGACTAAACAGGGGGGTGTAGCCTCCTACCAGTTAGTGCTAGTTAAAAAGGGTGTTGGTGCATCCTGATCAGTTGGTGATGATAAAAAAGGAAGAATATTTTCCTTATATGTAACATGTAAAAAAAATTTTCCAGTTAATATAAAATCGTTTGTGGTTTTTCCCAATTGGGTTCCACAATAACATATTGTGTCAAAATTTTGTTTGCATAAATAAAAGAAAATGATAAAATTATTGCATCACTGATTCACCCCCCCCTCTCAGTGACAGGATCTGATCCTTCAATTGGTATCAGAGTGGGTCTCTTCACAAAAGGTTTAAATCACTTGAAGAGGAATATACATCAGAATGGATCACCAGTTGAAGATGTCATAAAAAACCCCCCTATTTAATGGTGAAGACTATGTCTTCTCGAGTGTTAGAATGAAAATGTGTCTAATGTCCATTGGACTGGAAGTATGAAAATTAGTTGAAAAGGGATATGATGTTCCAAAAGACATGCCCATAGAAGAATAAGATAGGAAAAAGTTTTGGGAACATGAAAAGTCCTTAAACACACTACAAGCTGGACTGAGTAAGAAAATCCTTGCTAAGGTACTAAACTGTAATAATGCAAAACGACTCCGGGATAAATTGAAAACTATATATGCAGGAGATACCAAGGTTAAGAGGGCCAAACTCCAGACTCTCAAAGTACAATATGAGGGCCTAAAAATGAAAGATGAGGAAAATATATCTGAGTACTTCGAAAAAGTTGATAATATTATTAATTCAATCAGAGGATTAGGAGTAGAAGTATTTGACAATGAGCTAGTTGAAAAAATTGTAAGAACACTATCTATTCTATACAATCCTAAAGTGTTTTCTCTTGAAGATCAAAAAAATCTAGATAAACTCACCATGGATGAATTGTATGGAATCCTCACAGCCTATGAGGTAAGATTAGGTCATGAGAATCTATCACAAGAATAGGAAACCTTCAAGGTACTCAAGAAAACAAAGAATTAGAAGAAGAAACTTCAATCCAACCATGATGAAGAATCTGATGTGGCAGAAGAAAATTTCATTAAAAAACTTCAGAAAGGATCAGGGAAGTACAAAGGAAAGCTGCCTTTCAAATGTTTTAATTGTGGAAAGGTTGGCCATTTTTCAGCCAAGTTTCCCTATCCCAAGGAGGACCCTGAAGATGAAGAAAACAAAACCAAATAGTACAAGAAAAAGGAAAAACCCAACTACAAGAAAATTTTTTACAAAGGGAAAAAAAAAAATCTCAAAAGAAGAAAACAACAGTTCATCAGAGTCTAGTGACAACGATGATGATGAAGTCCTTTTTCTAGGTATTGAAGAATCTAATGATATAGAAGACATTAAACATGAGAAATAGTCAGAAGATGAAGAAGAATTTAATATGGAAGAAGAATTTCTTAGTGCCTTGGATGAATTAAGAAAATACACAACCAAATATAAACAGTTGAAAAGTTTTGTAGTTGAACAAAAGGAAAAACATGAATAGAAAGAAGAGGAGATGGAGAAAATCATGAGCAACCTAAAAAACCAAATCCTAGAAGCAAATAGTATCGAAGAAAGTCTAGAAAAGTCTCTTAAAGAAAAACAAATAACATGTGAAAGAATGGAGGAAGAAATAGTTCACCTAAGAAAAGAACTTGATACAAAACTCATTCAAACAAGATATGAGAATAGCTATAAAATATTGGATGAGATTATTACCACACAAAGGGATTTAGGTAATAAAAATGGAATAGGTTATTCTCAAGAAACAAGCCACGTCAACTCAAAATCTTATGTAGATGCTCTCCTCAGCACATTTAAGAAGAAAAATGAAGAGAAGACAAGTAATGACCAGAACTCTAGAGAACTACTTCCACCCATCAAGAAGGAAAACAAGACAATACCAAATAAGGTTGATCAAAATAGGTATCCTCTCATTTTCTTCAGTTATTTCTTTGCATGCTCTAATTTCGGACATAAATGTATGAATTGTAGAGCATATAGAAGAAAAAATCTAAAGGTTAAGAACTATAACCTTAAATATAAACAAGTAGTAAATCGAGTTAAAAGAGGAAACTATAACTCCTTTTCATATCTACAAGAAGGGGACCTAGAATGCTTCAGATGTCATAACAATGGACATAAGGCCATTAATTGCATATTAATGGAAGTTTCAGAACAACCAAAGTTCATTAGAGAGCAAAAGAAACTTTGGAGAGAAAAAACATCAAAAAGGGAATGTTTTATTGCCTTAAAAGCCCAAGATAAAAAAGACCTTTGGTATGTTGATAGTGGGTGCTCAAAACATATGATAGGTAACAAGGACAAGATTTTAGACTTAAAGAAACAAAAGGGTAAATTTACATTTGGTTACAATGCTTGAGGTAACATACTTGGGAAAGGCATTGTGAGTTTGGGAAAAGACAAAGCCAAAAATGTGTTGCTTGTTGAAAAACTGAAACCTAGTCTATTAAGTGTCAGCCAAACCTGTGATCAGGGGCACTTCTGCATATTTGATTCCCAGAAATGTGAGATTAGGAGAGAAGACATAGGAAAATTGGTTGGTACTGCTCCTAGAACTCCCAAAAATGTATATATATTAGGTGCAAAATTGAATGAGGAATGTCATATAAATCTAGTAGATGAAAGTTGGCTATGGAATAGAAGGTTAGGGAACATTAGCTTTGAAAATCTAGTAAAGTCAGCAATCTTGGTGTAGTAATAAACTTGCCAAATATCATAAAGCCCTCAAATACTATGTGTAGACATTGTCAACTAGGGAAGCAAACTAGAATAAAGTTCAAAGCAAAAGAATACACAACCTCAAAAAATTTAGAGCTTGTTCACCTTGACCTATGTGGACCTACAAGGACCAAGAGTTTGCAAGGAGAGTCCTACTTTATGTTTTTCATTGATGATTTTACTAGAATGGGTTGGATATGTTTTCTCAAAGAAAAATCAGAAGCACTTAACAAATTCAAAGCCTTTAAAACCCCCGTTGAAAATGAAAAGGAGACAAAAATCAAATGTCTTAGATTAGAAAATGGTGGTGAGTTCACCTCAAAAGAGTTTGATCTCTTCTGTGAAACCCATGGAATAAAAAGAGAATTCTTTGATGCCATAACACCTCAACAAAATGAGATTTCTAAGAGAAGGAATAGAACAGTTCAAGAGTATGCAAGGACTATGATCAATGAAGAAATTTTTTTTGATGGATATTGGAGGTAAGTTGTGAGCACAAAAGTAGACATATTGAACATAGGTCAGCGTAGGATTAATAGTATCAAGACCCCTTATGAACTATGGTTTGGAAGAGCTCCATCGGTAAAATACTTCAAGGTCTTTGGAAGTAAGTGCTACATCAAAAGGATTGATGAGAACCTCGTAAAATTTGATGCTAGATCTAATGAAGGTATCTTTCTTGGATATGCCTCTACCAAAAAGGAATACATATGCTACAATCTTAGAATACATAAGATTGTTGAGAGTGCAGATGTCAAGGTGGATGATCTTAAAACAATAAGGATAAAAAATCAAGAGACTATACTTGATAGTGAAGATGAAGATGATGATGAGTCAGTTGGTACACAAGCAGAAGAAGTAGAAGAGGATAAAGAAGAAAGGGAAGAGGATGATATGTATACTAGTGAATATGAAGAGGATATTCAAGAATAAGAGATAAGAGAAGAATCCCCAAGAAGAGACACAAAGATACCCTCTAGAATGACTCAAAAGAATCATCCTGAAGAACTGATTATTGGAAATAAGAGTGATGGGGTGCACACAAGAAGACAACTATTGTATCAAACAAAAATAACACTTTTGTCACATATTGAGCCCATATCAATCAAAGAGGCATGTAAATATGAGAATAGGGTCAATGCTATGAATGAAGAATTGGACCAGATTGAAAAAAATCAAACCTGGGAACTAGTTCCAAGACCAAAAAAAATAAATGTCATTGGAACTAAATGGGTGTATAAAAAAAAAATGAATGAGAATGGGAAAGTAATAAGGAACAAAGCCAGATTGGTATGTAAAGGATATTCTCAAGTTGAAGGAATAGACTATGAAGAAACCTTTGCACATGTGGCCAGATTAGAGGCAATTAGGATGTTCCTAGCCTTCTCCAGCTACACAAAAATTTAAACTACACCAAATGGATGTCAAGTCAGCATTTCTCAATGGAAACTTAGAAGAAGAAGTCTATATTGAGCAACCAGAAGGGTTTCAATTAACTAATAAAGGAGACTATGTATGTAAACTAAAGAAAACACTGTATGGGCTAAAACAAGCACCTAGAGATTGGTATGCAAGGCTAGATTCTTACTTACAAAAACAAGGCCTCAAGAGGGGATCAACAGACAATAATATTTATTGTAAAATTGATGTTAATAACATGATGATTGTGGAAGTATATGTTGATGATATTATATTTGGCAGTGATGATGAAAAAATGAGTAATGACTTTGCTAGGATGATGCAACAAGAATTTGAAATATCTTTGCTTGGCGAACTAAATTTCTTTCTTGGATTACAAATAATACAGTCCAAAAGAAGAGTCTTTATCCATAAATCTAAGTATGTTAAAGATATGCTTAAGAGATTCCAGTTAGAGGATTGCAAACATGTTAGTACACCTATGATAGTTGGATGCAAACTAAACAAGGAAGATGAGTCCAAAGCTATAGATCCAAAACACTACAAATCAATGATTGGGAGTTTAATCTATGTAATAGCTTCCATACCTGATGTCAAGCAAGTTGTTGGGATGGTGGATAGATTCCAATAAACACCAAAGGAGAGCCATGTTCAAGCTGTAAAAATAATATTTAGGTATTTGAAAGGAACTATAGATCTTAGTTTGTGGTACCCTAGCAAGGATTCATTCACATTAAAATCCTATTCATATGTTGATTGGATAGGTAGTGTAGATGACAGAAAAAGTACAAGTGGAGGAGCATTATTTTTGGGAGAATCATTGGTAGCTTGGAGAAGCAAGAAAAAATCCTCAATTTCTCTGTCTAGCACTGAAGATGAGTATATTGCAGTAGAAAAATCTTGCATACAAGTGGAATGGATGAAACAAGCCTTACAAGACATCAAAATACTAATTGAAGAACCTACTATTATCCACTGTGATAATACAAGCGCTACAAGTCTCTCCAAGAATCCTGTCCAACACTCCAAATCAAAACATATTTCCATTAAATACCATTATCTAAGAGATTAGGATGAAAATATGAACATTAAATTGGAATATGTCCTGACACAAGAACAAGTGGAAAATATTTTCACAAAACCCTTAAGTAGAGATGTATTTGAATATCTTAGGCATAAATTGGGAGTAATCCCTCTTCCAACCTAAATCTCTCAAGAAAATAATGCATCAATTGGCACCAAATCATGGGGAGACAACAATCAAAATCAGAAAGAGTCATTTAGTTATGAAAAGAAAAGTATGATTGTAGGATAAATTACCCATGTTTAGATTCTGATCAGAAGTATACATATAGAGAGAGTTTTACCATAGGGGAAGCAACCATTTTCCATTGATGTCAAAGGGGGAGAATAATTTCAGAAGAGAGAAGCATCATCACGGGAGGAGACTGTGTAGATTGACAAAGGGGGAGATTGTTGGACATAGTATCATTGATGTCAAAAGATGATTTCATTGATGTGATGATAAGTTGGTATGATGAATTGTCATTGATATCAACAGTATTATGGTTGATGTCAAATAGTTGAACGATGTGCAGAGATAAAATATCAGGAGGGTTAGCGAATAAAGATCAAAGCTCAAAAGAGATGGAGCGATGAATTGTAGAGAGAAAAACAAGAATTAAACGACTTGCTAGTTATAATCCTACAATTGGTCTAGATCGTCAGATCTCATAAACTCAAATATCGACAACTGTGGTTGATCCAACAAATGATTAGATTAAGTCAGATTAAATCATGATCGTCAGATGCGCAATCACCAGATCAACGTCAGGAATAGATTGCGAATATTGAAAGGAGAATTAAATATCGTGCTATTTCCAATCTCGCAATTAGTCAGGACCATCAGATATTATAGATTTGAAGATCGATGATTGTGGTTGACTCACCGACAATGCACAACTTCAAATTGCAGAGTTTGGGTGACGAGTTAAATCACTCGCAAGTTGTGGTTCTGAAATCATCCTTGATCGTTAATCTACTTCGAGAGTCTTCACGATTTTTGGATCAACTTAAATGGAAGGATAGGATAAGAGGGGAAAAACGATTGAGAATTTGATTATTTGAATATCCATCAGTCGTCATATCACTTTAAGTGGAAGGATATGATAAGCAAAGATGGAGGGTTGTTAGACTTAAACCAAAGCAAAGTAGCATCACAGACAGATCGAGTCGTCAATCTAAGATCTTGATCAAATGAACATAATTCACTTTGGGTCTAAAGATGTGAGGAGCTTATGCTTCAGGAATCTCACTTCGGAAGAATTGTGAAATCAAGATATCGAAATACCCGAAGTCCCGAAATCCAAAATTTGGAACTCACTCTCTATCATCGATCTAAGATACCCTTCGAATGTTATTTTGACCATTAGATCAAGGAGATGAATATGTGTCACATTAGGATATCTACGTCAGTAGACCATGTTAGTAAGGAAATGTGATAGACCACGTTGACAAACTATGTAAGCAAGGACACATGGCACAGACATATAATGACAAGTGTCAAGTTGAAATCGACATTTCAGGTACATGCAAATCAAGAATCAGAGTGACACGTGATAGACACTCGGCTCATGCCACATCATCAAGTGATGTAATCAAGTTACGTCACTCCAAGAGTTTTACTTCAGGAGTTTCACCACCAGCAGATTCCCTAAGTCCCTATGTTCCAAATGCCAAAGTCTCGAAGTGGACATGAGTCGTTCGATATGAAGATAATTTTGGGTGTATTCTCAATCATTGATCATATTACAGTGGAAGGATAGTGTAAGTAGAATAGCTGAAGTCCTGGAGTAAATGGTGGCCATCCATCTAAATGTTTGATTAAGTCCTAGCCGTCGGATTAAGAAATGAAAAGATAAGTATAAGGATCGAACATGACCATTGATCTAGTTATGCGAAATAAAAGTGAACCGTCCAATCTGTTCGACAAAATCTTATTCGAAATTTTGAAAAGTTGAAATCTCGAAGTCTCGGATGATGAAGTCTCGAAGTCCCAATTGTCATCCATATCATAAGGGGATTAAATCGTGACCATTGATTTGATAAGTGCTCAATAACTCATTTGGCCTAGTGTCTAGTCACCGCCATTGGTCATATGGAATAAGAGATTAAAAAGGAAGGGTATAATACGTCGCTAAATTGATAAGCCTGTGGTTTTGTATCACTCGATCACATGTAATGGTTTGAAGGAAGAGCCTCTACATAACTCGGTTTCTGCAAATAAATTCATAGATTTAGGGATCGATTTAAAAGGCCGAAATTGATCCATAACTGTGATCAATTTATGAAAAATCCTTCATGATAAAAATGTTAAAACAATGATTATGGTTAATTTAAATGAAGATGTGCAATGGTCCAAATAAAGGGACATAGTGTATATCACTCACGCCATTTTGAAGAATATATAAACGAGAAAGAGTGGTGAGAAGAAAGAGTCTCTATAGTTCGAACCAAAAGATATATAAAATCACAGGAGCAAATAAAGATGCAGTAAAGAATTGATACAATTTTTTTTCTAGATTCAGAAAATAAGGGTGGTTGGGTGGTGCAAGGGTAGGTTGGTGCCTGCAGAGGGAGTTGGTGCTTCCTTGTCAGTTGTAGCTGACTAAACAAGGGGTTGTATCCTCCTACTAGTTGGTGTTGGTGAACAAGGGTGTGGGTGCATCCTGATCAGTTGGTACTGACCGAAAAGGAAGAATATCTTCCTTCTATGTAACATGTAAAACAAATTTTGTAGTTAATAGAAAAGTGTTTGTGGTTTTTCCCAATTGGGTTCCATGATAAAATATTGTGTCAAAATTCTATTTGCATAAATAAAAGAAAATGATAAAATTTTTGTGTCATTGATTCACCCCCCCTCCTCTAAGTGACAGGATCTGATCCTTCACTTGGCATTTTTTCTACATCTTTTTGAGTCCTAAACTTTCGGGGCTGTTTTGAGGCCCTAAACAAAGTTTTTTGGGCTTGCCACAGTCACATAGTAGGGTTTATCTAGAGTGTGATAGGAAAATGTGTATTCCTTGGATAGACCTTTCCAACAAGCTATCATGCATGTTGATTAATTGGGTTGGTTGTCATTGATGTCAACCCTAGAAGAAAGTCCAGTAGAAAATTTCGGTAGCATAAAGGTTTGGGTAATGGACCCGAGTTTGTTTGATGGATAATGGTATGAGTTTTGATATATTTTTAGGTAAGACTATTATAGATGGATAGTACATGTCGTTCCATTTCTGGTGGTATGTGGAACGTCACATAAATCCTTATGGTTATAGGGTTATGGCCATGTGAAGTTGGATAACCCTCATGAGTCATCTAGAAGCCCCAAAAGGTCAAAATAGTCAAAGTAGTTGCAAAGAAGAAATTATTTAAATAATAAATTGAAGTGATGAGTGTACTATAAGTCAAAGTGGATGAAAAATAAATTATTTAAATAATAAAGTTAATGGAGAACTTGCTAATTGTGGAAAGTGGTCAAGTTAAGTGGACAAGTGGTTAGAAGTGGGTTAGCCCTAAAATAAGGAAAGTGGGTTAAGATGGATAGAAGGAAACCCCTT
>JZKD02S1199096.1:565090-583991 GCA_000966675.3 Picea glauca | reverse complement strand
TATATATATATATATATATATAGGGGAGGGGTAGAGGAGGAGAAGGGGTTTTTAGGGAGAGTCTTGTTTTGATAGAATGTTACTCGCATGAAAGGGAGTAACTAGTTTGTAAGACTCTGTCATATTACTCAATTTTGTAAGTTGTTGAGCTGTAGAGGGTCAGAAGGGTAGATCTTAAGGATTAGATCATAGGCTGAGGAGCCTAGTGTGATCTAGTTCACTTCATAATAGATCTCAACCCAACTGAGAACGAGTTGTAAAGCACACGACGTTGTAGTTTTGGAACTACCATAATAGAAGAGATAAGAGCCAGATCTTTATGGATGTAGCCTAGGGGGGGTGAACCACGGTAAAACCTGTGTATGTGATTGAATGCTTGTGTATCTTTTACCATTTATAAGTAGATGATAGAATGATGAATAAATGAATGAATGAGTCTGATTAAATTACATGCATGAATGAGAATGATAATATATTGCTTAATAATTAAATAGAACTCTTAACGCACACTTTTCATATCTCCATTCAATCTTGGACTACAAACATTTGAGTATTGCAGTCACCCATTAAGACTATCTCTGGTGAGATTGCGTAGTGCACCTTTTGTACTATGTTGCCTTCTAGTTTACCAAGAGGGATGATATTTTAGAGGCTTTATTGGAACCCTAGTAGACTTGAACTTGGGTCAATCATGTGAAATATATAGATCAGATAAGAAACCAACAAATGGTTTTGTTTCAAGTTGGAACAACATAGTATTGAGTGGATGTGAACTGTTAAGAGAGGGTAAGATCTGTGGAAGGCGGGTCAAAAGAATATCAAATCAAATGACAAGAAGGTGAAAATGTATCGCTAGAAGGGAATGTTGAGACCGTGGAATCCCACAAAAGATGAAATTGGAAGTTGGCTGAAGACAAAGGAGCTAGATTTTGTGTAGAAATATAATAAAAAACCTAGAATAACATCGTGCAAATACCTTTAGAAGTATGTGTTTACTGATCTGCATGAAGTATTTTTCTGTGATTTTCCACACTTATTGTAGGAGTGGATATTGAGGTTGAAGGATAACCACACAACGAATCAGATCCGACAGTTAGAGTGGAACTTAGTTCATATTGATTAGTTACAACAAGTGAATAACAAATTCACCTTTGCAATAGATTTTTGGCTCAACAATATTGTAGCAGGATTTATAACAGAATTTGCAGTAGATACCGTGAAGTTGTACAATGTAGCAGAGAAAGAGTTTCTACGTGGGCCTCGAGGAAGGTATATTATATCATTGTATACTTCTATTAAGATATTTCTCTATAAAAAAGGTGTAATGACAATGGAGTTAGACAATTAAACTTCCTTGCGTGCATGGGGGAAGGGGGGAAGAACTAACAGAAAAAGGAGAACTGGAAGGAGAAATGGATAAAGGAGAGAAGGAGAAACCCTTGGACCTAATCATGATGGATGATGACTAGATCAAGCGGATCATGGAGACAACTGGAAAGATGTGTAGTGGAGTACCATATCAATACAAGGTGAACACCAAGAAGAGATCTGTAGCCGCGAGGGAAGGCTTGGCAAGTGATGAAGAGGAGGTGAATGATCTATAGGCTATGGAGAAGATTGAGGAAATCCTATGTGCAACATATGAGAGGAAGACGAGAGGTCCAAGAGTGGGAATAGAAGGCAACAATCCTATCCATATTAATGTCAGTGTGGAACCCATCAACCCATGTATGACTAACACACCAAAAATAACACCACCATTTAGACAACCGAATTTTGAGAGAAGGAAGACAATAGGAAGTACATATACACAGGGAACAACAAATGGGGGAGCCAGTTCATGAAGAATTAGTCAAGTATCTACACTGCGCAGAGGTAGTAGTTCAACATTCAGGATGACAGGACACAATCCCACCATCAAGTTACCATAATTCAAAGGAGAAGCGTTGAAGGACCCGAAAAAGAACTTGTTTATCTATGAGAAGATCTGGGAAGCAAAACAGTTCACAGACGAGGACACTAAACTTGCACAACTAGCGATCAAACTAAGGGATTGCGAACTAGATTGGTATATGAGTTTAGCCACAAACAATCCACCAGGAACAACTAGGATGATTGCAAATATTAATAAATTGTTGATAAATGAGTTTCAGAAGCCAAGTTTAGAGGATTAGTACATGAACAAGATGATAGAAATTAGACAGAAACCAGAAGAATCCATGTGGGAAATTGACCAGAGATTCAAGCAACTGAAAGGAAAGTTGAAATATCTCATGACAAATATGCAACACATGCACCTGTTCATCAATTCACTATTACCACACTTAAAATATCCATTGTGACAACATAAGTTTCAAACGCGAGCAGAGGCTCTGCAAGCATCCCTACAACTGGAAGAAAACCAATATCAGAAGATAGATCTAGCCATTGAAGAGCTGAAGGATGATTTGAAGAAATTAACGTTCCATCTAAAGTAGAACAAAAGTAAGGATAAACAAGAATCCGCTTGGTGTACCACATGCAGGATAGAATGACACCATAAGAACGAATGCCCAACATTCGCGCAGTATATGGTAGAAGGAATTCCAAATCCATTACCAATAGGAGGACTATGGTGTGAAATCTGTAAGAAATAAGGCCACGATCCATATCACTGCCCAATGATGCAGAAATACCAGATAGTCCCAAAGAGTTCATATTGCAACTTTTGCATGTTAGTGGGCCATGATGACAAAGAATGTAGAACTATGGAATTGATGAGAGAGAGGACATTTTATGCATATAGGGTGCAGGAATAAATTATGACCGGGCAAGCCACACCTCATTTTAACCAGGTACCATCCCTATAGAACACTGCACGACCATGATATAATACCATGCAACAACCATATAATACCACACAACCACAATACAACACAATGCAACCTCATTACAATAACACGCAGTAAAATCGGGTGCCTTAGTATAATGTGCTGCGAGGAGATCGATTTGGATACAGAGGTGGAGGACGAGCAAGAGGAGGCTTTGGAAGAGGTAGAGGACTGGTGGTATGTCACAATTGTCAACAACCATAACATTATGCAAGAGAATGTCCACTTCCACCAATAACTTGTATATATTGTCGCGGATCTGATCATGACACAAAAGAATGTCCTATGTTACTAGGGAAGATACAAGAAAAAAGGAATCATAACAACTAGAATATTCAATGGATTTCAACAGAAGCAAGGGACGATAGAAGGAGAATCAACATAGTTATGTGCGGAGGAGATAAAACAGGAAATGACACAGTCCAATAAGATCCAGTATGACATCAGTGGGTGAAGAAGAATGTTGAACCAAGGAAATAGTTCGACATGTAGAACGAGAAGGAAACATTTAAGAAATCCAGACAAGAGTTTCTGAAGCCAGACACCACATCGACCTTAACTGCACAACATAGCAAGGAAGTACTAGAGTACAAAATGCATCCATCGTTGGATCATACCAAAGAAATGTAGCCCTTGGGACAAGTAAGTACAATCAAAGTATTTTTGCAATCATGTGTAAAAATATTAAATGATCCATCCTCTGTCAAGATATTTCAAAGTATGTTAGAAAGATGTAGCATAGAGACAGAAGGAAAACTAGAACAAAAAAAGTCAATCACCTCCATACAAGGAGAATAACAAGTAGGGAGTTTAGGTTGAATGCCAACATTGGAGACTTCAACATGGGAGATATCATACTAGATATAGGATCTGAAGCCAATGTATTACCCAAGAAAACATGACAATGTATGGGAGAGCCCACATTAGGATATTCACTCATTCATTTGAAACTAGCAAACCAACACAAAGTTCTACCAATTTGGAGACTGAAAGGAGTGACAGTAGATTTGGACGGAGTGCGTAGTAAAGTTTACTTTGAAGTAATAGATATAGTGGATGGAACAACACCATATACAACATTACTAGGCTTGGATTGGGTGTTTGATAACCAGTCCATAATCAATCTAAAGACATGGAAAATTACATTTGAGTCAGGAGAATAGAGGGTCATTGCACCATTAGACCCATCATAAGGGGAGATGTTTGTAGAACCTACTTTCTTGGACTTGGAGGAAATTATCCAGTTGTACAGAACAACTGCGCAAGATGAGGATTATGTAAACCCAACTGTAGATGGGATACTCAGTTGGTGGAGCATCACTTCATGTGCATCAGACTCAGATACAGGTTTAGAGAACTGGCAACAAAGGCTACACGAAGTGTCCACAAGAAGATGCACAAGAATAGACCGCTGGTAGTTCAGGAGAAAAAACAAGGCAGGATAAGAATATGCATCGACTTGAGGAAGCTGAACAATGCATGCCTACATGATCCATTCCCTACACCCGTCACTGATGAAGTGTTGGAGAACATAGGAGGACAAGATGTTTATTCATTCACTGATGGATTTTTAGGATACCATCATATCAAGATAGCGTCATAAGACAGATACAAGGCCACTTTTTCTACAGAATGGGGATCCTACCAGTACGCGGTTGTGTTGTTTGGACTAAAGAATGCACCAACAATATTTTCCAGAGTAGTCATAGCTACATTTAAGGAATTTATCCAACAATTTCTAGAGGTATACTTGGACGATTGGACAGTCTATATCCTATTGAAATACCATGTAGAGGTCTTACGAATGATGTTAGAAATATGCAGGTAGTGCCATATATCATTAAACATCAATAAGTGCATTTTCAAAACATCATTTGGGATACTATTGGGCCATATAGTATGCAAGAATGGCTTACTAGTAGATCCTGCCAAAATTGCAGTAATAGTTAACCTGCCACCACCAAAAATAGTTTGTCAACTAAGAGAAACATTGGGACACACAGGATACTACAGAAAATTTATAAAAGGGTACACACAGATTACCGCACCAATGGAGAAACTGTTAAGAAAAGATACCAAGTTTCAATGGAATGAATATTGTCAACACAGTCTAGATATGCTGAAAGAAAAAATGGTCACCACGCCAATACTACTATTACCTGACTGGGAGAAGAAATTCCACGTACATGTAGATGCATCATCCATAGCACTTGGAGCTATTTTGATGCAGCCAGGAATAGGAGAATTGGATCATCCTATAGCATTTGCTAGCAGAAAAATGTTAGAATCAGAGCAGAACTGCAACACTAAAGAGAGGGAAGGCCTAGCTATGGTCTACGTTCTTCATAAGTTTAGACATTAATTACTGGGAAAACATTTTAAGATGTTCATAGACCATTCAACACTCAATTACCTGGTCAACAAGCTAGTGTTGGGGGGGAGAATATGTCGATGGCTACTATTGTTTCAAGAATTTGATTTTGAAGTAATATTCAAGCCAGGGAAGCTGAACGTAAGACCTGACCACCTATCAAGGGTCACGAATGGAGAGGAACCTACAAATTTAGAGGATAACTTTCCATATGCACAATTATTTTCATTCCAAATTGTCGATGAATACTTCACATACATCATCCAATACTTGAGTACAGGGATGGCACCACAGGAATATAACACCATGAAGAAGAAAAACCTAGTAGTATGGGATGCAGATTATCAGCTAATTGCAGGACACTTATACAAAATGGGCACGGATAGCATCTTGTGAACATATGTTCTAGAACATGAAAGACCATGAATTTTAGCAGAAGCCCATGAGGGAATAGCAGAAGGACACTATGCAGGAAAAGCTACCTCGCAGAAGGTATTGAGCGCGAGACTATGGTGGGAAACCATTCGCAGAGACTCGAAAGAGTACTTCTAGAAATGCGATGTATGTTAGAGGGTTGGTAAACTGAATAGAAGGGACGATATGCCCCTGCAACCACAAGTAACAATGCAAGTATTCAACAAATGGGAAATAGATTTTGTGGGAAAAATTAAACCACCTTCCAAGAGGAAGGGAGCAAGGTACATTATCACTGTGACATAATACCTGACAAGATGGGTGAAAGCAACACTAGTCAAATATTCCAGCACAGAGACAGTCACACACTTCCTATTTGAACATGTGATCACTAGATTTGGTTGCCCAAGAATTTTTATGAGTGACCAAGGCACTCACTTCATTAACAGTACTATCAAGGCTATGAATGAAGAATTTGAATTTCATCATCAAAAGAGTACACCATATCACCCACGGGAAAATGGAATAGTATAAGCATTTAACAAAATCCTTGAAAATGCACTGAGGAAGATCTGTAATGTTAATAGGGACGATTGGGACCTAAAAATACCAACAGTATTGTGGGCATACAGGACCACATGCAAGAAGTTGACATGACACACACCATTCATATTGGTATATGGACAAGAAGCAGTTGTG
Source organism: Picea glauca (assembly GCA_000966675.3). NCBI lineage: Eukaryota > Viridiplantae > Streptophyta > Pinopsida > Pinales > Pinaceae > Picea > Picea glauca. Next base: position 577,637 of record JZKD02S1199096.1, on the reverse strand, counting down.
CCATTAGAATTTTTGGTACCCAGTCTGCACATAGTAGCGATTGTGAACATGAACAAATGAGGCACAATATAGGATAGACTAAATCAACTTATGCTCATGGAGGAATATAGGATCCTAGTAGGGTTCCACCAAGAAATTCAGAAAGAAAGGGAAAAATATTGGCATGATAGACATATCAAGAGGAAAAATTTCAAGGAAGGAGACTTAGTGTTGATGTGTGACAGTAAAACCCTTCAACATCCGGGAAAACTTAGAATGCACTGGTTAGGACCATACGAAGTAAAAACTGTCACAAACGGGGGAGTTTTATAGTTGAAGGACTTAGGAGGCACATAAATCAGAGGGATGATCAATGAGAACAGACTGAATATATACAAGGACAGTCAACCACCCGCAACTTGAAAATTACCACGCAGTAAAAAAAAGAAAAAAGATATAGTATAGGATACCAAAAGGGAACAACAAAGGCATAGTGCGCCAAAAATAGAAGGATAACATGCTAGAATTCGAATGATCATGGATGCTTGGCAATATGAGACTGATGTATACAAGGCCAAATGATCATTTCAAAGTAAAAAAAAAAATGGGAAAGGAGGATACAGAAAAAGAACCGCCAATCGACAACGACTATCGGAATTGAATGCTAGAAATGACTGATGGGACGCCACATTAATCGTGCCAACTAGAGACATCAAGGGAAATAAATGGAAAGTACGAAGGAACTGGTGGTTCAATTAAAGCATAATTGCGGTAATTTCTCTGACAAGCTTCACTCAGCACCGATACAAAGAAAGGACGCGGGAGTAGAAACGTTATTGCGAAATTAGAAAAGGTACAGAGAGAGAAAGCATACGAAGTAGAGAGTGAAGGTTGAAGAGGTTGTAGAGGCTACTAAGATCGACGAATGACATCTTTACCAGCATGGAACCACCCAAATAGGGAGAATTGAGCCATACTTCCAAATGACCCCGAGGTAGTACCAGAGCACAACCGCAACCACATGGAAGCGAAAAAAAACCACCTCAGCCACCAAAATTCGTCAATGTGGACAAAATCTCATCGTTGGATAAAACACTGGGAAGCCCCACACCCATTGAGGAGGAAACCCAGCCGACAACACTTGCGGGGATGGACATGGATATGCTAGACAAGGGCCAGGGCCGACAGAATGAGGATGCAGGAAGCCAAGTGAAACCAGAAAACCTTATAGAAGCCCCGAAAGTCAATGGGATGGCTCCAAACTAGAAAGAAACAGTCGCACCAGAATAAACACAGACAACCACATCATAAAATCCACAAGAGGGAGTAATGGAGGATGTCATTGGTTGACCAGAGCAGTATGTCGAAGAATGAACAATGGAGGCTGGAACCTTGAGTCAACAACCACAACGAAAGGGCAAGGAGACGGTACCAAGGTCACCATGTAGGAAACCCACCACAACAATTGTCTTGTCACGCATACCGGAAGGGGTACATGTACCAAAATTGTTTTTAGGGCATGTAGAGAAATTGAGGTAATCAGACCATGATGTAATAGACATGGACAAGTTCCTAGAGTTCACTAAGAAAGTGCGCCTACATAATGTGGATGTAGGACCCTTTGGGGAACCAATTCATCAACCAGTCTAGTGGGCAGCAAGACTGGCCAAAATTGGAATTTTAGGTTTGTTGGACCTACCACACTTTGGGAGAGGCCAGTATGCAAATAACTGCATCAAGCAGTTGATGGAATTCACACATCGTGGATATCTATGGATGAAACAACTCATTTTAATAGACATAGATCTCATCACACACATCACAGGGCTTCCATCATGGGGCATGGATCCCGTGCAGTTCCTCGAGGACAAAACAAAGGAGAAATCACTGGCCGAGGAGATGAAGAAGAAATACAACACCGAAAGGGGGTCGCGCGGAATCATTATCAGGCGTATTAGTGACGTCGCGACAAAAATGGCCACAAAAATTATGGCATGTAAGTTGATCAAGAAATGTCACAAGGAGGAAGTCTCGACCAGGGTTGTTGCAGTTGCATCACAATGTGTCGAGGGCACCACACTCAGTTGGGCCCCTTATTTGTTGAATATGTTCCTAGATGAATGCAAGGATGCACAGGATCTAGGGACATAATTTCATTATTCATGGCTATACATCCTCATAGTCGTGATGGGATGGAAGGAGATGAAGTACTCATTTTTTTTCCACTAAACCCAAACCCTACCATGGAGCACGATACTTATCACTTGGAGCCACTTCGGATGCCAAGAATAGGAAAGCGAATGCAACTATATTCGAAGGATATCTCCACAACCTATAGGACACCCTCGCCAACACTTGGAGGGTAACACCGAAGAAATTTCACACTATTAGGGCATAGCCAACTTCAAAGCCACTAGACATGAGATGTGGATACATGCTCAGAAGGAACCTGACAATCAATTTCTATAATTACGTTACTGCATCATGGAGGGGGGCATACAAATGGCTATTAAGGATTGGGAAGACAAATGGAGGATTCCAGTCCTCACTCGATAAATACCCGCAAAGATAGAGGAGGAGGAGATAAGAAAGGAACACACACATGTTGAGGAGGTAGGCTAGGAACATACATAACCCGAGGAAGTAACAATTCCCAAGAAACCAAGGACAGGTCAAAACAAGGCACAACAGAAGAAAGGGGGGACATCCAAGACATGCGTCCAGAAAGGGAAGAGGAACAACACACAGGTGCCCCAATTACAATAGAAATAGGTTGAGGCAGCACAGGGAAATACATCAAGTGCTACTCCATAAGAGTAGGGCTAGACTAAGCGACCAGTCACCCAGACGAGGGGTGCACACAAAAAGGAGAAGGAACACAAAACACCCACAGAATACACAATCATCGAGGATGATGCGGACATGGCGGATCAAATGATCCATAATCACACACTCAAGGATTTCGAGAATGTTGTGCGTGAAAGGGACATAATTGAGGAAGAGTTGGCACACATACGACAACTCCTCAGGCAGCTCGAGGAAGTGCAAACAATCGACATCAACGTAGAAATGGGCCCGTTAGAATCACATATAGGAGGTGAAGTTGGATCAAGCGAGCAAGATAGGATCCAAACGACAACACAACCGAGATCAACATTTCATGCCACACCCAACATGTTGTGCATGGATGAAATCATGGGGTAGACACCCCTAAAAGACTTGGCTCAACTACAACTAGTATTGATGTGGATACCAACCAAGGCATTGTATAAATTGCAAGTCAGCATTACACAGGAGGTACAGTCTCGTGCATGCACGAAGACAGTGGAATTGTAGCAGACAAAGAATGATCGGGATGGGTTGGGATTGGTACTTGATTAGGCCAAGCTCGATATCGAAGAGGAGAAGGAACACGTGAAGGGAATGGAATAGAAAGTGGCCATAGCCTACGAGAAGATACCCAACAATGTGTAGATGACCGAACTTAGGATGACAAAGAATATTGATAAGATTGTGCAAAAAATCGATCAATACCAATAGGAGATCGATAATCTCCAAGAGAAGCTCACACCTACCACTCTACCGGAGGTGAGAGAGAAAATCAATGATCCACAAAGATCTTTTAATGACTGTGGTTGAGTTTTTTAATTGCATGCGTTAATTAACCATTTAAGAAGATGAATGAAAGAGGATGCAATTAATGAGGAAACATAGTAGCCAAAAGAAAACATATAGATCTGAACTGAAGCAATAAGAAAAGAAAACCATCACAAGAGAATTGATAACGGAGTTCGACACAAAATTGCCTATGTCTCCGGGCCTTTGTCTTAGTGGGGGAGGCTTCTTTATTAATTCTTCAATGCTTGTACAGTATAGAAAAAGTACATCAAATGGATCTCATACTAGTCTCACTATGTTCTGCTTGACCTCAAAAATCCAACACAACTGACGACACTGAAAAAGATTGAGTGTAGCTCCCAGAAATGGTTGGCAAGCGTCTGCTCCTCAACAACTTCCCTGCATAAAAATGGTTTTGGCTTGGATTTGCTTCAGCATAACTCTGATATGGCTGTCCTCTATGGCCTCAAACAGGCCTGGTTTATATAGATCGAAAGTTGGTTATCATTTCCCAACTTCCTCCCAAAATCTGGCCTCAAAAAGAGCCCAATATCTCCCAAAAATGGGCCAAAATCCCCAAAAAATCCATTTTCTGGGTATAATATTAGTGAAAAACCCACTCTGTAATGTTAAAAAACCACATTTTCCCCAAATTACAGAGTAGCCCCCTCTAACAGGGCGCACACCCCCTTTTCTAGTTCATATGGGGCCACATGGCCAAGTGTTGGTGAGCCCAGTGCTTAAGTGCCAGCCCCTTTAACTGCAGTTCCTGGTTTTGGGGCGCCTTTCATGTGTTATGGGATAAACTGCCCCTTGGGCGCACCCAACACTAGCCCTTGGGCGCGCACCTACCATGAAACCTTTTGCTGGAGCTTAGCCCTAGCCCCCTTGCGCCCTCCTTTGGACATTTTAACCCAAAACTATATAAAAGTGGGTTTTTTTCATCAATTTAGCTTTGGTAGGTTGGTAATAGGGCTTTACCAAAGACTTGGAGTTAGTCATGGGTCAGAGGTTCAAATTCCATGGACCCATACATACTTTTAACATGCCAACCAATAGTGAAGTGCCATGTGGCTGCCCATGCCTGGGCCATGTGGCACTTAGTCATTTTCCAGTTGACCATTGACTTTTGCCATAAAAGAATCTGATTATTGTGCGATATTTTTCACATCCAGAGTCTATTTTGAGAAAGTAAATATATGGCCAAAATCAGGAGAACGAGATGGACACAATGGCATTAGTTTTGTCGAATTCTGAGCACTTTCATTTTTGAGCCTTTTTTAGTCTTGTTAGGCTCCTGGATCCGATTCTGGATCACACCTCCCCACTAAAATACCTTTTGGTCCCCAAAAGGTTACTGACCAATCAACAAGCTCGGGATAGGCCACCTGGCTTGTCCTCTATCTCGAAACTCTGGCCTGTGCACCTATCTCATCAAGATCAACTGTAACACAATCATGATCACTGATAGTATATTGTTAGCCATTTGAACCCTGTTACATCTTACTGAAGCCACTATCATCCATGTAGACAACATTACTAATGAAAACATCAAAAATACGACTGCAAATGAGCTGATATACTTGAAATATTTGCACGACATGAGCTTATCTTGAGGCAACTTATGATTGATTTTCCATTCAACAATCATTTCTTGTTCTTGCTTAAGATCGATTACTTCATTTGAAACAATTATTGGTTTGTTTCTTGCTTGCACTACCTTCTTTAATTGTTCCATTGTTTGAAGTGTTTTATTTTCCTTAACATGATGAGCATGAACCACATAATCTTGATCGGCTTTGGTTAATTGATATTGATTCTTTGTCCTGTAGAAGATTGCCTTACTATCATATAAGTATGGACTACCTAAGACCATTCCACATTCTCTTAACGACACTACATCACATGTTACCGTATCCACATACCTAGATGAAATTGCAAATTTGATTGTGCACTTCTTCGTTATGTGCATTTGATGATGATTGCTTATCCATTTAAGTGTGTAAGGATTATGATGAGTTTGTGTTTTTAACCCCAATTACTTAACCAATTCTTCTGAGATTAGATCAGATTGAGATCCATTGTCGATCAATGTGTCTATCTTAGTGTGTCGCATGATTACCCTTATATGAAACAAGTTGCTTCTACAATCAATGCCTTCACCAATTTTCCCTGTCATACCAACCAATGAGATATTTGATTCATCACCTGAATATGATCCCAAGTCTATGGGTCTTGTTGTTGCTTCCATTGTTTGCATTCCCTTCTTTTCCTTGAACCACTTTGGCCTCTTCTCGGGATGCAACTGCCAACATCTTTCCTCATCATGTCCCTCTTTCTTGCAATTCTTGCAAGAGGGCTTCCCTTCCTTCCTCATCACTGCATTTGAATTCTTTCCATGTCATTTCCTCTTGTCCTCTTTCCTTGAAGATGATTCCCTTAATACACCTGCTTTCCATGCTTCAATGTATGTAGCTTGAACAGAAACCTCATCAAGGTTAGTGGGTCCAAACATGAATACAATGTTTCTAATATGCGCAGGTAAACCTCTTATATACTTCATAAGAGTTTCTTGTGTATGTAATGGGATATCTAACATCAATGCCATTTTTCGAAATCCATCTGTATACTCTTGCACTGTTTGTCCTTTTCTTAGTTTTAAAGATTGCCATTCAATTAATGTTTTTTCTTTATAACCCAAAGGATATAATTATTTCCTAAGTGCATAAATGAAGCTTTAACATGATGGAAATACATTACCCACTCGTTGTGTTCCATTTTGTAACTTGCTTTTCCACCAGATGAGAGTTGTACTTGCAAGTGTCAAAAATGCCAACTTGATTTGTGTGGCATCATCCTTGATTTGTTGCACATTGCAGTAAACCTCCATCTGCCTGATCCAATTGTCAAGTTTCTTTGCATTTACTTCACCATCATATATGGGTAACTTAAATTTAACATCAATTTTTAATAATGGAATTTCATTCTTATGCTTATGAACATGTTTCTTTGCATTAGATTTAGAACTTGAACTTGAAGAAGAAGGAGAAGAAGGAGGTGATGATGGAGGTGAAGGAGGAATCTGAGGATGATCCTCTTCCTCTTCACTTTTTCCCTTTGAATATTCACCCAAAACTGGTCTCTTTCGTTCCAAGTAATCCTTGTACAAAACTTTCACCATCTTCGACATAGCAAGGAAATTTTTCTGGAACTCTTTCTCATCCTGAGAAATCCCTTCTTCTGATGCCATCTTCTCGCTGTGAGAAGCTCTCTTTCTCAATCCAATTAATGGATTCTCTACAACAATCTCACCTTCACCATGCTATAGCTTTTCCCTGGTTAACATGCAAAACTCAAATCCAAACGTCAACTAGCTCTGATACCACTTGATCCACAAAGATCTTTTAATGACTGTGGTTGATCTTTTTAATTGCATGCGTTAATTAACCATTTAAGAAGATGAATGAAAGAAGATGAAATTAATGAGGAAACATAGAAGCAAAAAGACAATATACAGATCTGAACTGAAGCAATAAGAACAGCAAACCATCACAAGAGAATTGATAACGGAGTTCGGCACAAAATTGCCTACGTCTCTGGGCCTTTGTCTAAGTGGGGGAGGCTTCTTTATTAATTCTTCAATGCTTGTATAGTATAGAAAAAGTAAATCAAATGGATCTCATACTAGTCTCATTTTGTTCTTCTTGACCTCAGAAATCCAACACAACTGAAGACACTGAAAAAGACTGAGTGTAGATCCCAGAAATGGTCAACAAACATTTGCTCCTCAATGGCTTCCCTGCATAAAAATGGCTTTGGCTTGGATTTGCTTCAACATAAATCTGATATGGCTGTCCTATATGGCCTCAAACGGGCCTAGTTTATATATATCTGAATTTGGTTATAATTTCCCAACTTCCTCCCAAAATCTGGCCTAAAAAAGAGCCCAATATCTCCCAAATATGGGCCAAAATCCCCAAAAAATCCATTTTTTGGGCATAATATCAGTGAAAAACTCACTCTGTAATGTTAAAAAACCACATTTTTCCCAAATTACAGAGTATCCCCCTCTAATAGGGTGCACGCCCCCTTTTCCAGGTCATATGGGGCCACGTGGGCAAGTGCTGGCACGCCCAGTGCTTAAGTGCCATCCCCCTTAACTGTAGCTCCTGGTTTTGGGGCGCCTTTCATGTGTTCTGGGCTAAACCACCCCTTGGGCGTGCACCTGGCATGAAACCTTTTGCTGAGGCTTATCACTAGCCCCCTTGTGCCCTCCTTTGGACATTTTAACCCAAAACTATATAAAAGTGGGCTTTTTTCATCAATTTAGCTTTGGTAGGTTGGTAATAGGGTTTTACCAAAGACTTGGAGTTAGTCATGGGTCAAAGGTTCGAATCCAATGGACCCCTACATACTTTTTACATGCCAACCAGTAGTGAAGTGCCATGTGGCTTCCCATGACTGGGCCATGTGGCACTTATTCATTTGGCAGTTGACCTTTGACTTTTGCCATAGAAGAATCTGATTGTTGTGCGATATTTTTCACATTCGGAGTCTGTTTTGAGAAAGTAAATATATCACCAGAATCGGGAGAATGAGACGGGAAAAATGGTGTTGGTTTTGTCAAATTCCGAGAACTTTCATTTTTGAGACTTTTTGAGCCCTGTCAGGCTCCTGGATTCGATTCTGGATCAATCAAACAAGAGGCAAAGATGCAAATACAAGAGATAGAACAACAATTCCATGCGGTGGATGACTTGTTCGAGAAAGCAGCACAACTCTAGAAGAATATGGAAGAGGATCAACAGGTCCAGTAGTGGGACTGGGAAGGAGAAAGGATAGATGCAACTATATAGTACCTTAAGCAGAGGAAGAAGACAATGTCGATCACGGAGCGTGCCAAAGGAGTGCAGGACATGAAGAAACTACAGATAGAACTCATAGCTACGCAGACACAGAAAAAGGAGCACTAGGCTCAATTTGAACCACTCCATGAGTGATCCACAGAGGTCATTACACAGGTAGAGCAAGCCAAAACATACATGGCACAAACCCAGGAAGAATGTGCAAGGATGGTCAGCAACGAGATCGTAGTGCATATATTGGACACACTCAAGGAGAAGACCGTGCAGGCCCAAACACAAGAAATGGAGTTCGTGGAGAAGTTCCAAGTGATCATAAGGGAGATCGACGAAGCACACAGGGGTTAGGTGGCTTAGGATGAGCCACATATTAGTGTTGGGGGCCTGTTGGAAGCAGGCCAAATCAGAAAGAAAGGTTATTTTTGGAAGAAAGGCATGCACAAGGAAAGAAACAATTGGAAGGAAGAGCAGTGTGCGAGCATGCATGTAAGAACTAACAACATTAGGGTTAGGGTTTTTGTAATAAATTGTAATGGATGATGAGATAGAAACGTATATATATAGATACCTAGGGGAGGGGTAGAGGAGGAGAATGGGTTTTTGAGGGACAGTCATGTTTTGATAGAACGTTACTCACATGAAAGGGAGTAATTATTTTGTAAGACTATGTCATATGACCCAATTTTTTAAGTTGTTGAACTATAGAGGGTCAGAAGGGTAGATATTGAGGGTTAGATCATAGGCCAAGGAGTTTGGTTTGATCTAGTCAGCCTCATAATAGTTATCAACCCGAATGAGAACAAGTTGTAAATCATGCAGCGCTATAGTTTTGGAACTATCATAATAGAAGAGTTGAGAGCTAGATCTTTGTGGACATAGCCCGGGGGGGTGAACCACGGTAAAACCTATGTATGTTATTGAATTCTTGTGTCTCATTTACCTTTTATAAGTAGATTATAGAATGATGTATAAATGAATGAATGAGTTCGATTAAATTACATGCATGAATGGGAATGCCAGTATATTTCTTAATAATTAAATAGAACTCTCAGTGCACACTTCTTAGATATCCATTCAATCCTGGACTGCAAAAATTTGAGTATTTCAGCCACCCATTAAGACTATCTCAGGTGAGACTACAGAGTGCACCCTGTGTACTACATTACTTTCTGGTTTACCAGGAGGGCCGATAGTTTTAGAGGCTTTGTTGGAACCCTAGTAGGCATGAACTTGGGTCAATCATGTGAAAGATATAGATCATATAAGAAACCAACAACACCACACCCACAACCATACAACATCAGATGAATTCGCTAGGGTCAAGATCTTCATGTTAGCCAATAGTTTTGCTTGTGCTATGGCATCAATCCCTTTAAGGATGAGGTACTGTGTGATTTTTACCCACCGGAAGTCTGTGATGTTATTTTATTCCATCCATATATGTGGAAGTGTCATGTTATTTATGAGTCTCGACCTTGTGGTGTCATTGTTACTCTGGGGGGTCATCTCTACAGGATACCAGATGTAATACCCCAAGGACAAGCCCCAGTTGTATTTATGAATTATAAACATGTTTTGTAGGCTGGTGAGCTAAGCAATTATAAGTTGGTAGGCTTATGTGTTACTAGGCCAGAGACCCTAGGTGTTAAAGTCCAGAAGCTTGTTTTGTACATGTAAATATTCATATTATTAATATAAAAACATCGGTGCGTGTAGACTGACCACGAAAAAAGAGTGATGGGGGACTAAGCTCCTCTAGGCTGGGTAAGGGGGAGGGGGATAAGAGGTTGGAAAGAGGAGCTAAATCTAGGGGCTTAAGTTCAAGAGAATAATAATTTATTAATATTATTCCAAAGGTTTTTTAAAAGGTAGGACTTTTATCATAATTTATGGGGGAAGGAAAGATAGCTTCAGAAGGGAAGGAATGTTGTTCATGTGTGACAAGTGTGGGCTTAGGAACATGAAGACTTAAGGGGTGGATTTCTTTTTATTGGGACAGGCACTCACGGAGGCAGGGAAATTCACGTGGAGGGAGTTTTGGCTTTCACTATCTCGGCTAGGCTAGAGGAGTCTGCCCCATTTTCTCCGAATGATTTCACTCACGCACTAAGAAAGCCCGCAAACAACCATTTCAGAAATTACTGAACCTGTGAACATTTTTCACCTCTGTAATTTACTAAGCCATCGCTTTCCTTACTCGATTTATCTATTGTGGTTTGAAGAAGTGGGTTGTCAAACCACGGTTGAAGAGGTAGGTTGTCATGCCTATGAGAAACTCTCTCTCTAGGTGAGAGAGGTTATTGTGGATTAAAGAATCAAGTTGTCAAGCCTGTGAGAAACTCTCTCTAGGTGAGAGAGTGTGTTGAGGAAGTAATTTCTCCCAGAGGGAGTCCCGTAGCTACTACAGAGCTCTGAGAATTCCAGTCCGTCTTGTTGCTGAAGCCCAAGGTAAGGGAGGTGGAGCAGTTGATGGACTATGTGACAATGAAGGTGTATAATCCTAGGGTGGGACAAACATGTGGGGAATGACAGTCTATGAGCAATGGGCATAAGTGGAACCTGAGAGATATTCCTTCTTCTTAACTGTGTGACTTTCATGTTGACCTTGCCTAGCCTAGGAATCCTTTGCCACTGGAGTTTAGTCCCAGCTTGGGGGTGACCTATTGTTGAGAGTGATGAGAAGTGTGGTCTAAGGCTGGGAGGTTCGTCGAAGGTTTGCACGTAGTTGGTGGTTTTACTCCAGTTAAAGGATAGGTACCATTTTTGTGCTTGATTATATATGTTTTGCATGGATATGATTCTTAAATGTTATCATGGATTCCATTGCATTTTTGAATTACTGTTAATTCCATTTCAGTCTGTATGTTAGAAGTAACTTTGTGTTATTTGTTTTGAATTCATTAGAAATGCATGTTATATATATATGTATGTTCCTCTTGTAGATTTTAACCTTGTACAATATCTACTACAAACAGATATTTAGTAAAAGAACAAAAAAGATACAATGGCAAATACAAACATTACACCGAGATTTTTTCCATGGAAACCCAAACCGGGAAAACCAACATATTCTATATTCATTCAGTGTGATACATTGTTTACAATACAATATATATACATATAGGAGCCAGGGAAATCCAAAACCCTAACCCAATGACCTGGATTAGTTAACAACCCTAATTCCTTAACCGAAAATAAAAAACCATCAGCAAAGAAACCATGTGCCGAAAAACCACCTAAAATATGTGACACATTTTCTGAGGTAGAAAAATATGTGACATGTTTTCCGAGGCATAAAAATATGTGACACGTTTTCCGAGGAAACAATTTTTTTCTCGGGGGTGTTGCACCCCCCCTCAAACCCCCTACGTGCTCGATGCATACTCTCAGACACTACTACTCTTTCAAATAATATAACACATACCCAACAGTCTCCCACTTTTTGTTTTCTTTGCATATAGGTGGTTATAAGGTTACATAGTCAACAATACAGGGAAGCAATGCCCATGGATCCTCTACACCAAGAGAACTTCTCAATGCTCACAGATTTTGTTAATGACTCTGCAACATTCTTCAAAGTGTCCACCTTCATCAGCAATACTTTCTTTTCTTCAACCATGTCTCTCACAAAGTGATATTGAATATCAATATGCTTAGTCTTTGAATGATGAGTTGGGTTCTTCGCCAAAAAATTTGCACTCTGACTGTCATAATCTATCCTTACATCTTGTTGTACCAACCCAATACCTGAACACAATATTTGTAGCCATATTGATTCCTTACTTGCATGAGTGGTTGCCATGTATTCATCTTCTGTAGTTGAAAGTGCCACTACAACCTGTCTTTTTCTCATCCAACTTATTGCTCCTCCAAACAGGTTAAACACATACCCACTTATAGATATCATACGATCCAGATCTCCAACCTAATCTGCATCCACAAAGACATGTATATCCACCACTCGGTCCAATCTCGGTCTTCCTTCGTAGCACAATCCATAGCTAGTAGTGCCACACAAATACCTGAAAACCCTTTTTACTGTTGTCCAATGCTCCTTCCCTGGTTTTGACATATACCTGCTCAAAACT
>JZKD02S1199096.1:552363-565040 GCA_000966675.3 Picea glauca | reverse complement strand
ACAATCCATAGCTAGTAGTGCCACACAAATACCTGAAAACCCTTTTTACTGTTGTCCAATGCTCCTTCCCTGGTTTTGACATATACCTGCTCAAAACTCCCACTGCATGTGTAATGTCTGGTCTAGTATAGACCATTGTATACATCAAACTGCCAACTTCACTCGCATATGGAACATGAGACATGTCCTCCTCCTCTTCATGTGTCTTGGGACACTGATCCTCATATAACTATACACCAACATGAATAGGAACCTTGACCAATTTACATTCCTGCATATTAAACCTCTACAATATTGTCTCGACATATTTTCTATGATTTAACCAGAGTTTCCTCCTTTTCCGATCTCTTTTAATTTCCATGCCCAAAATGAAATTTGAAGCACCAATATCCTTCATGTCAAATTTAGAGGACAACTGAGTTTTCACATCCTGGATAATCTCCTTGTTGTTTCCTATCAGCAACATGTCATCCACATACAAGACCAAATAAACCAAATGATCACCAATTAAATTAAAATACACATAGTAATCCTCTTTTCTTCTTGTGAAGCCAAGTCCCAACATATAAGTACCAAATTTTTGATACCACATCCTTGGTGATTGTTTTAAACCATACAGGGACTTTTTAAGCTTGCATACTAGCTCCTTCTTTCCCTTCACAACATAACCTTCTGGTTGCTTCATATAGATTTCTTCTTCCAGATCCCAATGTAGGAATGTTGTCATCACATCCATTCGTTCTATTTCAAAATCAAATGCAGCAGCAATAGATAACAAAAATCTTATGAAGGTTAACTTGGCAACATGAGAAAAAATCTCACCAAAATCAATTCCCTCAACCTGGGAATAACCCTTTGCTACTAACCGAGCTTTGTATTTCTCCACTTTTCCTTTTGCGTTCAACTTCTTTTTAAATACCCATTTGCTTCCAATGGGCTTTCTTCCAGTTGGAAACTCCACTATATACCAAGCCTCATTCTTATCCAAAGATGTCATTTCTTCGTTCATGACCCTTTTCCAGAGATTTTCATCCTCTGAATCCATTGTCTCCCTGACAGTTCTAGGATGATCATCAATAATAGACAAAGAGAAATTTGAATGGAAATAAGATGGAGTATACCTTTCCGGTAGCCTTCTTTCTCGAACCGATCTCCTCAATACTGGAGTATGAGGATCTTCTTCTTCGGAATCTTGTTCTTCTATAGAGTCTGACTCATCATATTTTAAATTAAACTCTATTTTCTCTGGTTCTTCCTTACTTGGTAGGACTTCCTGTTTAACATCATCCTTCATTTCTCTAAATACCACATCTCAGCTATACACCACCTTCTTAGTTTCTGGGTTCCAAATCTTATAACCTTTGAGACCATCTTTATATCTAATAAAGATACACATTTCGGCCTTCTTATCTAGCTTACTCTTGTTTTCCTTTGGAACATGAACATATGCATCATAGCCAAATACCTTGAGATGTGTGAGAGAAGGTTCCTTACCATTCCATACCTCTTGTGGAGTCTTGTCATCCAACGCTACTGCTCGTGAAAAGAATATAACACATACCCAACACCTTTGTGGCGTTGCCCGACCTGTTGGTGGCTGGGGATGTTACAAATTGGTATCAGAGCTAAGCGAAGTGTCAGAGTAGTGGTGTTGATCGACCGGTTTGTGGCCAGGGATGTTACAAATTGGTATCATAGCCAAGTTCTCAACACTGAGCCTAGATGGACCGGATAAGTGGTCATGAGAACCAAGATTTCAGATAGAAATTGTGTCAAGAGGAACCAATTTTGAATCCTAGAACATTCTTCAGTGCCAAGAGGTTACCTCGGCCACGTTATGAATCTCAGGAGGTGTAGCGGTATTATAAAACCATGACAGATGTGGTATTGGGCCGTAGAGTAATGTGAGTCGTGGTATCTTCTCGAAAGAGAATCCTTCATGACCATTAGATCTAGAGAAAGTGTAGGAAGGTTAACCTGGAAGCCTTACCGTTAGATCAAGCCAAGAGAAGAAGGTAAGCCACGGGGTGAAAAGTGGATTAGAACCATCGGATCTACGTGAAAATGGTTGTGAGTCATAGATATCACGACATATTGTAACTTCGGAATTCGACGATTGGGAGAAGTGGGATGTGTCGATGCACAAACTTCTAATTTTGGATTTCGGAAACCCGAAGTTCCGAAGAAAAAGAGAAAATCATAATTTTGGATTTCGGAAGTCGGGAGAATTAATGTATGTTGATGAGGGAACTTCTGAAATTCCAAAGTTCCAAAGTTCTGAAGTTTCGAATCCTTGAAGTTCTGAGGCCCTGAAGTTCCTAGGCTCCAATGCCTAAAGTTCCACAGTGGGTATCAGCTGCTAGATGTCGAGTAGTCGTGGATCGTCGATCCTCCCTACTTCGCGAGTTCATTAATTTGGAACTCCGAGAGACTGTTGGGGTGTGTTTGAAAACTTCTGAAGCCATAGGCCTGAAGTCCCGAGTAAGCGCCTATCAAGATAGCGCTAAGCCACAATCGTGGTCGTGTGGTTTGGGGGATAAGAGAAGGGGGCTAGTGCCCGAAAATCTATTGCAGAACGAAAGGATCTATGAGGATTCTTGGTTTATCGAGAATCACAAAGAAGGAATTCTGAACGTTTTCTTGAATCAGATTGGTTTATGAATACGGTGGAATTTTTTAAAGACTGATGGCCTAGCAAATTTCGGTTGATTTCACATTGTGTTGCATAGTCAACGATTTTCAGAACCAAATGGAATTGTCACTTAGTGAAGAGAAATGGAGGAGGCACAAAATGATTCCATCTTAGAGAATGAAGCTAGGGGAATGGATATTCATTTGGGAATTGAAGGATCAAACTCCAATGGGCATGGAGAAGAGATAGATAAGGAAAGAAACATGATGAAAATCATTGAAATATTTCATAAATATGTCCAACATCACCGAGAAGATAACAGGAAGCTCATGAAATCCAAGGACCAATAGAGAGAATTCAACCTAAAGTTGATACAGAGCTTGTAAAGGATAGAAAGGAATTGGAGAAGGAAAATGACTCCAGTAAATCAGAAAGTCACAGGTTCCCTGATGAGAAGAGAAAATCAAGGAGTGTTGGTAGACACCATTATCACTCCCAAGGACACTCCAATAGGAGGGAAAATAGTAGTTCAAGCCCATCCCCTACCAGAAAACACCAGAGATATGGAGTGGATGAACTGAAGGGTGAAATGAACAAGATTAATCCTCCTACATTTGATGGAGAACACTAGAAGGAGGAATATGCTGAGACATGGCTTCTTGGCATGAGGAAATATTTCCAACTATAGAATTATTCCTCTCATGTAGAAGGAAGAATTGAAATGTATCAACTGAAAGGAAAGACATCCATGTGGTGGGATCAAATTGTGTAGGTACAACACATTAAAGAGAAAAATGTTACTTGGGAGGAATTCAAGAAGTATTTCGAAAATAAATACTTGACTAAGAGATACTATGACAGAAAGATGAAAGAGTTCTTTGAACTCAAGCTAGGTAGCATGTCCATTAATGAATATGAACAAAGGTTTTTGGAATTGTTGAAGTAAGTTCCTTTCATCAAGGATGAGACTGTTAAAATTCAAGGTATCTAAGTGGATTTCCATATTCCATCAGTGACAAGATCCAGTATGATGATCCTAAAACTATGGAAGAAACCATAAGAAGAGAAAAATGCTTATATGAGTAGCAAGGAGAAAAGCCTACTTTCCAAAAGGCTTGGGATGACAAGAAGAAATTCAAGGTGGATTAGAGGAAGAAGGGAACTGAGCCACTCTTTTTCAGAAACAATCCTCAAGGAAAACCATATTTTAGAGAGCCTGTGAAGGTTGAAATAGGTGGGAAAATGCCAAGAGAGTCACCTATGGAATGTTGGGGTTGTAAGGGAAATCATAGGTACAAAGATTGCCCCTGCAAAAATGACAAAGTGAGAGTTGTCCACAATGTTCAGCAGGAAGAAACAGTGGAGGACATGGGTAGTAGAATACCAAGGATCCATGCAGCCCTGGACAACAAACAAGATGAGTTTCAATCAAATATGATTGAAGTGGAAGGTATGATCAACAACCATACCATTACTATTTTAATTGATTTAGGAGCTAGTCATAGTTATATAGATCCTAGAGTGGTGGAAATTTTTCATTTACCAAGAAGCAAGTATGGAAAATCTTGGTTAGTGCAGCTGGCTACAGGATCTAAGATAAAGGTTGTTGAGTTGGTTAAGTCCTATCCAGTGGACATGAATGGAATGAGCACAAGGGATGAATTGAACATCTTACCTTTAGGTTCGTATGACTGTCTAATTGGTATGGATTGGTTGGACCAACGCCATGCCATCTTAGACTGGTATAACAAGGCATTCACTTGCTTGGATGAGGAAGGAAATCAAAGAATAGTCCTAGGAATTCCCAGAGCAGTTGTTGTAAGGGAAATCTCAACAATGCAATTGAAGAGGTGCTACAGGAAAGGTTGGAAATTAATTGCAACTCATATGGAAGAGGAACCTAAGGATAAGGTATGAACTATTGAAGACCATGCAATATTAAAGGGTTTTGGAGATGTATTCCAGGAGCTACCCAGACTACCCCTGAAGAGAGATATTGATTTCTCTATAAATCTGATTCCTGGAACAACTTCAGTGTCGAAAAATCCTTACAGAATGAGTACACCAGAGATGAATGAAATGAAATTGTAGCTTGAATAACTTCTGAAGAAGGGGTATATACACCCAAGTGTGTCACCTTGGGGTGCCCTAGTACTGTTCGTGAAAAAGAAAGATGGGACGTTAAGATTTTGCATCAATTTCAGACAGTTGAATAAAGTGACTATTAAGAACAAGTATCCCTTGCCAAGGATTGATGATCTCTTTGATCAGTTGAAGGATGCCAAGATATTTTGAAAAATAGATCTCAGGTTAGGATACCACTAGGTAAGGATCAAATATGAAGACATTAGCAAGACCACCTTCAGAACAAGGTATGGTCATTATGAATTCACAGTGGTGCCTTTTGGGTTGTCAAATGCACCCATTGTTTTCATGTGTTTAATGAATGGTGTATTCATGGAATATCTAGAAAAGTTTGTCATAGTCTTTTTGGATGGCATCCTGGTGTATTCCAAGTTGGAGGAAGAGCATGAAACTCATCTGAGGATGGTGTTGCAAGTGCTAAGAGAGCACCAACTATATGCCAAATTGAGCAAGTGCTCATTCTATCAAAAGAAGATCCATTATTTGGGGCATATCATTTCAAAATATGGGATAGTTGTGGACCCTGAGAAGGTAGAGGCCATTAGAGAATGGTCAACTCCAAAGAATGTGATAGAAGTCATATCCTTTATGGGTCTAGCTGGCTATTACATAAGATTCATTGCAAGTTTCTCAAGGATAGCTCACCCCATCACTTCCTTTCAAAGGAAGGAGAAGAAATTTCAATGGACAAAAGATTGTGAGGAAAGCTTCCAACAATTGAAGTAGTTTTTAACTAGTGATCCAATCCCAGGGATTGCAGATCCAAATGAAGATTTTTTAGTGTGCACATATGCATGGAAAGAAGGACTGGTTGGAGTTCTTAGCCAAAATGGGTTTGTAATATGTTATGAGTCCAGATAATTGAAAGAGAATGAAAGGATCTATGCAACTCACGATTTGGAGTTGGCAGCCATAGTGCACGCCCTGAGGAAATGGAAACATTACCTCATTGGAAAGAGGTTTTAACTGAGGACAAAACATAATGGTTTGAAGTATTTGTTTGATCGACCAACCTTGAATTCTAGGCAGAGTAGATGGTTGGAATTCCTTTGTGAGTACAACTTTGATATCAAGCATATCAAAGGAAAGGAGAACAAAGTGGTTGATGAACTCACCAGAAGAGTGCATGAACTACATGATACAAACATTATCATGTATCAAACTGATATTAAAGGTAGAATTTTAGAAGCTTCAAATGCATATTTGCAGTACATGGAATTGGTAGCAAAGCTACAACAAGGTGAGATGCTACAGAAAGTGGAAGATTATAAATTGGAAACTGATGGGACACTCCTATACAAAAATAGAATTTATGTACCTAATTCTCAGGAATTGAGAATTATGATCCTGAAGGAAATGCATAATGTGCCTTATGTTGGGCACCCTGGATATCAGAAAATAGTGGCAGCAGTCAAGAGCTATTACTTTTGGTCAGGCATGAAAAAGGAGATTGCAGAATACATCGCTAGATGTATGGAGTGTTAGAAGGTCAAGGTTGAGCATAGGCACCCAACATAGTTGCTACAACCATTACTCATTCCTGAGTGGAAGTGGAAAGTGGTGACAATGTATTTCATCACATGATTTCCCAGAACCAGCAAGCAACATGATTCCATCATGGTGGTGGTAAATAAGCTTATGAAAGATGCCCATTTTATTCCATTGAAGACCACTCACAAGGAATCTAATGTTGCCAAAATATATATGAGGGAAGTACCACGACTGCACGATATCCCCAAGACAATTGTGTATGAAAAAGACCCAAATTTACCTCCAAGTTATGGAAGGGGTTATTCAAAGGGTTTGGAATGGATTTGAACTTTAACACTACTTATCATTCTGAGTCTAATGGGAAAACTGAGAGGGTGAACCAAGTGCTCGAAGATATGATAAGGATGTATGTGATGGACAAACCATATAAATGGGAAGACTACCTACACTTGGTAGAATTTTCCTACAACAATTGGTATCAAGCATCATTGAAGATGAGCCCATTTGAAGCAATTTATGGAAGAAATTGCAACACCCTAGTAAGTTGGGATAACCTAGCTGATAGAGCAATAGTTGGGCCATAATTTCTCAAGGAAATGGAAGAGAAAATGTTGAAGATTAAGTAGAATTTGAAGATTGCCCAAGACAAGAAGAAAAATTATGCTGATAAGAATAGAACCCATAGGGAGTTTAAAGTGGGTGATCATGTTTTCTTGAAAGTGAAAGCCAACAGAAGTTCCCTGAAGCTGGGAAACTGTTCCAATTTGGCAGCCAGATATTGTGGGCCATTTGAAATCCTAGAAAGGATTGGACTAGTTTCATATATGCTTGCATTGCCTACATCCATGACCGTACATAATGTGTTTCATGTTTCATTTCTTAATAAATATATACCTGATGCTAATCATGTTATTGATTGGAATGTGATTCAGGTGGGGCAATAAGCCCTCTTGCAAGTGCATCTGGTGTGCATATTGGACCGGAAGAGAAAACAACTCTGGAATTGATCCATATGGCTTGTAAAGGTCCAGTGGACCTAGTACAGTTCTAAGGACGCGACATGGGAGCATGAGGATGCTATTCAGGAAGAATACCCGCATCTTTTTGAAGATTTTGAAAATCTTGTTGATGCTGTGTAAATAAGTTTCACTGAGGACAGTGAAAAAATAAGGGGAGGGGATTTTAATACCCCAAGGATGAGCCCCAATTGTATTTATGAATTGTAAACATGTTTTGTAGGTTGGTGAGCCGATCAATTATAAGCTGGTAGGATTATGTGTTACTAGGATGGAGAGCCTAGGTGTTAAAGGCTAGGAGCCTGTTTTGTACATGTAAATATTCATATTATTAATATATAAACATCATTGTGTGTAGACCGACCACGAAGAATGAGTGATGGGGGACTAAGCTCCACTAGGATGGGTAAGGGAGAGGGGGCTAAGAGGTTGGAAAGAGGGGCTAAGTCTAGGGGATTAAGTCCAAGAGAATAATAATTTATTATTATTATTCCAAAGGTTGTTTAAAAGGATATGTTTTTATTCTAAGTTCATGGGGAAGGACAGGTGACTTCTAAAGTGAAGGAATGTGCTTCATGAGTGACAGGTGTCGGCTCAAGCACATGCAGACTTAAGTAAGGGAATTTTTTTTTTTGGGACAATCACTCATGGAGGCAGGGAAATTCACGCGGAGGGAGTTTTGGATTTCACCATATCGGCTAGGCTAGAGGAGTCTGCCCCTTTTTCTCCAGACAAGTTCACTCATGCACTGAGCAAGCCCGTAACCAACCATTTCAGCAATTATTGAACATGTGACCATTTTACACCTCTGTAATTTATTGAGTCGTCCCTTGCCTTACCCAATTTAGCTATTGTGGTTTGAAGAAGTGGGATGTCAAGTTGCGGTTGAAGAGGTAGGTTGTCAGGACAATGAGAAACTCTCTCTCCAGGAAAGAGAGGTTGTTTTAGATTGAAGAAGCAGGTTTTCAGGCCTGTGAGAAACTCTGTCTAGGTGAGAGAGTGTGATGAGGAATTGAGTTATCCCAGAGGGAGTCCCGTAGCTGCTACAGAGCTCTGAGAATTTTGGTCCAGCCTATTGTTGAAGCCCAAGGTAAGGGAGGTGGAGCAATTGATGGACTATGTGACAATGAAGGTGTATACTCCTAGGGTGGGACATGCATGTGGGGAATGAGAGTCTGTGAGCAGTGGACGTAAGTGGCACATGGGAGAGATTCCTTCCTCTTAACTATGTGACTTTCCTATTGACCTTGCCTAGCCTAGGAATCCCTTGCCAGTGGAGTTTAGTCCCAGCTCGGGGGTGACCCACTGCTGAGAGTGATGAGAAATGTGGTCTAAGGATGGGAGGTTCGCGGAAGGTATGCACGCAGTTGGTAGTTTTACTCCAGTTAAAAGATAAGTACCATTTTCGTGCATGATTATATATGTTATGCATGACTGTTATTCTTAAATGTTATCATGTATTTCGTTGCATGTTTGAATTACTGTTAATTCCATTTGAGTCGGTATGGTAGAAGTAACTCTATGTTATTTTTTTTGAATTCATTAGAAATGCATGTTATATATATATGTATGTTCCTCTGTGGCGTTTCCTAGCCTGTTGGTGGTTGGGGACACTACAAATTGGTCTCAAAGCTAAGTGAAGTGTCATAGTAGTGACGTTTCCTAGTCGATTGGTGGTTGGGGACGTTACACCAGAGGTAGCTACAACTATTGTTCCAACAAAACAAGGCTGCAAAGTAATGTCTCATACCGCAAAGTTTATCCTCTTCATTATCTGATCAGAAGGTGAACAAAAGGACATTGAAACCACTGCAGCCTCAACCCAAGACCTTTTTGTCTAGTAGAAGCAGATTGACAATATTGTATAAGAGTAGAAAGACATTATGGCTTCACCTACAAGGGCGACTCCACACTGGCTAGTCAAACCAAGTGATAATAAATCGCTTCATGTTCTTCATGTTGTATATTCACCGATAGAGTCCCCCCACACTCACGAAGATCATGCAACTATATTGGTTAAATGGGTCCAACCTTGCCAACAACAAGTTCATAACAACCTTCACCAAGATAATCATGACAACATCTTCAGCAAGATAAGTAGCTCACCAAGGTTTGGATTGAACAAACGATTCCCTAGGAACTTGACACAATGGAGAACATTTCTTCCTAAGGGGGGAAGAATGATCCAGGCATAAATCAATGTCCACCCACCTATTCCATTGGCTCAAAATAGGGGTTTCCACCTTGGAATTGTTTCTACATCTTTTTGAGTCCTAAACTTTTGGGGTCGTTTTGAGGCCCTAAACAATGTTTATGTATATACCTTTCCAACCAAATTTATTCCTCGAATATACCTTTCCAACGAT
Organism: Picea glauca; assembly: GCA_000966675.3. Lineage (NCBI taxonomy): Eukaryota > Viridiplantae > Streptophyta > Pinopsida > Pinales > Pinaceae > Picea > Picea glauca. The sequence continues at coordinate 555,390 of JZKD02S1199096.1, read as the reverse complement.
TTATCTTGCACCTCAAATAGAGATCGTATGCAAAAGTTACACCCTTGGGAAGTGGACGTACCAACTACCCACATGGGGGCTCACAAACATTTTGGCATTTCATCTTTCAGGGTTAGGGTTTTGGATTTACTTTATGTTAAAAATGCCTCTAGAGACTCATTGTAATCATCATCATATTCTTGCGAATGAGTGTAGCCATCACATCTCTTCTAAGAGATAATATGCCACCATTCTAGCGAGTCATTCACTCTGTAATTTTACAATTTCTGTATATTCTCTCATTAATAAAAATGGTTCATTATTGTATCTCTGTTTTTATTGCAATATCTATGTATATTTCATTTTTATATCTTTTCCTTCATTTTGTTTTCAAAATAATATGGATCACAAAAACACATAATTCACTCAAGAACATAGTTTATGCACAACAATTAAATCCCGTAAATAAGAACATAAAAACAAAGATAAAACATTTATCTTTTTAACCGAATGTGCAATCAACTGCCAGGGTGGATGTTCCACCCAATCTTATATTTTGTTCTCCAAATCTCAACAACAAATAACCCCTCATATGTGGGCATAATGTGGCTATGAATCCACATGAAAAATGGTGTCTCTCTACTTTCTACTCACATCCCAACACAATCCACAACAAGCTAATTTTCCTATAGCTATCCCAATCCACTGCCTCTCTTCTCCTCAACTTTCACAACCTAAGGAATGGGATCCCCCTTCACTTCACATGATCCCTTGATCCTTCCCACTTCCTTTCATGGATCTAGCACATATTGTCTAGGGATATCTCTTGTTGGGGACTCCAGTGATGTCAGCTTCAACAGGAAAAGTTCACAACAACAAGCTCACTTGCTACTGAGAAAGTATCTTAGACAAAATATCACTCTATAGGTCTAATAGCCTACTTATTCATGAATTTTTATCTCCAACACAATTCCACACATGCCCACTATAGTTTTCTTCAAGCTCTAGCACTTTGTCCTCTCTTGTTGTCCCAACAATTGCATGTAATTTTTTTTATCCTTTCCCATATGAATTTCCCCAACTGTAAAACTACTATCTTTTCCCATACAAATTTACTTTTCTCCCATGCATGTTGACTCTCCTAATTCCCAAGGTTTATTGTATTCATCCCCCATTCTCTCATTAATTACGTGAAATGACTTTTCACACTCACCCTCTTACACATGTTTACTGATTGGGGATTTGATACACTCAAAATGAGAATAGAAGGTTTGTACATAATGCTAATTTTAGAAAGTGGGTTGTGATTAATAGACATGGTTAATTCTCCCTTGGATCCCTCTTAGACCCTCCCCACTATTGTGGAAACTTATCCCCCATTACTCCATCTGTGTCCATCTACAACCAACGATACATTTATTTTATTATTTTTGGTATACAATCTTTACATATTACATCATCGGTCCCGCGACCATATATCATATTTACATTATACATTTCTAAATCGAGGATTAAAAATGGAAATGTTATAGTCAATAAGGAAGGAAAATAAACAATAATTAGAAAATAGAAAAACCATTCTTAGGGATAGAGACAAAAAAGGTAATAATAAATAGGAATTTGGAATACTCTAGAGTTTCTCTTGGAACTTCCATGAATTTCTATGGAAAAATGGTCCCATGTTAAGTTGCATCCTGAGTGAAATTGATATTATATTGTTTGTTGAAACTTAGCAGCATTAGAATATAAATTCCCTTAGAAGAACGTGTCTTGTGGTTGATGTGTAATAAGAGATTCTATCATAGAGAGACTTGAGGCATATATTGTTACATAAAAAAGAACATTTTTCCTCATATTAGTCTTCACAAGAAAGACCATTTCAATCAGTACAAGTGGATGGAGATTTAAGATATTAATCCTAATTTTTTTTATATAGCAATATGGAATTTTGTTCCTATTAATTATACCTTTTATAAGATTTTATTTTTAGATAAACATTGTCCTTATAATGGTTTAGAATATGACATTTATAGTTTGATAAATGAAGGAAGTATCCTCTTGCTAAGAAATTTTAATGCCAAAACATCAACTAACCAGGTTATTATCTTAAACATTGATTCCAACCCTAATCATATATGATTAGATGAGGACCTTTTTTTAGCTAGTATATACAAAATAAGCTTGGAAGACTTGGCTAAGAATTTGTTTGGTTCCAAGTTGATCAAGCCCAATAGTTCTCAAGATTTAATAAAATGGTTTAATGAAGTGGTTGAAATCCAACCAGATGATTTGTATCCATGGGATTGATAGTAATGTCATAGATTATGTGATATCTGAGATCCCCATTTACAACCAAATATTAAATTTAGACATCTTAGATGACCATGAACTAGACTCAAATCATATACCTTTAACCCTAACTCTAAACCATGTCATGCACAAAATCCAAATAGAGGAGAATTCTAACAACCAAAAGTACTCAATCTTTGACAAAATTAAAAGTGATCTTTTTCTAAAGGATTTAAATAATGAATTAAATCTTCTATCAAATAAGAACAATATCAAACACCTCTATCATAATTTTACAAAACCTTCTCTCTTCAATCAACAAATTCTCTATCGAGGTGTCGTGTAAAAAGGAAAGTAGAATGCCTAACCCTTGGTCTGATGAAGAGTGTAACATTCCTAGAAGATCCATTAGTGATGCTTCTAATGACTTAGCCCCACAAATATGAAAAGATATATAGGTACAAATCCCTAATTAAAAGAAAAAAAATTATTATATAAATAGAAATCAATAGAAGCTTTTAAACATTTCTTAAGTTAGATCATAATAAATTCTAGAGGTACATTATAACTTGTAAAAATAAAGAAAACAATGTGATTTCTTTAAGGGATTGGAATTCCTACCTCAAAATTCTTTATGAATCCCCTTATGTCATGGAAAACATTCAAATCCTTTTACATAGGAAACAATATTTATCTTTAGAAGCCATAGAGTTTGAGATTAATAAACTCACAAAACGGAAATCTAAGGACATCACTAGG
>JZKD02S1199096.1:508561-524354 GCA_000966675.3 Picea glauca | reverse complement strand
GCTTCTCTTAATAGACATATTTAGTATAAATAAGAGGCGAGGGTATGAGAACCCTAGCTTGGATATTATTGTAACAGAGCGCTGCTCGACTGGAGGTTTCCCCCTCGAAGAGGCCCGTGAACATTGCTTTCTGAATCAAAGTGATTTTCTATTGCTATTTCGTGTATCATTTCTATGTATTGTGAAGATTATGCTGGATATTTTACTGTTATTCTGCCATTTCTAGCATTTTATTTCTATTCTATATATTTTATATATCTGGTATCTTGCATATCCACTTCTGTAGAAGCTAAGGAGATAGAAGAGTCGGTATTACAAATACATAAATACAATGTACCTACCTTCTCTCCTTTTTCTATCACCAATGATCCTTTGATGACCTTCCACGTCTTATCTGTAAATATGGATATACAAGCTTCACTTTCCAACTACCTTGTCGAAATTAGATTTTTCCTTAAATCTGGAACATGTCTTACCTCTTTCAACAACCATTGGTTTCCATTGCGTTACTTTATTTTTAACTTTCCCATTCCAACAATTTTGCATGGTGCATCATCACCCAAATGAACATGTCCAAAATCACCTTGAACATAATCTAGAAAATATTTCCTATGGGGTGTGGCATGAAATGAAGCCCCTGAATCTACTACCCAAGACTCATAAATATTATCTACAGAAAGAATCAAAGCATCTTGCAACACACCACCTGTTACATTTTCTTCCTAATTTCTCTCCTGTTATCCATCTCTTTGTTTCTTTGGAGCTCTGCAGTCTTTCTTCAAATGTCCTTTCTTCCCACAATTCCAACACTCTATCTTTCCAAGTCTATATTTGGATCTACCCTTCCTAGAATTACCACGGTTCCATGAGCCCTTTCCTCTATCCTTTTGTCTTCCCCTATTCTCCATTTTCAACACATTATCCAATGTCTCACTTGTTCTTTTCCGTTGCATTTCCTCACTAAGGATAACACCAACAACATCATCAAATTTTAAATTATTTGAACTAGAGACATAGTTACTTACAGCCATGACCAGGTTGTTCCAACTTTCTGGTAATGAGCACAAGATTATAAGAGCCATGACCTCATCATCAAAGTCCACTTTTACAGAACTTAGTTGATTAGTAATCGTATTAAATTCATTTAAATGATCTGCAACAGACCCACCTTTCGACATCTTCATATTAAATAATCTCTTCATTAGAAATACCTTATTGGATGTCAAGGGTTCTTCATACAATTTTGCCAATGCATCCATCAAACCCTTCATTGTCTTTTCTTTTGAAATATTGAAAGCCACTGACACTGCCAAGCTCAGCCGTATCGTTCCTAGAGCCTTTCTGTCAAGAATCTCCCATTATTCATCCTTCATGGCCATTGACTTCTTTGCTACTCTGCCCAATAGTAGGAATATATCCTTATGATATAAATAATCTTCCATAACTGGTATTTTTGGCCGTTAAATTTCTCGACCCTAAACTTTCCATCTTCCGACATTGCTCCCACTCGAACTAGGAACCCTCTTTTCCTGCGAGCTACCTTTCACTCTGATACCAGTTGTTAGAAAAACAGGACCGCGGAGAAACAAAATAAAATAAATGTGGAAACAAAACACAGAGGATACACAATAAAAGAGAGACACAGATTTACTTGGTTCACCCAGTGTGGGCTACATCCACCAAAGAAATTGCTAGGTCCTTCCTTTATTATTATCTAGCAAATGAAGGGATACAACCTACAACAGAACCCGCTATAACTTTGTCTTCTTTCTCTCACAGTATCCTCTCTCAGAATAAAATAATTGCCATAACGCATAGCTGCAATACATTTCCCTCATAACATAGGGTTTCTTTCTAGGGCAAAAAACCCTAACATAATTTCTACTGTTAAATCTGCGACCTTATAATGAATGGTCCAGATTTACAATGAAATTACAATATACATTTACAAGAAAAAATTTCCTTCGGGGGCTTCGCCCTCAAACCCCCATCGAGGGATCCTTCCCTCAAACCCCCGTTGGGGGCTCGCTTGCCTCCATACCCCCCAGCCGGGGGATAGCCCCCCCGGACCTCACATAGGGGGTACCCCCCCTCTGCACTACCCCGCGTGGAAGAGTGTACATACTTATAGGGTGTAAAGTCTTCATGGGGTATAAACATGGCTGAAAGCAAGGACCTATGAATCAGGAACATAATCAGGCTCCACAACCAACAGTTCGGTGCATGGTTGATGCACTTTCTTTGGCACATGATGTATGGGATTATATAGTTGAGATGCTTGGTTGATATATTGGTGGTTGAGATACATGGTTGTGGCACTTGGTTCATGGTAGAGGCATATCATGAGTGATATGACACTTGTTCGAGGAACTTTATGTATGGGATTATATAGTTGAGATGCTTGGTTGATATATTGATGGTTGAGATACATGGTTGTGGCACTTGGTTCATGGTAGAGGCATATCATGAGTGATATGACACTTGTTCGAGGCATGTGGTTGGAATGTTGGTATAGGCATATGGTTGGTACATAGTTGGCACATGTTCTTGGAATATGGTTGATACACTCCATTGATGATATCTTATGGTATATTGTATGATATTGATGTACATGGATGTTGTGCATGGTTGGCACACAGTATGACATAGGATGTACATGGTTGAAGTTTTGTTCATGATTCTATATTCATTGCTGACATATTTGTTTCTTCATGATGTATGGAAGGGCATGATTTTGATGCATGGAAAGGTCCAAGGATTGTCATAGGAAAAAAATATCATTACTGAAAAGTTGATCTATGTTCCGGTTGAGGAGTAGCATTTGTAGCATAAGAAGATTGCAGTAGTATCATATTGTTCATCTTGAAGAGAATATAGGGGGAGACATCCCCACATGGGGATTTATTCTTCTTCACATGATTAGTTGTAGAGGCATGATTCTAGGAGGAGAGATGATTGGAAGCCATATCATCAACATCACATCAAAGTGATTTCTCTTGTCAAAGGGAGAGATATTCATAATATGCATGGAGAGAAACCCACATGACAGTGAAACCAAGGGGAACAACCCCAAGGAGAGAACTACCCTTTACCATTGATGTCAAAGGGGGAGAGATAGTCACATTGATGTGGAGAGATGAACATTAATGAGGAGATATGATCACAAAGGGATAATGAGCATTGCCATGTCCAAGTGTTTCCATCAATGATTGGTGTTGACATCAATGTTGGTGTTGCCATCAATGCCAAAGGGGAAGATTGTTGTACTATGTTGTCATTGATTTCAAATGGTTGATGTCAATTATTTCCATAGTGATGTGTTTGTATCATTTATTTCATGTCATCATTCATAGAAAAAACCAAATGGATAAACTCCAAAGTGGTCCCCTTATGGTGAATGTCGTCACAATAAGACACACTTGGATAAAGTTCTCAAAGTGGTCCCCTTATGGTGAAATCCCTCACGGGAAGACGCTTTGTGAAGTCCAAATGGTTAGGTGTTTGGAAATGTGGTTAGGGAACCCAAGTTTGATTAAAGAATAATGTAATTAAGATCAATGAATTTGCAGAAGAAACCATTACAGATGGATAATATGTGTCCTGCCATTTTTAGTGATATGTGGAATGCCACATAACTCCTCACAATTAGAGAGTTATGTCCATGTGAAGTTGGAGAACCCTCATGATTTATATAGAATCCCCTAGAAGGTCAAAGAATTCAAATTATTCTAGAAGCTCCTAGAATAAGTGTACTAGTCAAATTGATGGTAACTAGTAGTTAATAATGGGTATAGTTGTTGCATTAAGAAAATAATTAAAAATAAATTAGTTGCAACAAGAAGTTGTGAATTTGGTAATTATGGTAAAGTAATTATGATGAGAAGATTGAATAGTAAAAGTGGTTAGTCATTGGTTAAGTGGTTGCAACAAGAAAACCATTAAAAATAAATTAGTTGCAACTAGAAGTGGATAAGTTTACTATTTGTGGATAAAGTGGTTGTAAGTGGATAAAGTGGTTAGCCCCCAAAAAAGGAAGTTGGGTAAGTTGGTTAGAAGAGAACCCCCAGAGGAAGATACTTGGAGAAGTATAAATAAGAGAGCAAGGGTATCTTATGTGCATGATTTTTGAGCATATTGAATATCCATTTGTGAAAGGTTATTTTGGCAAGTATTATTGACAGAGAAAATTTGTGGTAGAAAAAATGTGGTAGAAAAACCGCGGTAGAATAAGTATGGTAGAAAAGTCATGGTAGAAAAATCGTGGCAGAAAAAGTGTGACAAAAAAAATGTGGATGAAAATCGTGGCAACAAAACCACGGTAGAAAAACTGTGGCAGTAGAACTGCGACAACATAATTGCAACAACTTATGGTATTTGGTTTATGAAGAGTATGGTGTATTTATGGAGGTATCTTGTTGGTTATCTTAGTGATATTGTTGATATTTTTCTTGGTTATTGATCTTGGTGAGTAGATCTGATTTGGATGATGAGATTGATGTGACAGGTCATGTGGTGCATAATTGATGCACTTGTGTTGGTATAGAATGTTGGTATAGTTTGACAGATTTCTTTCTGTCTACAAGTTGGGTCTTGTACTTGAGGGTTGGATTCCTCTTCTCAGTTGGTGCTAAGATATGTAGGTTGGGTCTTGCAATGAGAGTTGGTGCTATCTTTGAGTTGGTGCTCATTTTAGTTGGTGTTCATAAACCCCAAGGATATTAGTCCGTAATACAAAATAAACTTATACATTTATCTGATGTTCCTTGTGTTCTTCATTTTGATGGTGCATAGTTCTTTATTATTAATGTATTTCATTGAGATATGTTTACATGAAAAAAAATTAGTGTGAATGGAAGTATTGAGTAATGATGTTGTGAATGGTGATTGCTAACTAAAGTTTTGTAAGAAGTGTAAAAATATCCCTCACACCGATTCACCCCCATTCTCAATATGGTCGGTGTCTCCAACATATTAGACTCATAATTTTGGTCCAAATCAATGTGCTTCTTGATTACATCATTGAGATCTACGAATTTTTTGGGCATGCCAAACTCAGGGAGTTGAATGTCTCTCATCCTCTCATTTATATTTCCCCAATTTCTAAGACACTCCTCTCACATTTCTTGCATCTTTTGTTGCGGTCCCACAACTTCCTAAGCCTAATACTCAAATGATCTCTCGATTCTTGCTAACCTATCATCTGTGAATAATTTGATGTCATGCTCTTCTTCACCTTCACCCTTTTGGATTTCCATGATGTACTTGATTTGAGCCAAAACCTTTTGTTCCTTTTCGAACCATATCAACATGTATTTGTGTGCTATCAGCCCTAATAGATCCTTCTCTTGGTAACCCATGACCTAGCCCATAAAAATATCTCTTTCTACATTGAAATGATTGTATCCTTTCACATTCTTAGAACGATGACTTACTGAGTGGTGTTTTGGTAGTACTCGGCTTGGCACTTGAGGTGTTCAATTTCTCTTCTTATAGCCTCTACTTCCCTTTCATCCTCTTTTTCTCTTTCTATGGTGAAATTATATATGGCCATCCTTACCCAAAGCAATTCACTCACTTTGGCATTCTTGGTGTCAAATAAGTTTTCCTCTCTTGTAATGACTACAAAAATTTTCAAAGTGAGTTTTCTTTTCCTTCTTGTCCTTTTCACCACCACTTGTATTTTTTTATCATATGCTATGGATTGTAATTCTACTACTTCATCAACTGGTTCAATAATATCTTGGTCACCCCATGATAGTATGTTTCCTATGTTTCCTGGGGTGTGCAAATGCTCCATGACAGGCTCTTTACCTTTATCCGTTGTTGGTATTTAACCGTTTATTTCTCGTCTTTCCCCATCTATTTTCTACTCCTATATTGACACTATATAAGTATTCTCTGCACTACAAATTGGTTTTGTACCTACATCGGCATATAGCTCTTTTTTTTCTATGGGTATGTAGCATTTTTTAGCACATTTTCTGTTGCTACCAATGATGGTGTCACTTATTTAGGGGAAGAAGTGGTTGGAAGATCAGTTGTAGTTCCTTCATTCAATGAGACAATGCCTTTTTATTTATGTCCCTCATCTTTAACTATCCCCTCTTCAATATTCTCTCCATTATCTATGTCATCTTGAGCTTCTTCTCCCTTTGATGGTTGTGATTCCAATTCTAATTAATTTGTGATGCTTCCAGTTATACCTGTAACCCTACTGTTTCTACTGGCTATGGTTGATCCAGGTGGATATCGGTGGCCACCTACCTTTTCCTACGGGCTCAAAACAATTTTCTGGCAATTTTGGTAATTTACTATTTTTTGCAGTTTTTAACTTCCAGGGCCATTTTGAGGGCCTAAATGAAGGTTTTCCGGGATCTATCTCCTCAATGATATGAAAAGGCTCTAATTGAGACCCCAAAATGAATCTCCTCCATGATACCTTTCCAATGAGCTATCATGCACCCCAAATGGAGATTGTATGCCAAAGTTACGCTCCTGAGAAGTTGATACACCAAACTACCCAAAACAAGGTCCACAAAACTGTTGGCTTTTCATCTTCCTGAGTTAGGGTTTTAGATTTTATTTATGATAAAAGGGACTTTTGAGCCTCATTGTAATATATTATTCTTGCGAATGCGAGTAGAAGACTCATCTCTTCTCAGAGATAAGCTACCACCATTCTAACGAGTCTTTCACTCTGTATTTTTACAGTCTTTGTACATTTTCACTCATTAATAGAAAATTGTGTATTACTATATATTTTTGTTTATGGTTACATATATGATACATTTATGTTATATTATTGGATATCTGAGATATCTCTTTACATTACTTCATTATATCTCCGCTCTCATTTCGTGCCAAAAATAACCCAGATCAATGATTCCTCAGGTGGTTGGCCTTCTTGTATCTTTTCATTGGACCCATTGATAATTAAGACTATTGAGGTATCTATACCATCACTATCATAATCATAGATTATTATAAAATATACAATTACAGGTGCCAAAACCCTCATACTTGGCCTATCCGTTAAGGTTTTAGCTATCATCATTGGTTCTGGTTGTCCTTCCTCTACTTGCTCCATGCTTAGATCTAGATGAATGTTTCCTCCCTCTAGTGAGGTTACTCTTAGAGGTATTTTCTCTTCCTCCACTATATTTACTTTCTCATTTGTTCCCCCCAACTTCTCATTCTTCCAATTGCTACGTTTTTCCCATGCTCATGAAATATTCTTTCAGCTTCTACCAGGAGTCTTATTCCTTTATCCCTCCTTGTTGGTTGTTCCCCCATTTCACTTTGTGATCTCACAACTAATTCTATTTCTTTCTCTATTAGTTCAATCTACTCATGCATTGAAAAGGCCTTAAATTGAGTCAATTTTGGGTTGGATTTCCTTTGAAGTAATTCCTCCTAGTCTTGTGCATTTTTGGTGAAAATTCCGTCATCAAAACTATCATGTGCATATGGCTAGTAGGACACCACCTGCCCAACATGTTTAGATACTAAATTATTGGGATCATGCTTGCAGTATTTTCTCATTGATAATCTAAATGGATCAGACATTCTTTCTTTTCTTGTGTGGTGTCTTTTACAAAATAATATCCTATGTGGAAGCCATATAGGATAAAATCTCTCTTCTTGTCCTTTACCAATGAGGCATTGAAGCCTTGCAAAATAATTTGGTAGAAAACTTCTCCCACAACTAGTTGGTCTAGTATGTAGGCTAGCAATATGTGTGGGGACCCAGTGGCTCCAAATATCCTAATATGCATTCTCTTCTCCTATAGATACCAATGACCAATCCTAGAAATTATCTTTTTCGCTAATTTCGATAGTTGTGGAAAATTTTGCTTGAAAATGATGAAGTATATCCTCGCCGGAAACTTGCCACATATTATATAAAAGGATTTCTTATATATATTTTCCCATAGAGCACTAAAATATACATGCACATGAAATTTTGAAACATTCCAACTCAGAACCATCCTTAGGAAGATGTTCCTAGCACACATCACATCCAATAAGTAAGATACCATGAAAGAGGATGGTAGCTCGCCTGGCTTTGGTTTTTGGAATTTTTCTATTATGATACTCATTGGTTTGGAAATTTTGGCCCCCCAATTAAAAATACTCCCTGACATTATCACAGTGTAGGATAGAGGCATCCAATATTTGGAGAACTTCGAGCAATATTTCTCCCCATATATCCAACATATCAATGCCATTAGATACATGTAAGGTACCAAATGTAATATAATATGAAGAAACAAGAATATTCATTAGATATCAATGGAACAAAAAAATATTGAGAAAAGAAACACTAGAAATGGCACGTTTATTCAAAGAAAGCAATGTTCACTTTACTCTTCGAGGGGGAAACCTCCAACAGAGCAATGATCTATCAAAATAATTTCGAAGACAAAGCTTCCTCATTCCTTATACTCTTATTCATACTAATTCTATCTTCTAAAGTACATTCTAGAGGAATATCTTTCTAGAACCAAAATCTTCTATTAGGTTTTCTTACATTGACTTGTTAATATTTATTAAATATTCCTTATTAACTAATGTCATCCTTTATTACATGGAAAATACATTATTCTACCTATGTGAGGAGTTAGGGAGGTTAGGTCCCTAACATGCCCTCCCCCTTGAAAAAAATACTTTTCCTCAAGGATTGATATGGGGTAATTGTTGCAAAATAGTGGCCGACTCCTAGGTGGAATCTCTTGGAGATGTATCTTTCCACTGGACTAAAACTTCCTTGATGGTGCACTGACGAAGATGATGCTCTCGCTGGTCCAAGACTAATTGTGGCTGCAACCATATGGAACCTTATTCATTCAACTTAGGGAGATTTTTTTGCGTGTGGAACTTAGTTCCAATCACTTTCTTTAATAAAGAGACATGAAAAATAAGATGAATCTTAGAATGACTTGTCAAAGATAACTACTAGGCCACAAGCCCCACTTGCTTGAAAATTATATAAGGACCATAAAATTTGGGAGAAAGTTTCTGACAATTTTCATCTTTGAGTGAAGTATGCTTATAAGGATGAAGATGAAGAAACACCTCATCCCCTTCAACAAATTGATATTCTGAATTACCTTGATCGACTTGCTACTTCATGAGATTCTGAGTCACGACCAAATTTTCTTTGAGGGTATGAAGAATGGCCTTGCGGACTGTAATATATTTTTCAATCTCTTGAACCTTTCAGCCACCTAGCTTGTATGATATAATTGAAGGTGGATTTTGACCATAGACTGCTTCAAAAGGAGTCATGCGGGTAGCTGTATGGTAAGATGTATTGTACCACCATTCAACTAGTGGTAACCAATGAGCCTATTGATTTTTTCAGTTGAATGAAAAACACTACAAATATGTTTTGAAACATTTTTTGACAACTTTAGTTTGGAAATTAGTCTAGTGATGATAGGAGGTGATGAGATGCAATTGGGTTCCTTGGATCTTGGACAATTCTTGCCAAAAATTGTCGGTGAAAGTTGGGTCTCTGTCAGAGACAATAGAATGAGGCATGCCATGAAGTTTGAAGAGATTATCCATGAAAATTTGAGCCACTATGGATGCGGTGAATGAGTGTTGAAGGGCACATAAATGAGCATATTTGGAAAGACTATCAACTACCATCATGATGACTGACTTATTACCCGATTTAGGTAAGTCAACAATGAAATCCATAGAAATATACCTCCAAATAGCAGGGGGAATCGAAATTGGTTGGAGTGTGCCCAGAGATTTGAATATTTATCCCTTTTTTTGTTGACAAACATCACATTCAACCATACAGGCGTAGACTTCCTATTTCATACCATCCCCCAAAAAAGAACATTTGACCCTTTCATAGGTTTTGGTGAACCTTGAATGCTTAGCCGTGGGTGAAGCATGAAGCTTAGAAAGCACTATGGATTTAAGTTGGGACTATTTTCTTAAATAAAGACAACATTTTTAGTGAAGATCATCATTGTGCCAAGAGTACCCTGGAGAAATTGGAGAATGGTCTTGTAATTGTTGGATTAGGAGAGAAATTTTGGGGTCTTGTATCCATTTCTCACGAATAGCTTGGATCCAATATGGTACAATGAAGGAGAGGGAAAAGAGGGACCCTTCTTCTTCATACTTCCTAGAAAGAGTGTTAGCCACCAAATTTTCTTTACCCTTCATGTAAATGATCTCATAATCATATCCAAATAGCCTTTTAACCTATTTTTGTTGATTCGAGGATGAAATTCATTGTTTTAGAAAATACTTTAGGCTCTGGTGATCAATTTTAATCTAGAAACATTTCCCAAAGAGACAGTGATGCCAAAGATCCATGGCATGAAGAATAGCCAACATTTCCTTTTCATATATTTATTGTCCCAAATGTCTCTTCAAAATTTGTTTTCTAGTGAAGGCCAAAGGCCTACCATCTTGCATGAGGATTTCCCTAATTCCTTTCCTTGAAGCATCACATTCTAGGACAAAATTCTTGGTGAAGTATGGAAGTTCTAGGACATGAGTCATGCATGTAGCCTCTTTCAAGGCGTGGAATGATTAATCAACTATTAGAGTCCAAGTGAAAGCATTCTTTTTAAGTAGAGCAGTGAGAGGTGCTACAATTTTTCCATAATTCTGAACAAACTTGTGATGATATCCCATTAAACCTATAAACCATGCAATCTCTTAAGAGTTTTAGGGTGAATCCAATCTTGCATAGCTTCAAATTTGCTAGGATCCACCCTTACACCACCCTTGCTAACAATATGACCCAAGTAGTCCACTTCTGAGGCTCCAAAGGCACATTTAGATTGTTCCAGGAAAAGTTGGTGCCAAGAGAGTAGATAGAGAACTTGGTCCACATGGGAGAGATGGGCTATCCAAGTTCTACTATAGATGAGAATATCATCAAATAAAACTAAGACAAAATTACGGAGAAAAGGATGGAAGACATGATTCATGATACTTTGGAAAGTGAAGGGGCAATTACAGAAGCCAAATGACATGACCAAGAACTCATAGTGACCTACACAAGCTCTAAATGAATTCTTAGGAATTCCTTCTTATTTCTTATGTATCAAGTGGTAGCCAAAACATAGATCAATTTTAGTAAAGTAATGAGCACCAATCAATTCATACAAGATATCATCAATGAAAAGAATGGGAAATTTGTCTTTTATAGTGAGTTTGTTGAGGGCACGAAATTCTGGAAAAATGTGCCAAGTTCCTTCTTTCTTGAGGACCATGACAACATGAGAAGAATAGGGGTTGATACTCGGACGGATAACACCCACTTTGAGAAATTCTTAAACAATTTTCTCAATTTTTTTCTTTTAGGCAAAGGGATGATGATAAGGGAGAACATTTGGAGAAAGACTTCCTGGGAGAAGAGGAATGGAATGATCATGAATACCACAGGAAGGAAGAAGTCCCTGGGGAGTGGAAAAAATAGCTTGGTGTTTGGATATGATATATTGGAGGTCAGGATGCACGAAGGGTGTCTCAATTTCTTAAATGGAATGGAGTTGGGAAATAATTCTCGATTGACCTTTTTTAAGGACTTTTTCCATTCGATGAGAATTGATGATCTCAGGGGAGCCTGTTGTGATTCCTTGGAATTTAAATTATTGTCCTTGTTGTTGGAATTGTATGGCTAATTATTCAAAATCCATGGGAATGTGACCTAGAGTGCATAACCATTCAACACTGAGAACAATGTCACAACCTCATGTGTCGATAGCAAACATATGAGATTTCAATTGGTATTGACCAATTTGTAGGCACACATTTTCAAAACGCCCACCACATTTCATGGAACCTCCATTGGAAATCATGATTTCAAATTTTTTGATGACATGGATATAGAAATTGATTTCCTAGGAAATGCGGTGGTGAATAAAATTATGGGTGTTTCCACTATCAACAAGGACGATGACTTTTTTTGTGCTTAATGTAAATAATGAGCTTAAGGGTTTGGGGAGAAAAGAAGCCACTAAGGGCATGCAATGAAATCTGTGGTTCAACTTCTAGTGGGTCAGTAGGTAGAGTAGTATCATCTCTTGGGGGTATTTCATCCACATGGGGGACTTCAGACTCATCTTCAAATACATCCTCATAAATGGCCATAAAAGTATTTTTTTCCTTACACTTGTGCCTAGGAAAATATTGGTCATCACAATTATAAAATACCCTTGATTTGGTGTTCAACCATTTCTTCCTGACTTAATTTATAGATCTTGAGAGGGGTGGAAAGAGGGGTAGGATTGGTAGGGCGGGGGAAAGGAAGAAAATAGGGTTTTCAGTTCTAGGAAAAACCAACTTTTTTTTCTTCTTTGGCATATTTAGTAGCTTCCAACCAAGTCTGGGGCCAAGCCATGATGAACTGGGCTTAGATTTGATCCTTTAGGCCACTAATAAAACATTCCCTGAAGAAGGAATCTATCATGCCCTCTATTTTGAAAGCCAAATGCTCAAAGGTGGTGATGAAGTCTTCCACTATGCCAGACTATTTCAACTTGGTCAAATGGCCTAAATAGTGGGTTTCAGTTTCAAAGCATTCATAAAGCTCGACAACAAACTCGGTCTAAGCAACATACCCTTGACGTAGCTTTTTATGTCATTTCCACCATTTCCAGGGTTCAAGATCTAGATAGAGAACAACATAATGAAGTTTTTCCAACTCATTAGTAATTCCATGAAAAGAAAAATAATTCTCCATTTGGGTGACCCAACCCATAGTATCAGAGCCATCAAATTTATCGATCTCAACTCAAGGAAGATGAGAGTCATGATTAAAGATGTTGGAATGAAAGGAAAAAATATGGGAGGAGTCAACACCATCAAATTGAGAGGGTTGTTTAGGGAAGGGGGAGTCTTAGGATTGGTTTAGAAATGGTTGGAGAGTGGAAGTGAGAGTGTCAAGATTTCCCTCTAATTGGTCAAATTGGGTGTCAAATTTGGAAAATTAGCCATCAAATCTGGACAATTTGAATCAGACTTGGTCCTCGAGATGGTCAAACTAGGCCTTGTGCTATCTGATTTTGACTTGCAGGTCTTGGGTGCGAGTTTTTTCCATGTGGAAAGTGGGGGTTCTTGGAATGGGGAGTGGGTCCACTAAAAACAAATGAATATGTGATATATATCACTATGATTAGGGAAACAAAGGAAAGCAAAGGGGGTAGGTGTCAAATGAGTGTGTTGAGAAGGGTGGGTGGGAAAAAAAAACTCTTATAAGTGATAGGTACCAAAATTATTAGGATGAAAAGGGGATTCCAATGGGATGGGTTGCAAATAAGAGTGTTGGGAAGGGGGTTGGGTCCACAAAAAAATCAAACTTAAAAATGATAGGTACCAATGTGATCAGTGAAATAAGAGGAATCCAATGGAATAGGTTCCAACTAAGGGTGTCTATGGGACAACTATACTCATTTTTGTTTTTACTTCTGTGGAGTTATACTCTGACCTGAATAATACTGTAGTGTCAAAATGCCCAGACTCTTAATAGAAAAAAATGTCTAGTAATTTCACAACCAAAATGCAGGAGGCAAGGTTGCACGACAATAGATCTTGTCAATTCCTTTTCTATTATGTTTCTATCCAAGGGTTAGGGTTTTCAGGGTGCCTATAGAAAAGGGTTTACCCTGTGCTATATCTCTTTAATATACATGCAGGGTTGAACATTAGTACTTGACACAATATCTCAAGGAACCAACTAAGGAGGCTAGACCGTACCCTTAGTTGTACTACCCAATTACCCAGTTACTAGAGAGTATCTTCCTGAGTGTTGTTCTAGGTTTCACTATAGTAATCAGGTGGCTCATCAATTGATCTATGGATGGTTTCAAGATACCTAGGGGGGCTCCCAATATAACAGAGGTACTTGGAAGAGAAATACCATATACAGGTGATGTATAATGTGCTACCTATCGAAGAAGTGCTAGTAGGGGTTACAAGGGTTTCCAACAATGCGAGCTTAAAAACCTATTGTATTTCTTGCATGTATGCTTCCCCGAAAGTGGATTTATGTGTTGAACGATAGACCATTGTAGTTTAAAAACACCAGAACATGTCTCTACCCTGAAAAAAATTAAACCACAATTCCAATCAAGCAAGGTTCTCTAATACCACTTCTAAGGTACACGATGTAATATAATATGTATAAATAGGAATATTCAATAGATATCAATGGAACTACAAAATATTGAGAAGAGAAACATGAAAAATTATACCTTTATTCAAAGAAAGCAATGTTCACTTGCCTCTTCGAGGGGGAAACCTCGAGTAGAGCAGAGCTCTATTACAATAATTCTCAAGACAAATATCCGCTGAGGAAACACTGCCCACAAACTTGGTCTAAGCCCAAGAATGGCCCGGTGCTTTGACAATATCTACCTAAGTAACCCTTGTTTTTGTTGGCTTTACCTTTGTCTTCGCTGGAGGAGAAACTGAACTCCACCCGTTCCCCCATACCCCAACTTACCGCTACGCCTCATGCCTTCTACTCTTATTTATACTAATTCTATCTTATAAAAAACATTCTATAAGAAGATCTTTCTAGAAGTGGAAACTTCTATTATGTCTTCTTATATTTACTTGTTCATATTTATTAATTAGGCCTTATTAACTAATGTCAACCTTTATTACATGGAAAATATATTATTCTACCTAAGTGAGGGGTTAGGGAGATTAAGTCCCTAACAATACATGTAGGGCTCTCTTAGATTAACAGTTCCATACCACTCAACACCCTTGTTTACAATTTTTTTTTCCTCTTTCCACCAGGATGCTAGTAGTTGTCTGGTATTGTATAGTTCACAGAAATTAACCTCAAATCCGACGTTCATCTTGACTCTGGGCTCACTGAGTTCATAGTATTCATTTACTTCCACTAGAAAAAAACCCCTACACACCACCCTTCCACATCATTTATCAACATCCATATGATTAATTATCCATTCTAGAGTTTCTATGAAGGGTAGGAGAGGGGTCTTGGAGGATACTATATCCAATAAAGAGAATTTGATATCCGGGAAGACTTGGTCATCTAATACTCTAACTTTCGGGTCACTGTGAGATCTAAAATATGAAAAATCAGAGTGGTTTATTTTACTATACAAATAATTCTAGGTGGGCAGAGGTACCTTAGACATGGTTTTTGCATCAATGACCTTATATAGTGGTGGTTGAGCAGGAGGATTCTTTTGTGACATCCAAATTACTGGGTCTACCTTTGGCACAAGCTCCAATTCTTCAACAATGACTAGACTTGAAGCTTTATCAAAATTTACATTCTTTCCCTTTGGTGTTTTTGGCGATTGACGGGTCGTTGGTCTATGGGGAGGAATTTTATCTGCATCAAACATTACCATTAGGTTCACAAATTATCAATAATCGCAAGAAATACAATAACTTATAAGTTGAAAATTGACAATACCTGAGTGGTATACATGGTTTTATCTTTAATACTGACAAATCCCAACATTTCCACTCGAATTTGACAAAACATTACTCGAATGGGTAAAGTGTCTAGTTCTTTGGAAGTTATTGGATGTGTGAAGGATCTCAAAAGCTCAATGAAAGTACGTGTTAACCAAAAAAGTTTAAATTATATACCTTATTCCTGTGAGTCCCATCCAACATTTACCATTAATGTGTAGAACAAAATATATGTAAATCTTCATAGTTTAAATGTGTCATGCATGACACACTATGAAATTAATGCATTATGATAATCAACGTCATGAATAGACCATTATTCTAGTTCATTGGTGATTTCAAATCCTCGTGTTTT
>JZKD02S1199096.1:423045-502111 GCA_000966675.3 Picea glauca | reverse complement strand
CTCTTTCTACGTGTAACATTTATTACATAGGTACCAAGAATGATCTAGGGGGGGTGGGTATATGTTTCTTGGAGGGAAGGGATCAACTTCACATTTTATTTCATTATCCAAACCATGAGGCAAACAACTTGTTTGTATTTTGAGTGATATGTATATAGAGATGCGAATCACTTACGGGTTACAATCTTCTATTGAGTGAGAACTCCTTACTTTATCTTGAATGGTGAAAGATTAGGAGAAGAGAAAATTTTCTGATAGATTTCAACAAAAGACTAGATATCCAAATCATTCCACTACTTCTCATAATAAAAAAAAAGATATAAACAAAACCAAAACCAAAACCAAATTAAAAACAAAGGGAATATAACTCAAACAAAGAAAAACAAACAAAAATTGAAATATTCAACTCCATCTAAAGAAAAATAACGAAAGGAAAAAACAAAGCAAGAAAACGTTGATACAAAACCCCCTTGTGCTGGGTGGTTACGAAAATAATAATTTTAGGGTCTGGCCATTATCAAGGAGGGCCTTAAGATCACCCCTAAGGTTCTGCAATCGCTATGTGACCGCCCCAATTTTCTCAGCCACTTGGAAAGCACTGAGCCATAAATTTTGGAATTTAGAGTGTTTCCCCTTCAACTTGTTAATTTTGTCCCAATTCAGAACTAGGTCTCCTACCTCAAAGTTTTTGTCTCCATATTTATGCTTATCAAACCACCTTTTGACTAAATGTTGGTGAGTTACAAACTTTTTCCTATCCCTTTCCATTTCTTCTTCAACAATCAAAAGTGTGTCTATTCTTTGCTACATTCTTGACAATGGTTGGCCCGTTTAGACTTGAGAAAGCTATGGAGATGGAAGGTATAAATTAGTTGGAAGAATAACTTCATGTCTGTATACTAGGATATAAGGAGAATTCTATAAGTCTTATTTAGGAGTTACCCTTTCATCCCACAAAGCATTGTGAAGTTCCTTATGCTAATTCTTATGATTTTCCACTACTAGCTTTTTGAGAATCCTTACCAGGTTTTTATTGGTTGATTTTTCCACACCATTTCCCTATGGGTAATATTTAGTGGAATATCTCAATATAATTCCCTTTTCCAGAGAAAATCCGTTCAAAAGAGTAGAGGAGAAATAGACGGTGTTATCAAAAACAAAAAAAGAAGGTACCACAGACCTTGTTATTATGTGTTTCTCTAGGAATTGTATCACCACTTTCTCATAAATATGGGTAAGGGGAATGACTTTCGACCATCTCATGAAATAATTATTTTCACTCAATATGTATTTGTGTTGTTTGGACAAGTTTGGGTTTATCTCCTCTATGACATCTATTATCCATTTCTCAAAAGGTATAGATATGGTTACCAGTTGTAATGGTATGGATGCTTTCTTTTATTTCCCAATACTTAGTTGAAAAAAATTGCATTTTCTTACATGTGCATCCACATATTTGAAAAAAGTTGGCCAATAGTATCATGCCCTCAATGTTTTATGGGAGATAAACTCTCTTGAAAATTGTCCACCTGTAGGACTATCAAGAATTTCTCTTAATACCTTTTCAACATCTTCCTTTTCTAGAGATCTAAGTAACACACCATAATAATTCATGTAGAACAACACATAATTTATGAGACGGTACTAGGTAAATTTTAACCTAAGAGTTATTATCTCCCTAGGATTCATATATTCAGGACACGTTCCATGATGGAGGAGGCAAAATAGATCTACATACCAGGATTCTTGACCTGGTGGGATGTAGAGTGCCTCACTACACCACAACAAGAGTTAATTGTCCGATCCTAAACTTTTTTATTCTACTAGGTCTTGGGATTATACAACCAATTTACACAAACCTTACCCCCTAACTATCCTTGTTGGCTTGATGTCTATATTTAATTATTGGATAACAACCTTCCAATTCCCTCTTCTTTCTCCCATTTCCTACTATGTAATTAGTGACCTTACTACAGGGTGAGGTACTATGAATTTTGTTTTATTCTTTAGGATATAGGATCTAAAATGTTTTATTTCCTTGTAGATAGCATATGCTTGTTTATCAATAGTTGGGTACTTAATCTCTCCCCCCTGCAAGTTGGTACTCATGAATGAGATAGGGGCATCATTGTTTTCATTATCCTTTTGAGTCAGAACCGCAACTAAATATTGGTCAAAAGAAAAGGTATAGAGAAAGAAATATCTACTGAAGAAAGATAAATTTCCTTACAAAGTTAATATTACCAAAGAAAGATTGCATATCCTTTTTGGTGTGAGGGGGAGGGAGTTGAGAAATCACCTTGACTCACTCAAGGTCAATATTGATAACATATTTATAAATAACGTGACCCAATATTTTTACCTCATCTACAACAAATATGGTCTTCTTTGGGTTCAAGGATATTCCATACTTCCCACACCTTTCAAAACTATGAGTTATATGGGAAATGTGGTTTGACCTATTATTGGAATAGACTGTGACATCATCTAAGTATACCACCACATATTCATTTATCAGTCCACTAAAGCTATGCCCATATCCCTTTGGAAATTATCTCCTCCATTTATCAACCTGAATGGCATGCATTTGTAGGTGAAGGTTCCCCATTTAGTCTGGAAAGTTTTCCTCTATCTATCTTCTTCCGGAACTAAAACTTGGTTGTATCCTGAAAACCCATCCAAAAGTGAAAACATCTTAGATCACTAAACTATTTGCAAAATATGTTCCATGGGGGGAATGGGATAATTGTCTTTTTCTAAGGCTCTATTCAAAATTTTGAAGTCAACACGTAAAAAAATTTCTCTTGACTTATTTTTTACGAGCACTAAATTAGCTAGACATGCATAGTGTCTTACTTGAAATATAATTTTACAATCCAATAGATTTTTAAGCTCCTTTTGCATCAAAAGTTCAAGATATGGATGAAAATTTCTCATCTTCTCTTGAAATGGTTTAACCTCTCGTCTCAGTGGAATGGTATGTTGAATGATACCAGTGTCTTATGTTTTCAAGTCTTTGTAGGACCATGCAAAGACATATTGATATTCCTTAAACAACTTCAGATAATATTTCTTCTCATCATGAGATAATGAATTTCTAATGTTGATATTCTTAGTATTATCAATAGTTACTAAATTTATGACCTCGTAGGCGAGACATGAACTACAAATTTTGACATTTTTGGGTTTCTTATATCTTTCTCGTAGGTCAAAGAGGTTTTCAAGATGGACTACTCCCATAGGCATTGTATGGAGATTAGGTTGGCTCATGTTGTTGTTCTTACCTGTGTTATGTTCCCCATCTTCTTTTTCAACAAACATTTTTTTAAATACTTCATCATCAATAGCCAATTCCTTGAAATTTTCTTCACTATTTAGGAAGGATAGAATCTTCTGATCTCCCTCAAATACCCTCCAATTGGTAATGTTAGTGGGGACATATGGCTTGTACAATAACTATATAACAAACCTAGAGACATAATAGTCTTCAAGGGGAGATAACCTCGAGGCTGCTATAGCCAAAGAATCAACAAGTACATTCTTAGATCGAGGGATAGCGGTAATATCGAATGCTCGATTTTTTTTTATCAATTTGTGTACTTCCTGCTGGCAGTATCTTAGGTGAGGTGAATTGCAATGTATGGTGTTCTTTACCTATCTCACAATGATTTTAGAATCTTCGAAGACAACTAATTCCTTAATGTTCAGGTCAATAACATTCTTGATTCATTGGACCAAGGATTGGTATTCAACAGTGTTATTTGTGCATTCAAACTCTAGTCTACATGATAATAAACTATGTTTATTTAATACCCCTAGGCCAAAGCCAATTGTAAATGTAAATGCAAATGTACTTAAGTTGGTGAGCTGTTTGATATCATTTTTGTATGCACCTTCCATGGTATAGTGCGCACATGTACTGCGCACTAAAATGATGAAGTGTGCACCTTTCACTTTGTGACCTCACAACTAATTCTATTTTTTTCTCTATTAGTTCAAGCTACTCATGCATTGAAAAGGCCTTAAACTGAGTCAATTTTGGGTTGGATTTCCTTTGAAGTAATTCCTCCTAGTCTTGTGCATTTTTGGTGAAAATTCCATCATCAAAACTATCATGTGCATATGGTTAGTAGGACACCACCCGCCCAACATGTTTAGATACTAAATTATTGGGATCATGCTTGCAGTATTTTCTCATCGATAATCTAAATGGATCAGACATTCTTTCTTTTCTTGTGTGGTGTCTTTTACAAAATAATATCCTATGTGGAAGCCATATGGGATAAAATCTCTCTTCTTGTCCTTTACCAACGAGGCATTGAAGCCTTGCAAAATAATTTGGTAGAAAACTTCTCCCACAACTAGTTGGTCTAGTATGTAGGCTAGCAATAGGTGTGGGGACCCAGTGGCTCCAAATATCCTAATATGAATTTTCTTATCCTATAGATACCAATGACCAATCCTAGAAATTATCTTTTTTGCTAATTTTGACAGTTGTGGAAAATTTTGCTTGAAAATGATGAAGTATATCCTCGCCGGAAACTTGTCACATATCATATAAAAGGATTTCTTATATATATTTTCCCATAGAGCACTAAAATATACATGCACATGAAATTCTGAAACATTCCAGCTCAGAGCCATCCTTAGGAAGATGTTCCTGGAACACATCACATTCAATAAGTAAGATACCATGAAAGAGGATGGTAGCTCGCCTGGATTTGGTTTTTGGGATTTTTCTATTATGATACTCAACTGTTTGGAAATTTTGGCTCCCCAATTAAAAATACTCTCTGATATTATCAAAGTGTAGGAGAGAGGCATCTAAGATTTGGAGAACTCCGAGCAATATTTCTCCCCATATATCCAACATATCAATGCCATTAGATACATGTAAGGTACCAAATGTAATATAATATGTAGAAACAAGAATATTCATCAGATATCAATGGAAAAAAAAAATATTGAGAAAATAAACACTAGAAATGGCACGTTTATTCAAAGAAAGCAATGTTCACTTTACTCTTCGAGGGGGAGATCTCCAATAGAGCAAAGATCTATCAAAATAATTTCGAAGACAAATCTTCCTCATTCCTTATACTCTTATTCATACTAATTCTATCTTCTAAAGTACATTCTAGAGGAATATCTTTCTAGAAACAAAATCTTCTATTAGGTTTTCTTACATTGACTTGTTAATATTTATTAAATATTCCTTATTAACTAATGTCATCCTTTATTACATGGAAAATACATTATTCTACCTATGTGAGGAGTTAGGGAGGTTAGGTCCCTAACATGCCCTCCCCCTTGAAGAAAATACTTTTCCTCAAGGATTGAGATGGGGAAATTGTTGCAAAATAGTGGCCGACTCCCAGGTGGAATCTCCCGGAGTTGTATCTTTCCACTGGACTAAAACTTCCTTGATGGTGTACTGAGGAAGACGATGCTCTCGCTGGTCCAAGAATAATTGTGGTTGCAACCATATGGAACCTTATTCATCCAACTTAGGGAGATTTGTTTGTGTGTGGAACTTAGTTGTAATCACTTTCTTTAAGAAAGAGACATGAAAAATAGGATGAATCTTAGAATGACTTGGCAAAGCTAACTAATAGGCCACAAGCCCCACTTGCTTGAAAATTATATAAGGACCATAAAATTTGGGAGAAAGTTTCTGACAATTTTCATCTTTGAGTGAAGTATGCTTATAAGGCTGCAGATGAAGAAACACCTCATCCCCTTCAACAAATTGATATTCTGAATTACCTTGATCGACTTGCTACTTCATGTGATTCTGAGTCATGACCAAATTTTCTTTGAGGGTATGAAGAATGGCCTTGCGGACTGTAAGATATTTTTCAATCTCTTGAACCTTTGAGCCACCTAGCATGTATGATATAATTGAAGGTGGATTTTGGCCATAGACCGCTTCAAAAGGAGTCATGCGGGTAGCTGTATGGTAAGATGTATTGTACCACCATTCAACTAGTGGTAACCAATGAGCCCATTGATTTTGTCAGTCGAATGAAAAACACTACAAATATGTTTCGAAACATTTTTTGACAACTTTAGTTTGGACATTAGTCTAGGGATGATAGGAGGTGCTGAGATGCAATTGGGTTCCTTGGATCTTGGACAATTCTTGCCAAAAATTGTTGGTGAATGTTGGGTTTCTGTCAGAGACAATAAAATGAGGCATGCCATGAAGTTTGAAGAGATTATCCATGAAAATTTGAGCCACTATGGATGCGGTGAATGGGTGTTGAAGGGCACATAAATGAGCATATTTGGAAAGACGATCAACTACCATCATGATAACTGACTTATTACCCGATTTAGGTAAGTCAACAATGAAATCCATAGAAATATACCTCCAAATAGTAGGGGGAATCGAAATTGGTTGGAGTGTGCCAAGAGATTTGAATATTTATCCCTTGTTTTGTTGACAAACATCACATCCAACCATACATGTGTAGACGTCCTATTTCATACCATCCCATAAAAAAGAACGTTTGACCCTTTCATAGGTTTTGGTGAACCTTGAATGCCAAGTCGTGGGTGAAACATGAAGCTCTAAATGAATTCTTGGGAATTCCTTCTTATTTATTACGTATCAGGTGGTAGCCAAAACATAAATCAAGTTTAGTAAAGTAATGAGCACCAGTCAATTCATACAAGAGATCATCAATGAAAAGAATGGGAAATTTGTCTTTGATGGTGAGTTTGTTGAGGGCATGAAATCCTGGAAAAATGTGCCAAGTTCCTTCTTTCTTGAGGACCATGACAACATGAGAAGAATAGGGGCTGATACTCAGACGGATAACGCCCACTTTGAGAAAGTCTTAAACAATTTTCTCAATTTCATTCTTTTAGGCAAATAGATGATGATAAGGGAGAACATTTGGAGAAAGACTTCTTGGGAGAAGAGGAATGGAATGATCATGAATACCACAGGAAGGGAGAAGTCCCTGGGGAGTGGAAAAAATAGCTTGGTGTTTGGATATGATAGATTGGAGATCAGGATGCACGAAGGGTGTCTCAATTTCTTGAATGGAATGGTGTTGGGAAATAATTCTTGAATGACCTTTTTTAAGGACTTTTTCCATTCGATGGGAACTGATGATCTCAGGGGAGCTTGTTGTGATTCCTTGGAATTTATATTATTGTCCTTGTTGTTGTAATTGTATAGCTAATTATTCAAAATCCACGAGAATGGGACCTAGAGTGCATAACCATTCAACACTAAGAACAATGTCACAACCTCATGTGCCTATAGCAAACATATGAGATTTCATTTGGTATTGACCAATTTGTAGGCACACATTTTCACAACGCCCACCACATTTCATGGAACCTCCATTGGAAATCATGATTTCAAATTTTTTGACGACATGGATATAGAAATTGATTTCCTAGGAAATGTTGTGGTGAATAAAATTATGGGTGTTTCCACTATCAACAAGGACGATGACTTTTTTTGTGCTTAATGTAAATAATGAGCTTAAGGGTTTGGGGATAAAATAAGCCACTAAGGGCATGCAATGAAATCCATGGTTCAACTTCTAGTGGGTCAGTAGGCAGAGTAGTATCATTTCTTGGGGGTATTTCATCCACATGGGGGACTTCAGACTCATCTTCAACAACATCCTCATAAATGGCCATAAAAGTATTTTGTTCCTTACACTTGTGCCTAGGAAAGTATTGGTCATCACAATTATAAAATACCCTTGATTTGGTGTTCAACCATTTCTTCTTGACTTAATTTATAGATTTTGAGAGGGGTGGAAAGAGGGGTAGGATTGGTAGGGCGGGGGAAAGGAAGAAAATAGGGTTTTCAGTTCTAGGAAAACCCAACTTTTTATTTTTCTTGGCACATTTAGTATCTTCCAACAAAGTCTGGGGCCAAGCCATGATGACCTGGGCTCATATTTTATCCTTTAGGCCACTAATAAAACATTCCCTGAAGAAGGAATCTATCATGCCCTCTATTTTGAAAGCCAAATGCTCAAAGGTGGTGGTGAAGTCTTCCACTGTGCCAGTCTATTTCAACTTGGTCAAATGGCCTAAATAGTGGGTTTCAGTTTCAAAGCATTCATAAAGCTCAATGACAAACTGGGTCTTTCAACATACCCTTGACGTGCCTTTTTATGTCATTGCCACCATTTCTAGGGTTCAAGATCTAGATAGAGAACAACATAATGAAGTTTTTCCAACTCATTAGTAATTCCATGAAAAGAAAAATAATTCTCCATTTGGGTGACCCAACCCATAGTATCAGAGCCATCAAATTTATCAACCTCAACTCAGGGAAGATGAGAGTCATAATTAAAGATGTTGGAATGAAAGGACAAAATATGGGAGGAGTCAACACCATCAAATTGGGAGGGTTGTTTAGGGAAGGGAGAGTCTTAGGATTGGTTTAGAAATGGTTGAAGAGTCGAAGTGAGAGTGTCAAGCTTTCCCTCTAATTGGTCAAATCAGGTGTCAAATTTGGAAAATTGGCCATCAAATCTGGACAATTCGAATCAGACTTGGTCCTTGAGATGGTCAAACTGGGCCTTGTGCTATCTGATTTCGACTTGCAGGTCTTGGGTGAAAGTTTTTTCCATGTGGAAAGTGGGGGTTCTTGGAATGGGGAGTGGGTCCACTAAAAACAAATGAATAGGTAATATATATCACTATGATTAGGGAAACAAAGGAAAGCAAAGGGAGTAGGTGTCAAATGAGTGTGTTGAGAAGGGTGGGTGGGAAAAAAAATCTTATAAGTGATAGGTACCAAAATTATTAGGATGAAAAGGGGATTCCAATGGGATGGGTTGCAAATAAGAGTGTTGGGAAGGGGGTTGGGTCCACAAAAAAATCAAACTTAAAAATGATAGGCACCAATGTGATCAGTGAAATAAGAGGAATCCAATAGAATAGGTTCAAACTAAGGGTGTCTATGGGAAAACTATACTCATTTTTGTTTTTACTTCTGTGGAGTTATACTTTGACCTGAATAATATTGTAGTGTCAAAATGCCCAGATTCTTAATAGAAAAAAATGTCTAGTAATTTCACAAGCAAAATGCAGGAGGCAAGGTTGCACAACAGTAGATATTGTCAATTCCTTTTCTATTATGTTTCTATCCAAGGGTTAGGGTTTTTAGGGTTCCTATAGAAAAGGGTTTACCCTGTGCTATATCTATTTAATATACATGCAGGGTTGAACATTAGTACTCCACACAATATCTCAAGGAACCAACTAAGGAGGCTAGATCGTACCCTTAGTTGTACTACCCAATTACCCAGTTACTAGAGAGTATCTTCCTGAGTTTTGTTCTGGGTGTCACTAAAGTAATCAGGTGGCTCATCAATTGATCTATGGATGGTTTAAGGATACCTAGGGGGGCTCCCAATATAACAGAGGTACTTGGAAGAGAAATACGATATACAGGTGATGTATAATGTGGTTACAAGGGGTTACAAGGGTTTCCAACAACGTGAGCTTAAAAACCTATTGTATTTCTTGCATGTATGCTTCCCCAAAAGTGGATTTATGTGTTGAATGATAGACCATTGTAGTTTAAAAACACCAGAACACGTCTCTACCCTGAAAAAAAATTAAACCACAATTCCAGTCAAGCAAAGTTCTCTAATACCACTTGTAAGGTACACGATGTAATATAATATGTATAAATAGGAATATTCAATAGATATCAATGGAACTACAAAATATTGAGAAGAGAAACACCAAAAATTATACCTTTATTCAAGGAGAGAAATGTTCACTTGCCTCTTCGAGGGGGAAACCTCGAGTAGAGCAGAGCTCTATTACAATAATTCTCAAGACAAATATCCGCTGAGGAAACACCACCCACAAAATTGGTCTAAGCCCAGGAATGGCCTGGTGCTTTGACAATATCTACCTAAGTAACCCTTGCTTCTGTTGCCTTTACCTTTGTCTTCGTTGCAGGAGAAACTAAACTCCGCCCGTTCCCCCATACCCCAACTTACCACTACGCCTCATGCCTTCTACTCTTATTTATACTAATTCTATCTTATAAAGAACATTCTATAAGAAGATCTTTCTAGAAGTGGAAAATTCTATTATGTCTTCTTAGATTTACTTGTTCATATTTATTAATTAGGACTTATTAACTAATCTCAACCTTTATTACATGGAAAATATATTATTTTACCTAAGCGAGGGGTTAAGGAGGTTAAGTCCCTAACAATACATGTAGGGCTCTCTTAGATTCATAGTTCCATACCACTCAACATCCTTGTTTACAATTTTTTTTCCTCTTTCAAAAAGGATGCTAGTAGTTGTCTGGTATTGTATAGTTCACGGAAATTAAACACAAAGCCGACGTTCATCCTGACTCTAGGCTTACTGAGTTCATAGTATTCATTTACTTCCACTAGAAAAAAACCCCTACACACCACCCTTCCACATCATTTATCAACATCCATATGATTGATTATCCATTCTAGAGTTTCTATGAAGGGTAGGAGAGGGGTCTTGGAGGATACCATATGCAATAAAGAGAATTTGATATCCGGGAAGACCTGGTCATCTAATACTCTAACTTTTGGGTTACTGTGAGGTGTAAAATATGGAAAATCGGAGTGGTTTATTTTATTATACAAATAATTCTAGGTGGGTAGAGGTACCTTAGACATGGTTTTTGCATCAATGACCTTATATAGTGGTGGTTGAGTAGGAGGATTCTTTTGTGGCATCCAAATTACTGGTTCTACCTTTGGCACAAGCTCCAATTCTTCAACAATGACTAGACTCAAAGCTTTATCAAATTTTACATTCTTTCCCTTTGGTGTTTTTGGTGATTGACGGGTTGTTGGTCTATGGGGAGGAATTTTATATGCATCAAACATTACCATTAGGTTCACAAATGATCAATAATTACAAGAAATACAATAACTTATAAGTTGAAAATTGACAATACCTAAGTGGTATACATGGTTTTAGCTTTAATACTGACAAATCCCAACATTTCCACTCGAATTTGACAAAACATTACTTGAATGGGTAAAGTGTCTAGTTCTTTGGAAGTTATTGGATGTGCGAAGCATCTCAAAAGCTCAATGAAAGTACGTGTTAACAAAAAAAAGTTTAAATTATATACCTTATTCTCATGAGTCCCATCCAACATTTACCATTAATGTGTAGAACAAAATATATGTAAATATTCATAGTTTAAATGTGTCATGCATGACACACTATGAAATTAATGCATTATGATAATCGACGTCATGAATAGACCATTATTCTAGTTCATTGGTGATTTCAAATCCTCGTGTTTTGGCATGTAGTGAGATTTTAAATTGGGGTTTAGGGATACAAGGTTGTCGATGGTTCCACTGTCCTATGTGATGGTATATGCATCGATCCCAATGAACATGTTTTTTTGAAATATCCTCTTGTGTTATGGTAATGTGGCACATTTTATGAGATGGTGACATGGCATGTTCGTGGTGTAGTACATCTATTAGGATCCCTCCAGCTAACATGGTTGATTTCAATAGGTAAAAACATGGGGATATAACTAGTCACGAACATAGTTTTGGGTTAAAACCTAAGTGGTCAAATTATTTCTCACTTTTTTTTATAGTCCAGGATGAAACTTATCTATGGTGAAAAACAAGTCATCGGTGAGTTTAATCATGCATTGAAAAGAATGTTTTTTGGGTTCTAGTTTGCCGATGCTAACAAGCCATCGACCATCAGTGAGAAGGAGATATATTTCAAGCTCTCACAACCAGAACACATTCCTCATCAACACCCGATGAAGCATGGGTGTTGGCCAAGGGTCATATGATAATTCTATCAAATTATCATATGACTCGTTGACGATCGATGGGTCCCATCGACATTGACACTTTTTAATTTTCTTTTCCTCTTTTTAAATTTACCATAAGAATTTCATGCACCCCTATGAACTCGAGAACCGTATGTGATGATGTGGAGGGTGACATGGAAATGTTGACTTGGCTAAATATGGTTACCTCGATGACATGGAAGATGAAGTGGCAATACAAATATCCATGTGTAAAATGACGTGTCGGGTGATGTGGCTGCTCATTAAGATGGAATCGAGTGAATATCATTCTAAGGTATCAATGACCAGGATAATTTCTTCGTTAATATTGGGCAGCCATGATTAATTTACTAAGTTCACCCATTAGCATCAGGGGTCCTGGATTACCCTTGACTATTTTACAACATTTCATGATCGGCACCGATGATCGACGAATGTGAACGATCAACGAGTTTATCTATTTGTCAAATAATTTGCAAAAGGAAAAAATCGATGCCTAATTAGTGCATCAGTGATGGGACAATGTGTCTTTCAGGGGTCAAGGAAGTCAGGGAAATTAAAGGGTTTTTCAATTTTTTTTTCAAAATAACTAAGTCCTAAACCACTTCGCTTAGGATCAAAGTTATCTGGGATTTCTTCCTTTGGGAGATCATTCAAATTAAGCTTGGGAAACAACAAAATATGATAAAAAGAGTCTTAAATAAAGTCATGATAAAGCAAACTCAAAGTTTAAGGAAAAAAATGAAGTAAAGTGGTACCCCAAAATTTCAGAAATTTTGAGGGTGTGTTGGGTGCTCAACAAATGGCGATTCATTGGGTGAAACCAAAATATATGTACCTTACCTGTCTTGTACTATTAGGACATTTTAAGAGTAATTCTTCAATTTAATATAATAATCCAAAGATGATTCATAATTCTATATAAATATAATCCATGGAATATTCATACTTTCCTACCCATTGGAATTCATCTAATTTCATGCCTTTTTCCACCAAATCAATTTTATATGTCCCATTATGGGAGAGTTGAGTTGGAAAACATGACTGATAGGAGGAATTGTATCTTCAATTATTTAGAGTTTGAAACCTCCTCACGGCGTACATCCGCTGATAGCGAGCATCCATAGCCCCGTTAGAGTCACCCCGATATTAAAGACTATGCTCTGCTTCCAGCGAGCATCCATAGTCCCAATGGAGATATCTGCATACCCTCCCTAATTTCACATTCTGGTTTATTTTGGAATTTATTTTCATAACTCTTTCTACGTGTAACATTTATTACATAGGTACCAAGAATGATCTAGGGGGGGTGGGTATATGTTTCTTGGAGGGAAGGGATCAACTTCACATTTTATTTCATTATCCAAACCATGAGGCAAACAACTTGTTTGTATTTTGAGTGATATGTATATAGAGATGCGAATCACTTACGGGTTACAATCTTCTATTGAGTGAGAACTCCTTACTTTATCTTGAATGGTGAAAGATTAGGAGAAGAGAAAATTTTCTGATAGATTTCAACAAAAGACTAGATATCCAAATCATTCCACTACTTCTCATAATAAAAAAAAAGATATAAACAAAACCAAAACCAAAACCAAATTAAAAACAAAGGGAATATAACTCAAACAAAGAAAAACAAACAAAAATTGAAATATTCAACTCCATCTAAAGAAAAATAACGAAAGGAAAAAACAAAGCAAGAAAACGTTGATACAAAACCCCCTTGTGCTGGGTGGTTACGAAAATAATAATTTTAGGGTCTGGCCATTATCAAGGAGGGCCTTAAGATCACCCCTAAGGTTCTGCAATCGCTATGTGACCGCCCCAATTTTCTCAGCCACTTGGAAAGCACTGAGCCATAAATTTTGGAATTTAGAGTGTTTCCCCTTCAACTTGTTAATTTTGTCCCAATTCAGAACTAGGTCTCCTACCTCAAAGTTTTTGTCTCCATATTTATGCTTATCAAACCACCTTTTGACTAAATGTTGGTGAGTTACAAACTTTTTCCTATCCCTTTCCATTTCTTCTTCAACAATCAAAAGTGTGTCTATTCTTTGCTACATTCTTGACAATGGTTTGCCCCTTGAGACTTGAGAAAGCTATAGAGATGGAAGATATAAATTAGTTGGAAGAATAACTTCATGTTTGTATACTAGTATATAAGGAGAATTCTATAAGTCTTATTTAGGAGTTACCCTATCATCCCACAAAGCATTGTGAAGTGCCTTATGCTAATTCCTATGATTTTCCACTACCGGCTTTTTGAGAATCCTTACCAGATTTTTATTGTATGATTTTTCCACACCATGTCCCTATGGGTAATATTTAGTGGAATATCTCAATATAATTCCCTTTTCCAGAGAAAATTCGTTCAAAAGAGTAGAGGAGAAATAAATGGTTTTATCAAAAACCAAAAAATAAGGTACCACAGACCTTGTTATTATGTGTTGCTCCAGGAATTGTATCACCACTTTCTCATTAATATGGGTAAGGGAAATAATAAATGGTATCATGACTTGTGCACACATAAGTGGATCAAAGCCCATCCCCATGTCCTTCAACTTATTATGTCCCCGGGGCCCAGCTCAATTGGCAAGTGCCGTGAAAATGAAGTTCCATGAGGTTTCGAGTTCAACTCCCCCCGACTTACCTTGTGTGCCACGTAAGGGGAATCGTGGGAACACCTGGAGGTTACAGTGGTAGTGGTTGGATAAGACGGCCATGTGTAATGTTAGCACGTGCCCAACTAGCTGTTGATTCCTCTAGACATAAAAAAATAAAAAAAATAAAAAAATAAATGTATATATATATATGGGTAAGGGGAATGACTTTCGACCATCTCGTGAAATACTTATTTTCACTCAATATGTATTTGTGTTGTTTGGACAAATTTGGGTTTATCTCCTCTATGAAATCTATTATCCATTTCTCAAAAGGTATAGATATGGTTACGTGTTGTAATGGTATGGATGCTTTCTTGTATTTACCAACACTTAGTTGAAAAAAATTGCATTTTATTACATGTGTCTCCGCATATTTGAAAAAAGTTGGCCAATAGTATCATGCCCTCAATATTTTATGGGAGATAAACTCTCTTGCAAAGTGTCCACCTGTAGGACTATCATGAATTTCTCTTAATACCTTTTCAACATCTTCCTTTTCTAGAGATCTAAGTAACACACCATAATAATTCATGTAGAACAACACATAATTTATGAGACAGTACTAGGTAAATTTTAACCTAAGAGTTATTCTCTCCCTAGGATTCATATATTCAGGACACGTTCCATGATGGAGGAGGTAAAATAGATCTATATACCAGGAGTCTTGACCTGGTGGGATGTAAAGTGCCTCACTACACCACAACAAGAGTTAATTGTCCCATCCTAAGCTTTTTTATTCTACTAGGTCTTGGGATTATACAACCAACTTACACAAACCTTACCCGCTAACTATCCTTGTTGGATTGATGTCTATATTTAATTATTGGATAACAACCATCCAATTCCCTCTTCTTTCTCCCATTTCCTACTATGTAATTAGTGACCTTACTACAGGGTGAGGTACTATGAATTTTGTTTTATTCTTCAGGATATAGGATCTAAAATGTTTTATTTCCTTGTAGATAGCATATGCTTGTTTATCAATAGTTGGGTACTTAATCTCTCCCCCCTGCAAGTTGGTACTCATGAATGAGATAGGGGCATCATTGTTTTCATTATCCTTTTGAGTCAGAACTGCTACTAAATATTTGTCAAAAGAAAAGGTATAGAGAAAGAAATATCTACTGAAGAAAGATAAATTTCCTTACAAAGCTAATATTAGCAAAGTTAAAGGTATAAAGAAAGGTAAAATTCCTTACAAAGTTAATATTACCAAAGAAATATTGCATAGTGTCTTACTTGAAATATTACCAAGGAAGTCATGCATAGTGTCTTAGTTGAAATATACTTTTACAATCTAGTAGATTTTTAAGCTCCTTTTGCATCAAAAGTTCAAGATATGGATGAAAATTTCTCATCTTCTCTTGAAATGGTTTAACCTCTCGTTTGAGTGGAATGGTATGTTGAATGATCCTCGTGTCTTATGTTTTCAAGTCTTGGTAGGACCATGCAAAGACATATTGATATTCCTTAAACAACTTCAGGTAATATTTCTTCTCATCATGAGATAATGACTTTGTAAGGCTGATATTCTTAGTATTATCAATAGTTCCTAAATTTATGACCTCCTAGGCGAGACATGAACTACAAATTTTGACATTTTTGGGGTTCTTGTATCTTTCTCATAGGTCAAAGAGGTTTTCAAGATGGACTACTCCCATAGGCATTGTATGGAGATTAGGTTGTCTCATGTTGTTGTTCTTACCTGTGTTATGTTCTCCATCTTCTTTTTCAACAAACATTTTTTTAAATACTTCATCATCAATAGCCAAGTCCTTGAAATTTTCTTCACTATTTAGGAAGGATATAATCTTCTCATCTCCCTCAAATACCCTCCAATTGGTAATGTTAGTGGGGACATATGGCTTGTACAATAACTCTATAACAAACCTAGAGACACAATAGTCTTCAAGGGGAGCTAACCTCGAGACTTCTATGGCCAAAGAATCAACAGGTACATTCTTAGATCGAGGGATAGTGGTGATATCGAATGCTCAATTTTTTTTTATCAATCTATGTACTTCCTTCTAGCAGTATCTTAGGTGAGGTGAATTGCAATATATGGTGTTCTTTACCTGTCTCAAAATGATTTCAGAATCTTCGAAGACAACTAATTCTTTAATGTTCAGGTCAATAACATTCTTGATTCCTTGGACCAAGGATTGGTATTCAACAGTGTTATTTGTGCATTCAAACTCTAGTCTACATAATAAAAAACTATGTTTATTTAATACCCCTAGGCCAAACCCAATTGTAAATGTAAATGTAAATGTACTTAAGTTAGTGAGATGTTTGATATCATTTTTGTATGCACCTTCCATGGTATAGTGTGCACATGTGCTGTGCACTAAAATGATGAAGTGTGCACATTCCAGGATACTGCGCGCAACAAACTTAAGTGCGCGCGATTTTGATTCCAGTGAGCCTTTGTGTATATGTTGTGTTTTATAGGCTGGTGAGCCAATTATTATAAGCTAGG
Organism: Picea glauca; assembly: GCA_000966675.3. Lineage (NCBI taxonomy): Eukaryota > Viridiplantae > Streptophyta > Pinopsida > Pinales > Pinaceae > Picea > Picea glauca. The sequence goes on along the minus strand of JZKD02S1199096.1, from coordinate 485,145 downwards.
AGGCTTATGTGTTGAATTATGCTAGATAGCCTAGATGCTAAAGGCCAGTGAGCCTATTTTTGTATATGTCTTATCATTAATAAAATACATCGCTACATGTAGACCGACGATGATAAAAGAGTATGGGGTACTAAACTCCACTACGTGTAGATCGACGATTATAAAAGAATATTTTTTTCCTGTTTCCACCAGAATGCTAGTAGTTGTCTGGTATTGTATAGTTCACAGATATTAAACACAAAGCCGACGTTCATCCTGACTCTGGGCTCACTGAGTTCATAGTATTCATTTACTTCCACTAGAAAAAAACCCCTACACACCACCCTTCCACATCATTTATGAACATCCATATGATTAATTATCCATTCTAGAGTTTCTATGAAGGGTAGGAGAGGGGTCTTGGAGAATACCATATGCAATAAAGAGAATTTGATATCCGGGAAGACCTGGTCATCTAATACTCTAACTTTCCAGTCACTGTGAGGTGTAAAATATGGAAAATCAGAGTGGTTTATTTTATTATACAAATAATTCTAGGTGGGCAGAAGTACCTTAGACATGGTTTTTGCATCAATGACCTTATATAGTGGTGGTTGAGCAGGAGGATTCTTTTGTGGCATCCAAATTATTGGTTCTACATTTGGCACAAGCTCCAATTCTTCAACAATGACTAGACTTGAAGCTTTATCAAATTTTACATTCTTTCCCTTTGGTGTTTTTGACGATTGACGGGTCGTTGGTCTATGGGGAGGAATTTTATCTGCATCAAACATTACCATTAGGTTCACAAATTATCAATAATCGCAAGAAATACAATAACTTATAAGTTGAAAATTGACAATACCTGAGTGGTATACATGGTTTTAGCTTTAATATTGACAAATCCCAACATTTACACTCAAATTTGACAAAACATTACTCGAATGGGTAAAGTGTCTAGTTCTTTGGAAGTTATTGGATGTGTGAAGGATTTCAAAAGCTCAATGAAAGTATGTTTTCAGATTTTTTTTTAAATTATATACCTTATTCCTGTGAGTCCCATCCAACATTTACCATTAATGAGTAGAACAAAATATATGTAAATCTTCATAGTTTAAATGTGTCATTCATTACACACTATGAAATTAATGCATTATGATAATCAACGTCATGAATATACGATTATTCTAGTTCATTGGTGATTTAAAATCCTCATGTTTTGGCGTGTAGTGAGATTTTAAATTGGGGTTTAGGGATTCAAGGTTGTCGATGGTTCCACTGTCCTATGTGATGGTATATGCATCGATCCTGATGAACATGTTTTTTTGAAATCTCCTCTTGTGTTATGGTAATGTGTCACATTTTCTAAGATGGTGACATGGCATGTTCTTGGTGTAGTACGTCTATTATGATCCCTGCAGCTAACATGGCTGATTTGAATAGGTAAAAACATGGGGATATAACTAGTCACAAACATAGTTTTGGGTTTAAACCTAAGTGGTCAAATTATTTCTCACTTTTTTTTATAGTCCAGGATGAAACTTATCTATGGTGAAAAACTAGTCATCGGTGAGTTTAATCATGCATTGAAAAGGATGTTTTTTGGGTTCTAGTTTTCCGATGCTAACAAGCCATCGACCATCAATGAGAAGGAGATATATTTCAAGCTCTCACAACCAGAACACATTCCTCGTCGACACCCGATGAAGCATGGGTGTTGGCCAAGGGTCTTACCCTTTAATCCTATCAAATTATCATATGTCTCGCTGACGATCGATGGGTCCCATCGACATCGACACATTTTAATTTTCTTTTCCTCTTTTTAAATTTACCATAAGAATTTCATGCACCCTTATGAACTCAAGAACCATATGTGATGATGTGGAGGGTGACTTGGAAATGTTGACTTGGCTAAGTATGGTTACCTTGATGACATGGAAGATGAAGTGGCAGTACAAATATCCATGTGTAAAATGACATGTCAGGTGATGTGGCTGCTCATTAAGATGGAATCGGGTGAATATCATTCTAAGGTATCAATGACCAGGATAATTTCTTCATTAATATTGGGAAACCATGATTAATTTACTAAGTTCACCCATTAGCATTAGGGGTCCTAAATTACCCTTGACTATTTCACAACATTTCATGATGGGCACTGATGATCAACGAATGTCAACGATCAACGATTTTATCTGTTTGTCAATTAATTTGCAAAAGGAAAAAATTGATGCCTGATTAGTGCATCGGTGCTGGGACAATGTGTCTTTCAGGCGTCAAGGAAGTCAGCGAAATTAAAGGGTTTTTCAATTTGTTTTTCAAAATAACTAATTCCTAAACCACTTCGCTCAGGATCAAAGCTATCTGGGATTTATTCCTTTTGGAGATCATTCAAATTAAGCTTGGGAAACAACAAAAGATGATAAAAAGAGAAGAAATTTTTTTAAATAAAGTCATGATAAAGAAAACTCAAAGTTTAAGGACGAAAATGAAGTAAAGTGGTACCCCAAAATTTCAGAAATTTTGAGGGTGTGTTGGGTGCTCAACAAATGACGATTCATTGGGCAAAACCAAAATATATGTACCTTACCTGTCTTGTACTATTAGGAAATTTTAAGAGTAATTATTCAATTTAATATAATAATCCAAAGATGATTCATAAGTCTATATACATATAATCTATGGTATATTCATACTTTCCTACCTGTGGGAATTCATCTAATTTCATGCCTCTTTCCACCAAACCAATTTTATATGTCCCATTATGGGAGAGTTGAGTTGGAAAACATGACTGATAAGAGGAATTTTATCTTCAATTATTTAGAGTTTGAAACCTCCTCATGGTGTTGATCCACTGCTAGCGAGCATCCATAGCCTCGTCAGAGTCACCCCGATATTAAAGACCATGTTTTTCTTCCAGCGAGCATCCATAGTCCCAATGGAGATATCTGCATACCCTCCCTGATTTCACATTCTGGTTTATTTTGGTATTTATTTTCAACCCTCTTTCTACATGTAACATTTATTACATAGGTACCAAGAATGATCTTGGGGGGGTGGGTATATGTTTCTTGGAGGGAGGGGATCAACTTCACGTTTTATTTCATTATCCAAACCATGAGGCAAACAACTTGTTTATATTATGAGTGATATGTATATAGATATGTGAATCACTTATGAGTTGGAATCTTCTATTGAGTGAGAACTCCTTACTTTATCTTGAATGGTGAAATATTAGGAGAAGATAAAAATTTTTGATAGATTTAAACAAAAGACTAGATATCCAGATCATTCCACTACTCATAATAAAAAAAAAGATCAAAACAAAAACAAAACCAAAACCAAATTCAAAACAAAGGGAATATAACTCAAACAAACAAAAACAAGGAAAAATTGAAAGATTCAACTCCATTTAAAGAAAAATAACGAAAGGAAAAAACAAAACAAGAAAACTTTGATACAAAAACCCCTTGTATTGGGTGGTTATGAAAAGAATAATTTTAGGGCCTGGTCATTATCAAGGAGGGACTTAAGATCACCCCTAAGGTTCTACAATCGGTATGTGCCTGCCCCAACTTTCTCAGCCACTTGGAAAGGACTGAGCCATAAATTTTCGAATTTAGAGTGTTTCCCCTTCAACTTGTTAATTTTGTCCCAATTTAGAACTAGGTCTCCTACCTCAATTTTTTTGTCTCCATATTAATTCATATCAAACCACCTTTTGACTAAATGTTGGTGAGTTGCAAACTTTTTCCTATCCCTTTCCATTTATTCTTCAACAATCAAAAGTGTGTCTATTCTTTGCTACATTCTTGACAATGGTTGGCCCCTTGAGACTTGAGAAAGCTGTAGAGATGGAAGGTATAAATTAGTTGGAAGAATAACTTCATGTCCGTATACTAGGATATAAGGAAAATTCTATAATTCTTATTTACAAGTTACCCTATCATACCACAAAGCATTGTGAAGTGCCTTATGCTAATTCCTATGATTTTCCACTACTGTCTTTTTGAGAATCCTTACCAGGTTTTTATTGGTTGATTTTTCCACACCATTTCCCTATGGGTAATATTTAGTGGAATATCTCAATATAATTCCTTTTTCCAGAGCAAATTCATTCAAAAGAGTAGAGGAGAAATAGACGGTGTTATCAAAAACCAAAAAAGAAGGTACCACAGTCCTTGTTATTATGTGTTTCTCCAGGAATTGTATCACCACTTTCTCATTAATATGGGTAAGGGGAATGACTCTCGACCATCTCATGAAATAATTATTTTCACTCAATATGTATTTGTGCTGTTTGGAAAAGTTTGGTTTTATCTCCTCTATGACATCTATTATCCATTTCTCAAAAGGTATAGATATGATTACCAGTTGTAATGGTATGGCTTCTTTCTTGTATTTCCCAACACTTAGTTGAAAAAAATTGCATTTTCTTACATGTGCGTGCACATATTTGAAAAAAGTTGGCCAATAGTATCATGCCCTCAATATTTTATGGGAGATAAAATCTCTTGCAAAGTGTCCACCTTTAGGACTATCATGAATTTCTCTTAATACCTTTTCAACATCTTCCTTTTCTAGAGATCTAAGTAACACACCATCATAATTCATGTAGAACAACACATAATTTATGAGATGGTACTAGGTAAATTTTAACCTAAGAGTTATTCTCTCCCTAGGATTCATATATTCAGGACAAGTTCCATGATGGAGGAGGTAAAATAGATCTACATACCAGGAGTCTTGACCTGGTGGGATGTACAGTGCCTCACTGCACCACAACAAGAGTTAATTGTCCCATCCTAATTTTTTTTATTCTACTAGGTCTTGGGATTCTACAACCAACTTACACAAACCTTACCCCCTAACTATCCTTGTTGGATTGATGTCTATATTGGATTATTGGATAACAACCATCCAATTCCCTCTTCTTTCTCCCATTTCCTGCTATGTAATTAGTGACCTTACTACAGGGTGAGGTACTATGATTTTTTTTTTATTCTTTAGGATATAGGATCTAAATTGTTTTATTTTCTTGTAGATAGCATATGCTTGTTTATCAATAGTTGGGTACTTAATCTCTGCCCCCTGCAAGTTGGTACTCATGAATGAGATAGGGGCATCATTGTTTTCATTATCCTTTTGAGTCAGAACCACAACTAAATATTGGTCAAAAGAAAAGGTATAGAGAAACAAATATCTACTAAAATTAGGGCTACATAATAAAGGATCTTTGGAGATAGTGGCCTTGATATTGTCAACGTATTCATTTTTTTCTTTGTTCCATTTAAACTCTTCATCCTTACATATCATTTTTTGCAATGGCTTAATCATTTCTGCAAAGTTGGGGGTAAATTTCCTTACAAAGTTAATATTACCAAAGAAAGATTGCATATCCTTTTTGGTGTGAGGGGGAGGGAGTTGAGAAATCACCTTGACTCACTTAGGTTCAATATTGATTCCATATTTATAAATAATGTGACCCAATATTTTTACCTCATCTACACCAAATATGGTCTTCTTTGGGTTCAAGGATATTCCATACTTCCCACACCTTTCAAAACTACGAGTTATATGGGAAATGTGGTCTAACCTATTATTGGAATAGACCATGACATCATGTAAGTAGACCACCACATATTCATTTATCAGTCCGCTAAAGCTATGCCCATATCCCTTTAGAAATTATCTCCTCCATTTATCAACCCAAATGGCATGCATTTGTAGGTGAAGGATCCCCATTTACTCTGGAAAGTTTTCCTCTATCTATCTTCTTCCGAAACTAAAAATTGGTTGTATCCTAAAAACCCATTCAGAAGTGAGCACATCTTAGATCAGTAAACTATTTGCAAAATATGTTCCATGGGGGGAATGGGCTAATTGTCTTTTTCTAAGGCTCTATTCAAAATTTTGAAGTCAACACGTAAACAAATTTCTCTTGATTTATTTTTTACGGGCACTAAATTAGATAGCCATGCATAGTGTCTTAATTGAAATATAATTTTACAATCCAGTAGACTTTTAAGCTCCTTTTGCATCAAAATTTCAAGATATGGATGAAAATTTCTCATCTTCTCTTGAAATGGTTTAACCTCTCGTCTGAGTGGAATGGTATGTTGAATGATCCTAGTGTCTTATGTTTTCGAGTCATGGTAGGACCATGCAAAGACATATTGATATTCCTTAAACAACTTCAGGAAATATTTCTTCTCATCATGAGATAATGACTTTCTAAGGTTGATATTCGTAGTATTATCAATAGTTCCTAAATTTATGACCTCGTAGGCGAGACATGAACTACAAATTTTTATATTTTTGGGGTTCTTGTATCTTTCTCATAGGTCAAAGAGGTTTTCAAGATTGACTACTCCCATAGGAATTGTATAGAGATTATGTTGGCTCATGTTGTTGTTCTTACCTGTGTTATGTCCCCCATCTTCTTTTTCAACAAACATTTTTTTAAATACTTCATCATTAATAGCGAAGTCCTTGAAATTTTCATCACTATTTAGGAAGGATATAATCTTCTCATCTCCCTCAAATACCCTCCAATTGGTAATGTTAGTGGGGACATATGGCTTGTACAATAACTCTATAAAAAACCTAGAGACATAATAGTCTTCAAGGGAAGCTAGCCTCGAGGTTGCTCTAGCCAAAGAATCAACAAGTACATTCTTAGATTGAGGGATAGCGGTGATATTGAATGCTCGAAACTTTTTTATCAATCAGTGTACTTCCTGCTAGCAGTATTTCAGTTGAGGTGAATTACAATGCATGGTGTTATTTAACTGTCTCACAATGATTTCAGAATCTTCAAAGACAACTAATTCCTTAATGTTCAGGTCAATAACATTCTTGATTCCTTGGACCAAGGATTGGTATTCAACAGTGTTATTTGTGCATTCAAACTCTAGTCTACATGATAATAAACTATGTTTATCTAATACCCCTAGGCCAAACCCAATTGTAAATGTAAATGCAAATGTACTTAAGGTGGTGAGCTGTTTGATATCATTTTTGTATGCACCTTCCATGGTATAGTGCACACATGTATTGCACACTAAAATGATGAAGTGTGCACATTCCAGGATACCGCGTGCAACAAACTTAAGTGTGCACGATTTTGAGTCTAGTGAGCCTTTGTGTATATGTTGTGTTTTATAGGCTGGTTAGTCAATTATTATAAGCTAGGAGGCTTATGTGTTGAATTATGCTAGAGAGCCTAGATGCTAAAGGCCAGTGAGCCTATTTTTGTATATGTCTTATCATTAATAAAATACATTGCTACATGTAGACCGACCAAGATAAAAGAGTATGGGGGACTAAACTCGACTAGTTAGGGAAAGGGGGCCTAAATGCTAAGGAAAATGGCTAAGCTAGGGAGCTTAAGCGAAAAAGGAATATTATATTAATATTCCTTAAATTATAAAGTATGGATAATTATTTTATCCTAAGTTCTAAGAATGGGGACAAGTGGGACAAAGTAGCTTTCAACATGACAAGTGTCAAGTTGGGAACATGCATACATATAGTTTGAACTTAGTTCATTTGGGGGGGGGGGTTAGTCATTCATTCCATCATCATTCACTCACTGATTGATCTTTCCTCCATATCTTTATGTTACTATCACTCTACCTGTACTCGTACCCATACCCATACCTGTACCTAGTTAGCTTGGGAAATGAACTGAAGAAGCAGGTTGTTAGGCCCGTGGGAGACTAAAGAGGAGGGTTGTCAGGCCCATGAGAAATATCTCTCTAGGTGAAAGAATTTCTAGGAATTGATTCCAAAAGGTGCTAAACTGCAATGACATGGCTCCAAGACTTCTTGTTCGACCTATCGTTGAAGCCCTGAAAGGGAAGTGGGGCAGCTGAGGGACTGTTGAGAAGAGAAGGGGCACACTTCCTGGGGTGGGACAGGCATGTGGGGTGTTGTTGCAAGAGTTGGTTCTAGGCTGTAATAGAGCCAAGCCTTAGCACATTTTAAATAAAAAAATAAGTTATCACTCAGAACTTTATTTGGGTTGCGTGCAGGTAAATCTCGAGATAACCATGAACCACTTTTGATTAGAAGCTTCCCCTTCCAACCCAAGAGGTATCTCTTGAATATATGTCACGATAGAATATCTAATAAGCTTAACAACGAGTAGACCTGTGGGTAACAAAAAGTTTTAAGGTTTTTAGGGTTGATGGGTTGGACCGGGAGGTAGTCCATTGGGCATGGAGTCAAATGATCAAGAAAATAGCAAGAGTGTTTTGATAGTGGAAATCCATGGAGCAGAGGCAATATAAAAGCTTATTACAAATAGAAGTATTTATAAAAGTATGGCAGTATAATAAAGAGAAAACATATCAATACACAAGGAGCACTTAGCAATGAGTGAATTCCAAGAACAAATCAGTGGAAAGAGATGGTTGAGACATAACATCTAGCAAAGGACGAATTCTGAACCTTGATCTCTGCAAGAAACAACCTATAACCATTCTGCAACAGAGAATATAATAGAGGATGAATTCTATTACAAAACAATTACAAATCAAGAAGAAAAGATAGATGGAGTGATATTGAAACTAAGAAAATGGACAAACTCTACAAGTAACATCACAAGAATCTCTGATATGGATAAAACATGCTTTTGCAATCTTATATTAAACTGAAAATGAAAGCTACAACCTAGGAGTACTAATCCTGTGTGTCTTTCCCCCCCTCCTATCCAATGTTACAAATATGCCTCATATAGGTCTTGAGGTCAAAAATCCTCCCAAAACAATCAGTTATAGTCAATTCTTGAAACTAACGACCATAGAAGATGGGCCAAACTGCTGAGAAATGAGGCTGCGGTTATGGTTTTGTATCTCTCAAATCATGACATATGTGCATAAAATGAAAGAGGATTTTGTGCCTATGTTTGTTCTGAGCAAAAGCCTCCCTCAGTTCCCTGATATCCATTTTCATTTGCCTCATATCTTCATTTTACAAACATGTGTCAAAACAGGAAAATATGAGATCCGAAAATTAGGGCTCAGAGATGGATTCGATTAACCCAATATGTGACACCTGTAGGAAAATTGAGAGAGGATTTTAATATTCAATTTTTTAGGCACAAAAACCTCCGACCATTTCTCAAAAGGATCCTCTAGTCGCTCAGACTCATCATTTGAAAATGATGACTCGGCACATAAAAAAATGCCACATTTATGAAAACAAACCTCATCTTGCGGGGGACTTTTGACTACCTTAAAAATATCCAAATGAAATTATGAAGACACCAATGGAAATATTAGGATATGTGTATGTCGATCGACTATTTGAACGTGGAAAATGGCCTCCCCAAGGCTGAGAAAAATGATTTTTTTTCCAAGGCCATTTTTTGCATATGACGGTAGTCTCGATTTCGGGTTTTCGGGTTTCAGGGTTTTTGGTATCATGTCTTCAAGAGTTATGACATGCAAGGAATAATGAATCACAAAATCATGATGGGATTAATTAGGTGATAACAATTTGTCTTAATCTCTTAATTAATCATGCTTAGCAATTAATCTTTAACCTTTCGTGGATTTAAGTGTCGAGACTTCAATAATACTTGACACGAGAAATTCCGAATCGTGAAAGTGCAATGGGATTGATTAATAGTTAAAACACTTTTAGATTTGTGATTAAGCATGATTAAAACACAGGCTTTCGGGGTTTCAAAAATCACAAACTTCAAACTTAAAGCACGAAGGCAGGTCGAGTTGCGAAATCACGATGAGACTTGTCAACATTAATATTTCTTGTTCTTCAATTAACCCAGCTTATCCTTTAATAATTTAGTGAATTTGGGGATCGGGGTTGTAGTTATTAAAATATCTACATCAGCCAAATCCCCGATGGTCAAAAACCCCAGACTTGTGATCTTTTTCTCCATGTGGCTTAATGCTTGGTGTATGTGGTTGTTCAACTGTCAATGCTTCCATTCATTTTCCTTGTGACTCAACGCTCGAATATATGGTACATTTCTTTGATTTTCACATGAACCTTGTCTTTGGATTTTTCATGAGTTGGCTTGTTATTGTTGCACTGTTGTGGCATTTGGAGCTGATTTTGGCGTTATTTGACTGAAGATGACAGGTAGAGAACATTCAATGATGCGCGTGATAGACGAATGGTCATTTTCTCACATCTACACTTTTGGTAGTTAAACACTATAATTTTTTTCTCTCCTAAGTTATCGAAAGCCAAAATTTCAATATTTTTTACAACATGGGGAATGAGGGACTATAGGTTGTTAGTTTTAGTTGGCACCTGTGTCAAAGTATTTTCTGTTGTCTGAGGTATGTCAACCTGGTTAGGAATCCCTTTACCTAGGTGGAGTTTAGTCCCAGGTCGGGGGTGACCCATTGCTGAGAGTGATGAACAACGTGGTCTAAGGATGGGAGGTTCGTGGAAGGTATGCATGCAATTGGTGATATTATTACCAATATAAGTGTCAATTGTGTGTTAATTTATATGCCGCATTATTATTTATGTGTTTATTTTATGGGTTTTTCCTCTGTGTGGTTTATACATGTCTTTATATTTATGGGTATTACTTGTCTATGCTACATGTGTATGTGTAGCACTATTTCCGTATGAATATGTGCATTTGCAGAATGTATTTTAATGTTTTAAGTTTTATATATAAAGTTTTGCAAGAATTTCTATGTGTGTATATTTTAATTTGCATACAGTTCAATTTTTTTTACATGGCATAGCCCAATTGGATACTGGGGATGTTACAATATGGTATCATAGCTCCATTTTCAACACTAAGCCTGGATGGGCCGAGAAAGTTGAATTGAAGTAAAATTTCATAGAGAATTGATTTCTAAGTGGTCAAATTTCAAGTTACAGAGCGTCCATGGTAAAAAGTAGAAGCAATTGCATGGAATTGGGCAAAAGCCCCAATTTCTGTTGTTAAATTCATGGGAAAATTGAGAAATTTGGCCAAGTAGTGAGATATTCCTAATTTAATATTTGTGTTAGAAAATTTAGACATGGAATTGGTCAAATTTGAATTTACAGGGAAGCCATGATAGATGGAGCAAGATCAGTTGATTAAAATTATCAATTTGTGAATTGAGTTTGGGAAAAATTCGTTCCAGAAATGCCAACTAGTAGTGATTTGTTGTTGCAGAGGTTGAATTGGTGTTATCGGGGTGAAATTGAACAAATTTCATAGTTTCAAAATGTCTATGGTAAAAATTGGGAAAAGTTTGGCAAAAGCCCCAATTTATGCAGCGAAAGTCATGAGGAATTGATGTGCATAAAAATGAATGTGTGCAAGTGGGTGCACTAAAAATGAATGATGCACAGTGAAAATCTTGTGCTATGTGGAAAAATATTGGCGTATGGGTGTGCATGTTAAAATTTGGCACTGTGTGATGTAGAGTGGCATTGCGTGGAAAAATATTGGTGTGTGGGTGCATGCGCTAAAATTTGGTGTTGCGCTATGTAGAGTGGCATTGCGTGGAAAAATATTGGTGTGCGGGTGCACACGCTAAAATTTGGCGTTGTGTGGTGTAGAGTGGCATTGTGAAGAAAATATTGATGCATAGGCGTGTGCACTTAAAATTTGGCATTACATAGTGCAGAGTGGTAATGCGTGAAAAATATTGGTGCGCATGTGTGCGCACTTAATTTTGGCATTGCACGATGAAGAGTGGTAATGCATGGAAAATTTTGGTGTGCAGGTGTGCACACTAAATTTATCATTGTGCTGTGTAGATTGAGTGGCACATGCGTAATACTAGCACATGCATAATAATGGCATGCATGGTGTGCGCAGTATTGATAGAGCGCAGAGAAATTTTGTTGGTGCACACATAATGTGGGTATATGTTGTCGCACACAAGTTTAGTTAATGGTGCACACGAAGTACTAGTGCACGGTGGAGGAATACTAAAATTTGGCATGGTGCATCCCGTTGAGTAAAATACATGCATAATATTAGTGCGTGAAACAAAAATTTTGTGCAACAAATATTAGTGCATGGACCAAAATTGTGCGTGGTGGATATTGGCGTGCAACACAAAAGTAGTGCACACTAGTTATTGGCGCGACAGAGAAGTGATCCACATTGGTTATAGGTGCATGGAGCGTGCGCTACCTTATGGTATTGCTACGAATCCTAAATATGGGTGTACAGGTTCAAATTTGTGCACACGAAGTCATTTGGATGGTCTACAACAACAAAAAACCAATGAATTTCTGTGACATTTTATACTGTTTGAAGGTCATCTTTTTGCAACGCATTTTTGAGGCCCTAAACAACATTTTTAGCTACTCAAAAACCCTGAGAAGATAGTGTACCAAGTTACACTCCATCTCTACAGCTCAAATGAAAGAGCTCGAAGAGAGATTTCTAATGGTGTAAACCATTCATCAAACATAGTGTTATCACCTTAACAATTTTTATATCAGGATCTAAAATTTTCCGAGGTTAAGCGAGGCGCTATACCACAGTAGAGGCGTGATAGTTTAGGGCGTTCAGTTATATCCTGCAGAATATGAATGAATATAGTGGAGGTGGGAATGGAGTAGCTTAGTAAACCATCGATCTTGAAGAATCTCAGATCCATAATCGAGGCCCACATCAGACCAACAAATAGCACCAAACTTAACATCGCAAAGGCAGACTGGGGAAAACCACTTTGGTTTTGATGGGGAATGCGTGGTGCTCTTACACACGCAACGAGGGAGACAACGGATTTCCCAAAACCACTTTTCCTATGGCCCTGATGTCACATGGTTCAAAATGTCACATCAATAACTCATAAGAACAATGGCAGCTAGTCAGATCACCTCGCATCACCGGTCCAGGTACTTCCCCAGATGACATACCAAAAGGACGCCTTCACATAACTGACTTGAGGCTCATCATTCAAAGTGAATTGATGAAGCATGGAACACCAGTGTACTGTGACAGTAATTTGTGCTCAAAGTACAAAAAACCATCAAATATCAGATACGAGATCATTTTATCCTATTTTGGGAAATTGCCATCTTATGCGTAAGAAAAACAAGCTCGGCCTGTGTTCCTGAAATTCTTTAAATTCAAAGGGTGGCCAAATCAAGTTCTATGCAAAGTCCAAAAGGTATGGATAATACCCATCAAATGGTGTCTGGCATGACTGGGTTCTCAACTAATGTACCAAGCAGGTCAATAAGTAAGGATGAAAGATGGGCCTTGCAGATACTGGTGACTAAATTTCATACCGAACTTGAAACTAATATAGAGTCAAGAGTAAAATTAAACCCTTTTATAAGGGATCTCATCATAAATGAACACACTGAAAACACTTGCCACCCAGCTGCAAAGAAGAAGAAGAGAAAAAGGCGGAGGACAGAGGCCAAAACCGAGATGATAGAAAGCATTAAGGAAAATCCCTATTGGTGGAGTACCCTGGAGGAGGAAATTGCCAAGATGAGGTGAATCCTCAGGTAAAATTTTGGTGTATTTCAGAAAGTTTTGGACAGATGTCAGCTTAAGAAAAGGGAGTCCTGATATGACAGACTGTTTACTAACGGTCCCTTTAAATAATACAATTGTTATTCCTTTTTCTAACTTGTATCTGTTTTTAGAATTATGAGGAAGTCGGAACATTTTAAATTCCACACAAAATCCCTCTATATATGCTTGGCCTCACGAGTATAGAAAAAGGGGGGGAGAAAGGAGGATCCTTCCCTCTGTGCAGGAAAACTTTGTAAATCTCTAAGGCTAGAATGAATATATGGATGCAAGGGAAGATTTTGGACTTTTTATGAAAAGATTCTAATTGGTGGTGTTATGAGTCTCGTTTTCTCTCATAGTGTGTGTTTCCTATTATTCTGTATTTCATTTTTCTTTCCTCTATCTAAATTGAGAAATTAGAAGTCCAAAATTCATTATTCATTGCTCTTCTAAACCATTTCAGAATTCATTACTATAATTCTCTGATAATAGTTGTGTGTTTCTTTTCTTCTGATACCATCTAAATTTTCAAGAATAACTCATAAGTCACTTCCTCATTTAGCCTTTTCCTCTTAATTTTTTTTATGATTTGGAAATGCATCCTACATTCTTGACCCCATAACCCAAAGGTCATCTTCAACTCTTCAAAATTTTTATTAAAAACCTCAAAACAAACCAAATCTAGCCACCGATTTCCATAGATATATCAAGTGACATGAGAGAGCCCTCTCTGAGTTGAGCAGGCTAGTGCCTCAGCTCTGAAGCTGGTTGAAATAGTTACCTCTATTGTTTGTCTATCAACCAAACAAAATTTACTGAGTGCTAACATTTTGGCACTGTTGGCAGGGAAGAAATTTAAAAATTTCCCTAGGAAGAACGACATGGTTGAGTTCTAAGGTCTGAGAGTGAGAGACACTTAAGCACACATTGGTTGTATTCTTGCTCTGGCGACTCCACTTCTGTTTGAAGGAGACTCCACAAATAAAAGAATCCTGAATTTCCAAGAGGTGACCCTGCTCTCAATGCTTCAAGTGCAAGACATAAAGTGCACTAAAAGATGAAACCCCTTGACAGGGGTGAGGAAAGGCATCACGAGGGAAAAAAGGAACTCAAATTGGGACCTCTTACAGAGCATTTTACTTTTCATTTTAAGTTTCCTTTGCTCCTTTCTTGAAAATTCCAATTGAACTTTCTTTTACCTATTGTATCTTAAAAATGATCATGAAAGAGTTGCAATTATATTTCCTCATCTAGACGTTGCACATGCATACCCCCACCTTATCGGAGACTCGGACCAATGTTTCTCCCACTGTTCTTGGTCCAACACCCCCTAAGGCCCGACATAGATATATACCCTTAAAGCTACCCCAAACTGATCCGGATTTTATGAGAAGAATGAAATGACTACATATTTTTACTAGATGCTTAACACATAATAATAGAGATACAATAAAAATGGTTTTTTATTCAATAAGGAAATAAGCTAAAACTGTAAAATGCAGTGGAAAACAAGCTTGCTGGAATGGTGGCAGCTTATCTCTGAGAAGAGATGTGACAGTTGCGCTCATTCGCAAGAAGATGATTACAATGAGGCTCTCAAGGCCTTTTTACAATAAATAGGAGTTTCAAAAACCCTAAACATCCAAAAACCTAACCCTAGGAGATGAAGCACCAAAAGTCATGTGGGCCCCGTTTGGGTAAGTCAGTACATCAACTTCCCGGGGTCGTAAATTTTGTATACGATCTCCATTTTAGGCGTATGATAGCCTATTGGAAAGAACTATCCGAGGACTACAAATATTGGACAAAAATTCTTGATGAAATTTGTGACGGACCCCAAAAAATGTTGTTTAGGGCCTCAAAATGACTATGGAAGTTCAGGACCCGAAAAACTGCTAAAAATAGTAGATTATCAAAATTTATAGAAAGATGTTGTGAGCCTGTTGGAAAAGGTGGGTGGCCACCGATATCCACCTGGATCAATCCTCTATCCTTAGGAAGAAATGGTCTCCATTGTGTTGAGTTCCCCCATCAGATGAGGAAATTTCTGCTGAATTTGGCCCTGGGTGAGGCACTTGCCTTGGTGCAGGAGCTACCCTGCTTTCACGACCCGATAAAGATGGATCCTTTGTTGTTAGGTGCCCTTGATCTGTGTGTCCACAATCTGATCACCAGATGCCTGTTGTATGCATTCGGGGTTGAGCGCTGTTGGTGTCATCTTTTCTGCTACGTTTGAGGTGTCCAATAATGGTGGGAAATAAGGCCAAAGGAGGTCCACGTTGAACACTGGGTGTAGGCCAAGAAAAGGAGGAATGTTGAGCGAAAAAAAATTATCCCCCAAAGCCTTGGTGATGGTGTACGACCCATAATGGAGTGGGAAAATCTTCTGATGGGGTCTTGTAAGGCGTTCTTTCTGTAAGTGCAACCAAACTTTGTTGCCCACCTAAAACTTATGTGGAACCTGATGTTGATCATGGTGCTGCATGTACTTGTCATTGGACTTCTGTAGGATATCCTGAACCTGTTGGAAGATGTGCTAGATCCTCTCAATGAACAGGGTGGCTTTGTCACCCTTAGTTGAAGCAAGAGAGGAGTCAATCAAGGTGACTGTAAGGGGAAGTGAAACATCTATGGGACCCAATCGTTGGAATCCCAACCCCACTTGAAAGGGGCTGTGGACGGTTGAGCTATGTAGGGCTCAGTTGTAGCTATGATGGGCATAGGGAAGAATCTCATCCCATGTGAGAGGGTTCTTGGAATTATACATGCACAAGATATGCACAATCATTCGATTTATGAACTCGGTTTGGCCATTTGTCTAGGGGTGGAAGGCTGTGGATTTGGTGAGCTTGGTTTCCAGCAGTGACCAGAGGCTTGACTAGAATGTGATGAGAAATTGACATTCGCGATCTGAGACAATGGCTTCATAGATTTGTGACCATCCAGAGGTCTCATGGCCACATGATTCTAGCACTGTGGTGAGTTCCATGACTAGTGGTCTGCTGAGGCAATCAACGACGTGGTTGGTGATTCTTGTTTTATACTTGATGTTGAAGTGGAATTGCTGCAAGTATGTGGACCACTTTTTATGGTGGTCATTCTGCAATTTCCTTGTGTTTGAATGAATTGCAGTGGCTTATGATTAGTGTGGATGACTGTCTCCCTCCCAAGAATGTAATGTCTCTACTGGCGACAGGATTTCACAATGGAGTACATTTCTTTGTCGTAATTAGGGTACTTATGAACAACATCTGATAGTGTCACACTATGATATGCCACAGGGTGGTTGTGCTGCATGAGAATGACACCCACAACATAGTCTGAAGCATCCATCTCAATCTCAAAGGGCTATTGCAGGTCTAGTAGTGAAAGTACTGGGGCTGAGCACAAGCACTACTTCAAATCATCGAATGCTTGTTGTAGGGTCCAGCCCCACACAAATTTCTCTGTACCACTACCACTAGTTATTTGGCTGAGGGTGCATGCAATATGGGAGAATCTGAACACAAACTTGCAGTAGAAATTGGCAAGGTCCAAGAAGCTCTAAAGCTCAATGAGTGTGGTTGGGGCTGGCTAGTCACAGATGACTTGGATCTTTGCTGGATCCACATGTACGCCATGTCGATCAATGATGTAGCCTAGGTAATGGACCTTGTCCATGCCGAAGAAGCATTTTTCCAAGCTGGCATATAGCTTGTGTTGTTGAAGGGTGTGCAAAACCTGCTGAATATGATGCAAGTATTTGGCCCAAGTCTTGTTGTAAATGAGAATGTCATGAAAATACACCACTACCAAAGTATTGGTGAATGGTCGTAGGATATCATCCATCATCCTCATGAAAGTGGTTGGATCATTTGTCATACCAAAGGGCATGACCAACCATTCAAAAAGGCCTTCATTTGACTTGAAGGAGGTCTTCCAGACATCTGTCTGTTCTATCAGGACTTGGTGGTAGCTAGACTTCAGATCAATCTTATTGAAGTATTTGGCCCCCATGAGTTGATCAAGGAGGTCGTCGATTTGGGGAATCGGGTACTAGTTTCTGACTGTGATTTTATTCAGAGCTTGATAATTAATGCAAAGTCACTAGGTTCCATCTTTCTTCTGTACCGACATGATTGGGCTCTTGCAAGGTGATGAGCTGGGATAGATGTGCCCCTTATGGATAAATTCTTAAATCTTTCACTTGATCTCCTTATTCTCTAACAGAGAGCGACGTTAGGGGTCATATTGATGGGGTTCTTGACTTGATAGTGCAGAGGTACCCCAGTAGGTGAGGAGAAGATATCCGAGCATTCTTCCACAACCTTATCTACTTGCTTCTACTATGTGGAGAGATTGGTCGCAAAGACCCTGGATGTGGCTGTGATTTTTCTCTCATTCTGAGAGAGAATCACGAAGAAGACAAACTTCCTTGTCTGAGAGATGACCTTCCTGCATTTCTTATCATAGATCAAGGAAATAGCACTAGGTGGGACAGCCTCGGGTATCTTCTACAATTTCCTATTCAATGTAATAATAACATTACGAGGCCTAGACTCATATACAACATGATGCTTGCATAAATAAGGTTGGCCCAAAAGAACATCACAAACTTCAAGAGGAGTAACATCACACAATACCTTGTCTTTGAAAGGCTTGATGCCTTATGACAGTCGACACTGTTGGCTGACATGGAGATTGCTTCCTTGGCAAAGCCATCTAATGGTGTAGGGTTGTGGGTGTCGCATTGTCAAAAGGGCCAGTCGTTTGAAGACCTGTGCTGAGATGAGCTTCTTTTGGCTACAATATCAATGATGAAGTGCAACGGGGTTCCTTTTACCCACATCTTCAAATGGAAGAGGCACTCTCCTTCTTCTGGCTCATCTGGTTCACCATGCTAGAGCTTGGTGGTAGCAATGGTGGCACTGGGTTCTACGTAAATGATCCATATTCTGCTTTCTAGTTATGAATAAGAGTTAGAATCTGTATGTAATTCAAAGGCTTTCACTTCGGCCACCAGCGTCTGCTTTGAGCGATAGTCGACAGTGTTATGCCAAGGGCTCTTATGGAAGTCGCACCACTTCCTAGTATCTTTCTTTTTCTTTCTAGTGTCCTTCTTTGCTTACAGATTGGACTGGTTGTCCTAATAGTTTCCATATTTTCTTTGTACTTTGTTTTGTGGGTTGGGGCCACCCCTTCCTGGCTTTTTTTGTGAGGGGTTCCCCAGCCCAAATTGTCGAATCTTTTGTTTGAGATTTTGTTCGATTTTGACGGCATATCGGTAGGCCGCGCCCAAGGATGAGATGTCTAGAAATTCCATTTCAGTTTGGATGTATCTATACAGAGCACCGCGATACTTGAGCACTAGATGTCACTCTGAATATTTGATACCCAGCTTGGTGCACAAGGCATGGAAGATATTTGTGAAATCTAGCACTGCTTGGTCTCTTTCTTGCTGTAGTGTGGTCTGTTTGGTATACAAGTCGTCATAACCTCCGCTAGGGTAGTATTGTTCCTTAATAACATCCTTGAAGGATTCCCAGGTGGCCGTGACTATAAATAATGAGGGTTCCTCTATTTTCTTTTTCTCACAGAAAGTTTCCCACCAATCTTTGACATGGGGAACGGCTTTGAGGAGAACAAAATTAATATTTTCTCTATTCACAAAGTTATGGAAAGAAAAGTACTCTTCTAGTAGATTCAACCACTTGTCTACAACATCTGCATCTATCTGACCTTCAAATATAGGAATATCAAAGTTTATTTGTACCTTGAAGGCGGTGGTGCCTCCGCTCGAAGAAGATGCATCACCTATTGGTAGTCGCCGAAGGATTTGCGTGAAATTATCCATCATCTCATTCCTCTTTTACGTTAGGGATTCATCAATCAATAGTTTGAAAGGATCTCCTATCCTATCATATTTATTTTCTCTTTCCATGAGAGGTCACTTGGGTGTGTGAGAGATTTTTTCCTCAAGAGAAACAATTTTGAGACCCAACTCTTTGTATTTTGACCTCATTGGGGACATGCATTAAGACGACAAGGAGTAGACCGAACTGATACCAATGATCTAGATTTTATGAGTAGAAAGAAATGACTACATATTATTACTAGATGCTTAACATAGAATAACATAGATACAGTAAAACTATTTTTCTATTCAATAAGGAAATAAGCTAAAACTGTAAAATGCAATAGAAAACAAGCTTGCTGGAATGGTGGTGGCTTATCTCTGAGAAAAATGTGACAGCTATGCTCATTCACAAGAAGATGATTACAATGAGGCTCTCAAGGCCTTTTTTCAATAAATAAGAATTTCAAAAACCCTAAACATCCAAAAACCTAACCCTAGGAGATGAAACGCCAAAAGTCATGTGGGCCCCATTTGGGTAAGTCAGTACATCAACTTCCCGTGGTCGTAACTTTTGCATACGATATCCATTTTAGGCATATGATAGCCCATTGGAAATATCTATCCAAGGACTACAACATTTTCACAAAAATTCATGATGAAAATTTTCAATGGAAACATACCCCAAGAAACACCGTTCGGGGCCTCAAAACAGCGCTGGAAGTTCAGGAGCCGAAAAACTACTAAAAATAGCAAATTATTAAAATTTCTAGAAAGCTATTGTGAGAAAGATGGAAAAGGTGGGTGGCCACTGATATCCACCTAGATCAATCCTCCATCTTTAGGAAGCAATGGTATCCATTACGTTGAGTTCCCCTATCAGATGAGGAAATTTCTACTGAATTTGGCCTTGGGTGAGGCACTTGCCTTGGTGCAGGAGCTACCCTGCTTTGATGACTCGATAAAGATGCATACTTTGTTGTCAAGTGCCCTTGATCTGTGTGTCCACAATCTGATCACTGGATGCCTATTGTATGCAGTCGGGTTTGATCTCTGTTGGTGTCATCTTTTCTGCTACGTCTGAGGTGTCCAATAATGGTGGGAAATAAGGCCAAAGGAGGTCCACGTTGAAAATTGGGTGTTGTGGGTGGGAAATCCCTCCTACGGAATACCACTAAGGGTTTTATCATGCATGTAGAAATGACCTAAAGATTATTACTTTTTACCATCATCCCATGCCTAAACCATCGTTACTCATATATAAATACAAGGCTCAAGAGATTAAGTTGACGTACCTTATTTTTCATGTTTGATGTCGATCCCTTTTTGCGCTTGGTCATTCTTTTATTGCAAATCTCCTCCCAATGTTGACCTACATTCACTAAAGAAAAACAAAGAACTCCATATTCATTTGATCTATGAACTAACAGGTTAGAGATTTAATCAATCCTACAATCAATATTCCAATAATGACAATCTCATATGGCGGGACGAGAAAAAAATTTCTTTTATTAACTTCACAATGATACCTTACAATGATAAAGTCGGCTACTGCTCCTCGATCCTAGTCCTGGGATCTTCTTCCACTGTCTTCCAACTTCTTTTCTCTATACTTCTCTTTGCATAAGGATGGCTAAAGGTTGGGACAAAGGGAATGCTTAATTAGGCATAGTTTCTTTACTATGATTCTCCCCCTTTCAAATGGGACTCCTATCCCTTCTTTTATAGGCTAGAAGAAGCTAGGTATTTGGTCGAGTGACCAACCATGCATGGCCAAAAGGTTTAATTAACTTACCCAAATCTGTGTGTTCCGTCAACAACTTTCCTTTTTCCGTGCTTTTGTACGTACACGCAGGTTGTCTTGGGTCAGCTAGCGTGTACACACATGTAGTAATGGAGCAGGGCACGTGGGTCTTTATAAAAGGGGTTTTTAAGAAGAGTTGTTCAGTAGTGTTTTGGCAAAGAAGGAATCTAAGATGGCCTGATGCCAGGTAAGAATGTCTAGTGCAAATTAGGGTTATAACAGATTCCCCCTAATGTGTGAGGTGAGAAAAGAATCTGATGGCCGAAATACATTAACAATATTCACCAACATTCCAAACAAGTGAGCCCAGGGACCAGAAATTGGGAGGTGTCGTCTGCAAAATAATAATTTTCTCATCGAGGCAGGCATACCCATGCTCAGGATGAAACAAAATCATGGCTACCAATCAAATACACTATAGATCCATGTCATATAACTATATAAAGTGTAGCCATGAGTAATACACAATGGAGCTACATCTCGAAATCAAAAAAATATACATGTAGAGTATCCATCTTCTAGAAGCTGACAATGCCTGATGGTTGGAGATGAGGTCTTAAGAGATCGAGAAACAACTTCAAAATATTCAAAACTCAGGTAGGAGTGTAATATGAGTGTACAAATTCACTACCCAAAGGTCTTCGATGGCTCGTCGGTCATGGACTAGAGAATATTGATTATCAGACTAAAGGATTCATTGATTTCAAACAAAGACTTGATTGAACTTTTGGGATGGCTGTGTATGAGGGAAAGAGACAAACTGCAAAGAGGCCGACTTAGACTTGGTAAAAACTTCCCTTGGACAATATCACGAGAAATGATGAGACTCAGGTAGCATGGAATTAACATAAGTTTACGAGGCAGGAGGCAATGCAAAATCTCCGTATGTTTGGAAGAATAACCAAAGGGAGGAGGACATAGCTCTATGTAGCGAGAACATCCTCCTAAAGTCATATTAAATCCCATAGTTTGACGAACAAATGGATAGATGTGATTTATCCAAGGGTGACTCATTATGCTGCTAATAAAGAAAATACTTTCCCTTCCTCTTTTTGGGGTATATTTGTTTTTTGTTTTTTTTTGTCTTTTTCAATAATTTTGGAAAAAGAATAAAAGAATGCTATGTTACAAAGGAGGAATGAGTGTCAAAAACATACAAGTTCGAGGTGCAAGGACAAGACTGATGTTCAAAGAAAGGACACTCGGGAAAAATCCCTCCTGGGACCAAAGGTGTCAAGACATAGAGTCAAAGTGCTACAGGGCTTGCATATAAGGCATGCTTCAAATCGTTTAGTTGAGAGCAACATGGAGCTAGAATTAGACCAAAGACATAGGTATGCAAACACTATTAACAAAACACACAATGGTAACATACTTCGATGTAATTTTAACAATCCCAGAGAAGGTAATCTCGACGGTTTTTCATATTTAGAGAGTCTGAAAAACATAAAAGGAGACTCCAATGGGGTACCTTTTCCAAAAGAAGTCTAATTGGTTTGAAAAAGGGGTAAATTAACATTGAAAAGATGTCTATTCAAAATCATTTTAATGAGTGTGATAAAGACAAGATCACTCGGCCATTTTTTCATTTTTAAGGAGTCTGAAAAAGGCTTAACTATGGACTCCGTCAGGAATGTTCTTTTGGACCATTTTAACGAGTGTGAAAGAATAAGGTCACTCGATGATCTTTCAATTTTAGGGACTCTGAAAAGAGCTTAACTATGGACTTAGTGGGGGTTCCTTTTTCATACATTTAGTCCCTCGGGCCCGAAAAAGGGTTAAAATGATACCTGAGGGTACTCTTCTAGAGAGCTGGAGTTCCTTATAGTATACCTTTGTTTGTACAGTTGACCATCCAGACCGAAAAAGGGGTAAACTAATGCTGGATAGACGTGACTTCAAATTTCAGTTTACTGAGTGTGAAAGACCACAAGATTTCTCAGAAATCTTTTCATGTTTAGAGGGTCTGAAAAGGGCTTAAAAGAAGACCCATGTAAGGAATGTTCTTCTGGACCAATTTAACGAGTGTGAAGAAACAAGGTCACTCGACAATATTTTCATCTTTAGGGAGTCTGAAAAGGGCGTAAAGAAGACTCCATTGGGGGATATGAATCAAGTATGGAACTGGTTCAAGTAGAGCCCACTGTTAGGCTCAGACCAAGAGTCTCTTCGATAGTCAACTTGGGAGGTTTCCCTAAAGGGAAGAAAACACAAACCATGGTGTAATTTCTCCTGCGGTATAGAAATCGTAGTCATGGTTTCCAGGATAGCCTCATCTGAAGGAAATTCAAACTCTAAGAAATCACACAAATGAGGGTCGACAGTCCCAAAGGGTGAAGTAAACTGACCATACTCCATATGATGATGGAGGTTCTGGCTAGGACTGGTAGAGTATATCAATGAAGAATCACGATCATGAGGGCTTGAGGATCTACTAACAATGAGATCAGACTCAAAAGGATACTCAAGCCCACTTGGACCAAGAGGGGGAAGCAAGGGCTCCCATGACCCCATTGGATACACCAATGGATCAATTGTTGATTCCAAGTCTTGAGAAAGAAAACATGATTGCATAGGTTCCTTCTCATAAGAAATTGAAAATCGAGGATAAGATGCCACATAATTAACCCATGGTGGGGTAGAGTCTGCACAAATGCTAGGAACATATAAAGGGGTAGTCTGAAATAATGCTAAATTAGGATGGTGATTATCAGATCCCAGCTGGTCGATAGTGACAATGCTTCCATTGTGAGGGAAATGCATCACCCAGAAGAGTGTAGATACCACAACGCTCATAGCATATACATAATCATGCCCGAGAAGAATATTGATATCTAACGGTCCTTGCACCACTATAATATCAACAAGGACAGTCATTCCACCTAACGAGGTAGGTAATTGAGGAAGAACCCCCAAATATTCACTAGGACGTCTGTCAAAAGACAAATTTTCATGTGAAGAAGACAAAATCTCGAGAGATCCCAAGAATTTCCAAACCAAGGAGGATAAAATACTTGCGTAGGCTCCTTCATCCACAATACATCGATAAATATTTTTTGAATTAACTTCAACCCTTATTTGAAAGGGTGTGGAGGAAGGAAGATGAGGCTCAACAAGGTCATTCCAATCAAAGGAAACCATCCTAGGGCTTGGAGGGGTTGTGCTCGGAATGAGCAGAATGCCCCCTTATTTTGGAAGTATTGAATCAGAATTCTAAAAACATAGTTGGTAGACACGTCATTCCCCAAAAGAAGAGTGGGATCATCTGATGACTGCATTGGCATGACCAATTTCGCAACCAATGGATGAATAGGCTGTGGGACTACATGGTCTAAAGGCACCTCACCTCCCAAAAGAGGAGTGGGATCAGTCGATGACCGCATCGGCATGACCACTTTCACAACCAATGGCTAAATAGGCTACGAGACTACATGGTCTAAAGGCACCTCACCCCCCAAAAGAGGAGTGGGATCAACCAATGACTGCATTGGCATGACCACTTTCTCAACTAATGACTGAATAGGCTGAGAGAATACAAGGTTTAAAGGCACCTCACCCCCAAAATAGGAGTGGGATCAGTTGATAACTGCATCGGCATGACCACTTTTGCAACCCATGGATGAATAGGCTACGAGACTACATGGTCTAAAGGAACCTCACCCTCCAAAAGAGGAGTGGGATCAGCCAATGACTGAATCAGCATGACCACTTTCATAACCAATGGTTGAATAGACTACGAGGAAACCTCAAAATACTCAGAATCATAAGAGCTTGTAGATAGGGAGCACAATCTTTGTACCTCTGGAATGCCAGGGCACAAATCAGTAAGGTGATCTCCCTTGCAAAGCTTACAAGGGAACTTAGTCTTATGTCCTATCTGTCTAGGTTTCTCAACAAAATTAATGCCCCCCACATGAATAGCAGTGGTTGGTTGCACATCTCCAACATGACTTGCAGAGGTTAGTGATGGGTCGATAACATGACTCACAGAGGCTACTGACCTATTGCCATTATGACTAGCAGGGACTGGACGTTTCCCCCCAGCATGACTTGCAGAGGGTGGGTGATTGCCCCCAACATAACTTGCAGAGGCTGGGTGCTGGTCTTCAATGTGACTTGCAGAGGTTGTAGACCTATCTCCAACATGACTCACAGAGGTTGGTGATTTCTTCTTCCTATTCTTCCTCTTTCTATTTCATTTAGACTTTTGGTTACTAGTAACTGTACTTTCACTAGAGGTGGGAGAAGGAGGAGGAGAAGACTTTGCTGAAGAAGAAACATCAACAGGGTTCCTAGGACATAAAGTTCTTAACTAAGAAGCATCAAGATAATTTGGGACATTTGGAATGGTACCCAACCAAACCGGTAGTCCCACATTCAACCCAAGAATGTACAAAGTGGCCATCAAAGGGACAAAAACGTTTTTGAAGAAGGGAAAAGCACAAGAATCCCCTTGTGAAGGGGCTCCTTAGTTGGTATCGCTGGGAACTTTAGCCATGAAGATCTTATGCACAGGATCTCCCTTTTTGGGATTGTTCAAGTCCGTAAAAGTCTCACACACTGACTTTGGTGAACTAGTGTTATCGAAACAACGCCTATAAAGAGGCGGCTCCATGTTTCTAAGCAGAAGACTGAAAAGTCCTCTCAACCGGTGGAGTGGGCAGTCTACCACCCTAGGTTAGATACCCAAATCCACAACTGACTAAATCACTATGGAAAAATAGGGAGCACAGAGCACACACTAAAAGTTCCTAAAGGTAAATCAAGCAAACGACTAACTATTTGGAAGAATAGTTACACCAACCAACACTAGAGAAACTTACCGATGCAAGTGAAACTCGAATACGGAAGCACCCTCCAGGTATACTCTGCAAAGAATGGCCTGATGTCTGCCTTAGGTACTGCGGTATACCCCCATGGTCACCTGTGTAAGTCCCTAAAATAAAGGCAACTAGGTTGCCAGCTCGTGAACAATCACTAGGTGGGCATAGTCGACAGTTAGGTGGACCGCAATGAGCAGGGTATCAAGCCCGAAACCTATCAAGGGTATCAAAAGAAAGTGTTCCAGAAGATGATTAAGGACCTCAAATGGATTCGAGAACCACAAAGCTCCGTGGAATATGCGATCAATGGAATCCCAAGACAAGTCCTCTATATGCGTTCCCCACTATGCTTGGTCCGGCTTTGGAGGGGTTATCTCCGCTACCTTTCCACACGTGACCTCATGTTTAGCCCTTTTGTTAGAGGGGGGTCCCAGATAGTTTCCACATTACTAGACTTCTACACTACTTAGCACAGACTCATATGTTTTTTTTATAGCCTTGAAGAGTTTCCTCTCCAACCTAAATCAAGGCTCTAGCCTATTCTAGTTCATGGACCCTACAAACATAAACTCTAGTACATCTTAATTAGCGTTTTTTTTGCTAGCTTGATTTACTCAAAAGGGTACAATAGTGCCACTGATGGTGTTAAGACTCTTGTGAAAAATGTTGAAACTTATATGAACACTGGCAAAGAATGATTATAATTTTTTTTTTTTGAAATGCTTTTTAAAATTAGAAGAAAACACAACGCTATGCTAATTTTCTTTTTCTTTTTCAAATAACAATGCAAAGAAAATGCCAGGAAAGAAAGAGATCTAACAAACTAAGTTTTTTTTTTATATTTTCTTCCAATAAAAGAAGAAATAAAAAAATATTCTAAAAGAAACTGATGAATGCATGATTCATGGCCCCCCTCAGCCATGAGGGGGATTTTTTTTTCAAAATGCAACTCATTATTCTTAAAATTTCAAGCTAAAAATAAGTTAAAAAAGCTAAGAAACACAAGAAATCTTCTAAATGAAAAGAAAACTATAATAGAGTCCAAACCTAGGCTACGATTCTATGGCAGACACCAAAAACCCTGAGAGGTATAACTCTTGACAAGGAAAGGATGACTGCCTCTCCTTAAACCAAAAAAATTTCTCAACAGGCACGCTGATGACAGTTCAACAGCCAACGTGTGCACATGAGTTGTGTAAGGTCAGAGCGTGTGTACACGCATGTAGACCTTATGCAGGCCGCATGTACTTCTGCAACTCTTCAAAAAATGAAACTATAAGAAATCAAGCACTGGCAAAGACTACTGGTATTGAGAACCAAAATCTCTTGAAGACTCAAAAACTTACTTTGACAAAAAAAGAAAACAATTGAAGGAAAATTTCATAGAACAAACCAATCTGAGGTAAAAACTAAGCTATAGACTACAAACAACAAAGACTAGAAAGAGTTCTAGAAAACCCCTAAGAAGGATTATTCTTGACAGGGGAGAGGATGACTGCCTCTCTAAAATAATTTTTTTGGAATCATACACGCGACTGGCACTTCCTTATCTAGCGTGTACACACGGGCTGTGGGAAGGTAGGTTGTGGGTACATGCGTGTAAACCTTATACAGGCCGCACGTACCTCTGTGGGTCTCGAAAAAAAAATGCAGTCAAGCAAAGAAACAAAGATAACTGGTATGGAAGACCAGAATCTTTGTTAGCTCAGACTTTTGCAAAAACTTTAAAAACAAGAAATGCAACCGGTTCTTAAAAATTCCCAAGATTTTTTTTTTCCAAAAACCCTAGAGATCCCTAGTATGGTCGCCAATTCTGTCGTGGGTGGGAAATCCCTCCTATGGACTAGCACTAAGGGTTTTATCATGCATGCAAAAATGACCTAAAGATTCTTACTTTTTACCATCATCCCATGCCTAAACCCCCGTTACTCATATATAAATACAAGGCTCAAGATATTAAGTTGACGTACCTTATTTTTCGTGTTTGAAGTCGATCCCTTTTCATGCTTGGTCATTCTTTGAATGAAAATATCCTCCCCATGCTGACCTGCATTCACTAAATACAAACAAAGAAATCCACATGTATTTGATCTATGAACTAACGGGTTAGAGATTTAATCAATCCTACAATCAATATTCCAATAATGACAATCTCATATGGCGGGACGGGAAAATAAATTCTTTTATTACCTTCACAATGATACCTTACAATGATAAATTCAACTACTGCTCCTCGATCCTGGTCTTGGGCTCTTCTTCCACTATCTTCCAACTACTTTGATCTATATTTCACTTTGCACAAGGATGGCTAAAGGTTGGGACAAAGGGAATGCTTAATCGGGCATAGTTTCTTTACTATGATTCTCCCCCTTTCAAATGGGACCGATAACCCTTCTTTTATAGGCTAGAAGAAGTTAGGTATTTGGTCGAGTGACTGGCCATGCATGGCCGAAAGGTTTAGTTAACTTACCCAAAGCTGTGTGTTCTGTCAACAACTTTCCTTTTTTCGTGCTTTTGTAGGTACACACAGGCTGTCTTGGGTCAGCTAGCATGTACACATGTGCAGTAATGGAGCAGTGCATGTGGGACTTTATAAAAGGGGTTTTTAAGAAGAGTTGTTCAACAATGTTTTGGCAAAGAAGGAATCTGAGATGGCCTGATGCTAGGTAAGCATGTATGGTGCAAATTAGGGTTATAACACTGGGTGCAGGCCAAGGAAAGGAGGAATGTTGAGCGGAAAAGCATTATCCCCATAGCCTTGGTGATAGTGTATGGTCCATAACAGAGTGGGAGAAGCTTCCGATGGGGTCCTGTAAGGAATTCTTTCTACAATTGCAACCAAAATTTGTCGCCCACCTGAAACTTATGTGGAACCCGATGTTTATCATGGCACTACTTGTACTTGTCATTGGACTTCTGTAGGATATCCTGAATCTATTGGCAGATGTGCTGGATCCTCTCAATGAACCGAGTGTCTTTGTTAGCCTCAATTGAAGCAGGAGATGAGTCGATCGAGGTGACTGCAAGGGGAAGTACAACATCTATGGGACCCAATGTTTGGAATGCCAACCCCACCTGAGAGGGATTGTGGCCGGTTCAGCTATGTAGGGCTCGGTTGTTGCTATGCTGGACATAGGGAAGACTCTCATCCCATGTGCGAGGGTGCTTGCAATTATACATGCATGGGATATGCATGATCATTCGATTTACAACCTCGATTTGGCCATCTGTTTGGGGGTGGAAGGCTGTGGATTTGGTGAGCTTGGTGTCCAGTAGTGACCAGAGGCACGACTAGAATGTGCTGAGAAATTGACTGTCCCGATCTGAGAAAATGGTTTGTGAGATTCCAAAATGTACCCAGACTCATTCAAAGAAGACCTTGGTAGTGGCTTCTACTATGATGCTCTTCTTGCAAGAAACCAGAATCACCATCTTAGAAAAGTGATCAACAACCACAAAAACATAGTCATTTCCCCACTTGGTGGAAGGGAGGCTTGACATGTAGTCCATTGACATGGATTCCCATGGCCTGTCAGGAGTAGGAAGAGGGGTGCACATGCCCTATTTCTTAGTGGTTGGTTTGGAAATAGCACAGGCAGTGCAAGACCTGATAGACTTGCTGACCTCCTGTTGAAGTTTTGGCCAGTATAAATGTTTTTGTAGCATCACCACTGTCTTTTCGATGTTGAAGTGTCCTACCTCCTGACTGTAGTGGGATTCCCAGATCAGCTTCACTCACTCACTTGATGGAACACAGATATGGACCATATGACACAACAACCCATCTTGAAGAGGGAAATTATCGACAACTTCCTTTGCACCCAATATTTGGTAGGTGGTTGCAAATTCCGGGTCTGTTTCATAGAGTTGGGACCATCCAGAGGTCTCATGGCCATAGGATTCTAGCACTGTGGTGAGTGCCATGACTGGTGGTCTACTAAGGCAATCAACGACGCGGTTAGTGCTTCCTATTTTATACTTTAGGAAGCAATCCTCCATCCTTAGGAAGCAATGTTATCCATTACATTGAGTTCCCCCATCAGATGAGGAAATTTCTGTTGAAGTTGGCCCCATGTGAGGCACTTTCCTTGGTGCAGGAACTTCCTTGCTTCGACGACTCGATAAATATGGATCCTTTTTTGTTGATTTCCCTTGATATGTGTGCCCAAAATCTAATCACCTAATGCCTGTTGTATGCAGTCGAGGTTGAGCACTTTTGGTGTCATCTTTTCTGCTACGTTTGAGGTGTCCAATAATGGTGTGAAATAAGGCCGAAGGAGGTCCATGTTGAACAATGGGTGTAGGAAAAGGAAAGGGGGAATGTTGAGCACAAAATAATTATCCCCCACAACCTTGGTGATGGTATATGGCCCATAATGGAGTGGGTGAAGCTTCCGATGCAGTCCTGTAAGGCATTCTTTCTGCAAGTGCAACCAAACTTTTTCGCCCACCTGAAACTTATGTGGAACCCAATGTTGATCATTTCACTGCTTGTACTTATCATTGGACTACTGTAGGATATCCTAAACCTGTTGGCAGATGTGCTAGATCCTCTCAATGAACTAGGTGGCTTTGTTAGCCTCAGTTGAAGCAGGAGAGGAGTTGGTCGAGGTGACCGCAAGGGGAAGTGAAACACCTATGGGACCCAATGGTTGGGATCCCAACCCCACTTGAAAGGGGTTGTGGCTGGTTCATCTATGTAGGGCTCGGCTGTAGCTATGTTGGACATAGGGAAGACTCTCATCCCATGTGCAAGGGTTCTTGTATTTATACATGCGTGGGATATGCATGATCATTCAATTTACGACCTTGGTTTGGCCATTTGTCTGGGGGTGGAAGGCCATGGATTTGGTGAGCTTGGTGTCCAAAAATGACTAGAGGCTCGACCAGAATGTGCTAATAAATTGATTATCCTGATCTGAGACAATGGTTTGTGGGATTCCAAAATGTATCGAGACTCATTCAAAGAATATCTTGGCAATGGATTCTATTGTGATGCTCTTCTTGCAAGAAACAAGAATCGCCATCTTAGAAAAGCAATCAACAACCACAAAAACACAGTCATTTCCCCTCTTGGTGAACGAGAGGCCCGACATGTATTCCATTGAGATGGATTCCCATGGTTTGTCAGGAGTAGAAAGAGGGGTGTACAGGCCCTGTTTCTTAGTGGTTGGTTTGGTAATAGTGCAGGCAGTGCAAGACCTTCTATACTTGCTGACCTCCTTTCGAATTTTTGGGTAGTAGAAATTTTTTTGTAGCATCACCATTGTCTTTTCGATGCTGAAGTGTCCTACCTCTTGACTGTAGTGGGCTTCCCAAATCAGCTTCGCTCGCTCACATGATGGAACACATATATGCCCCATATGAAACAACAACCCATCCTGAAGAGGGAAATTATCGACAACTGCCTTTGCACCCAACATTTGGTAGGTGGTTGCAAAGCCCAAGTCTGTTTCATAGAGTTGGGGCCATCCAGAGGTCTCATGGCCACAGGAGTCTAGCACTGTGGTGAGTTTCGTGACTGGTGGTCTATTGAGGCAATCAGTGACGCGGTTGATGCTTCCTATTTTATACTTTATGTTGAGGTGGAATTGCTTCAAGTATGTGGAACATTTTTTATGGTGGTCATTCTACAATTTTCCTTGTGTCTACATGAACTGCAATGGATTATGATTAGTGTGGATGCCTGTCTCCCTCCCAATAATGTAATTTCTCCACAGGCCGTAGTCTCACACAATGGAGTATATTTCTTTGTCATAAGTAGGGTACTTACAGACAACATCTGATAGTGTCACACTATGATAGGCCACATGGAGGCCATGCTATATGAGAATGACACCCACAACATAGTTTGAAGCATCAGTCTCAATCTCAAAGTGTTGTTGTAGGTCTGGTAGCGAAAATACTGGGGATGAGCATAAGCACTGCTTCAAATCATCGAACACTTGTTGTTGGGGCCGACCCCATGCAAATTTTGCCTTACCACCACCCCTAGTTATTTGGCTGAGGGCCCATGCAAAATGGGAGAATCACAACACAAACCTGCGGTAGAAATTGGCAAGGCCCAAGAAGCTTCGAAGCTCAGTGAGTGTGGTTGGGGATGGCCAGTCACGGATGGCTTGGATCTTGGCTGGATCCACATGTACGCCGTGTTGATCAATGATGTAGCCTAGGTAATGGACCATGTCCATGCCGAAGGAGCATTTTTCCAATTTGGTGTATAGCTTGAGTTACCGTAGGGTGTGCATAACTTATTGTATATGCTACAAGTGTTCGGCCCAAGTCTTGTTTTAAATGAGAATGTCATGCAGATACACCAGTACAAAAGTATTGGTTAATAGTCATAAGATATCATCCATCATCCTCATGAAAGTGGCTGGAGCATTTGTCATACCAAAGGGATGACAAACCATTCAAAAAGTCCTTCTTTGACTTGAAGTGTCCTACCACCCGACTGTAGTGGGATTCCTAGATCAGCTTCGCTCGCTCACTTGTTGGAATACATATATGGCCCATATGACATAACAAACCATCCTAAAGATGGAAATTATTGACAACTGCCTTTGCACCTAATATTTGGTAGGTGGTGGTGAAGTCTAGGTTTGTTTCATAGAGTTGGGGCCATCCTGATGTCTCATGGCCACAAGAGTCTAGCACTGTGGTGAGTGTCGTGACTGGTGGTCTGCTAAGGAAATCAACGACGCGGTTGGTTCTTCCTATTTTGTACTTGATGTTGAGGTGGAATTTCTGCAAGTATGTGGACCACCTTTGATGGTGGTCATTCTGCAATTTCTGTTGTGTCTGCATGAACTGCAGTGGCTTATGATCAGTGTGGATGACTGTCTCGCTCCCAAGAATGTAATGTCTCCATTGGCGGCAGGCTTGCACAATGGAGTACAATTCTTTTTCATAAGTAGGGTACTTACGGAAATCATCTGATAGTGTCACACTATGATAGGCCACGGGGTGGCCATGCTACACGAGAACGACACCCACTGCATAGTCTGAAGCATCAATCTCAATCTCAAAGGGTTGCTGCAGGTTTGGTAGTGAAAGTACTGGGGTTGAGTAAAATCACTGCTTCAAATAATTGAACACTTTTTGTTGGGGCCAGCTCCATGCAAGGTTCACCTTATCACCACCATTGGTTATTTGGATAAGGTTCCATGCAATATGGGAGTATCGCAACACAAACCTGTGGTGGAAATTGGCAAGGCCTAAGAAGCTCCAAAGCTCAATGAGTGTGGTTGGGGTTGGCCAGTCACGGATGACTTGGATCTTGGCTAGATCCACATGTACGCCATGTTCATCAATTATGTATCCTAGGTAATGGACCCTGTCCATGTTGAAGGAGAATTTTTCCAAGTTGGCGTATAGCTTGTGCTGCTGCAGGGTGTGCAGAACCTGTAGAATATGCTGCAAGTGTTCAGCCCAAGTCTTGCTGTAAATGAGAATGTCATCCAGATACACCACTACAAAAGTATTGGCGAATGGTCACAAGATATCATCCATCATGCTCATGAAAGTGGCTGGATCATTTTTCAGACCAAAGGGCATGACCAACCATTCAAAAAGGCCTTCCTTTGACTTGAAGGAGGTCTTCCATACATCTATTTGTTCTATCGAGACCTAGTGGTAGCCAGAATTTATATCAATCTTACTAAAGTATTTGGCCCCCATGAGTTGATCAAGGAGGTCGTCGATTCGGGGAATCAGGTACCGGTTTCTAACTGTGATTTTATTTAGAGCCTGATAATCAATGCAAAGTCTCCAGGTTCCATATTTCTTCTCTACCAGCACGATTGGGCTCCCGCAAGGTGATGAACTGGGATGGATGTGCCCCTTGTGGATAAATTATTGGATCTGTCACTTAATCTCCTCATTCTCTAATCGAGAGAGATGATCGGGGTCAGATTGATGGGGTACTTGACCTGGAAGTGCAGAGGTACCCCAGTAGGTCGAGAGAAGATATCTGAGTATTTTTCCACAACCTTATCTACTTGTTTCTGTTGTGTGGAGAGTTCGGTCACAGAGACCTTGGATGTAGCTGTGATTTTTCTCTCATTATGAGAGCGAATCATGAAGAAGACAAACTTCCCCGTCTGAGATATGACCTTCTTGCATTGCTTAGTAGAGATCAAGGAAATGGCACTAGGCGGGATAGCCTCAGGTATCCTATACAATTTCCTGTTCAAAGTAATAATAACACTACGAGGCCTAGACTCATATACAACATGACGTTTTCATAAATAAGGTTGGCCCAAAAGAACATCACAAACTTCGAGAGGAGCAAAATCACACAATACCTTGTCTTTGAAGGTCTTGATGTCGTATGATAGTCAACACTTTTAGCTGATGTGGAGATTGCTTCCTTGGTAGAGCCATCCAATGGTGTAGGGTTGTGGGTGCAGCATTGTTGGTAGGGCCAGCCGCTTGACAACCTCTGCTGAGATGACATTCTTCTGGCTACCACTATCAACGATGAAGTGCAACGGGGTGCATTTTACCCACATCTTTGAATGGGAGAGGTGATCTCCTTCTTCTGGCTCATCTGGTTCTAACTCAGAGTCAAAACCCGAATCTGATTCAGAGGCTTTCACTTCGGCCACCAACGTCTTCTTTGAGTGGCAGTCGACAGTGTTATGCCAAGGGATGTTATGGAAGTCGCACCACTTCTCGGTATCTTTCTTTGTCTTTCCGGTGTCCTTATTTGCTTGCAGCTTGGACTGGTTGTCCTAATAGTGTCCATGTTTTCTCTGTACTTTGTTTTGTGGGTTGGGGCCACCCTTCCTGTCTTTTGTTGTGAGGGTTTCCCCATCTCAAATTGTTGTGTCTTTTGTTTAAGCTTCTACTCGATTTTGACAGCATATTGGTAAGCCACACCCAAGGATGAGATGTCCAGAAATTCCATTTTAGTCTAGATGTATCTATGCATAGCACTGGGATGCTTGAGCACTACATGTCACTTTGAATCTTTGATACCCAGCTTGGTGCGCAAGGTATTGAAGATATTTGTGAAACCTAGCACTGCTTGGTCTCTTTCTTTCCGTAGTGTGGTCCATTTGGTATACAAGTCATCATAATTTGAGATAGGGTAGTATTGTTCCTTAATAGCATCCCTGAAGGATTCATAGGTGGCCATGACTGTAAATAATGAGGGTTCCTCTATTTCCTTTTTCTCACCGAAAGTTTCCCACCAATATTTGACATGGGGAATGGCTTTGAGGAGCGCATAAGTAATATTTTCTCTATTTGATAAGTTATGGACAGAAAAATACCCTTCTATTAGATTCAAACACTTGTCTATAGCATATGTGTCTATCTGACCTTCAAATATAGGAATATAAAAGTTTATTTGTACCTTGAAGTGGGTGGTGCCTCCCCTCGAAGAAGATGCGTTTCTTGTTGGTAGTCGCCAAAGGATTTGCACGAAATTATCCATCATCTATTTCCTCTATTGCATGTGGGCTTCCTCAATAAATAGTTTGAAAGGATATCCTATCCCATGATATTTATTTTCTCCTTCCATGAGAGGTCGCTTGGGTGTGCGAGAGATTTTTTCCTCAAGAGAAACAAGTTTGAGACCCAACTCTTTCTACTCCGAACTCGTTGGGGACATGCATTAAGATGACAAGGAGCAAACCTCTCTGATACCACTAATCCCGATTTTATGAGCTGAAAAAAATTACTACAGATTACTACTAGATGCTTAAAACAGAATAACAGAGATACAGTAAAACTGGTTTTCTATTCAATAATTTAATAAGTTGAAACTGTAAAATGCAGCGGAAAACAAGCTTGTTGGAATGGTGGCGGCTTATCTCTCATAAGAGATGTGACAACTGCACTCATTTGCAAGAAGATGATTACAATGAGGCTCTCAAAGCCTTTTTTCAATAAGAAGGAGTTTCAAAAACCCTAAACATCCAAAAACCTAACCCTAGGAGATGAAGCGTCGAAAGTCATCTGGGCCCCGTTTGGGTAAGTTAGTACATCAACTTCCCGGGGTTGTAACTTTTGCATACGATCTCTGTTTTAGGCATATGATAGCCCATTGGAAATATCTATCCGAGAAATACAATAATTACAAAAAAATTTATGATGAAATTTTTCAACGGAAACATACCCCAAAAAATGTCGTTCAGGGCCTCAAAACGGCTCCGGAAGTTTAGGACCCGAAAAACTGCTAAAAATAGTAAATTATCAAAATTGCTAGAAATTTGTTGTGATCTAGATGGAAAAGGTGGGTGGACAACGACATCCACCTGGATCAATCCTCCATCCTTAAGAGGAAATGGTCTCCATTGCGTTGAGGTCCCCCATCAGATGAGGAAATTTCTACTGAATTTGGCCTCAGGTGAGACACTTGCCTTGGTGTAGGAGCTGCCCTGCTTTGATGACTTGATAAAGCTGGATCCTTTGTTGTAAAGTTCCCTTGCTCTATGTGTAGACAATTTGATCACTGGATGCCTATTTTATGCATTTAGGGTTGATCTCTTTTGGTGTCATCTTTTCTACTACGTCTGAGGTGTCCAATAATGGTGGGAAATAAGGCCGAAGGAGGTCCACGTTGAATACTGGGTGCAGGTCAAGGAAAGGAGGAATGTTGAGCACAAAAGCATTATCCCCCATAGACTTGGTGATGGTGTACGACCCATAATGGAGTGGGTGAAGCTTCCAATGGGGTTCTATAAGGCGTTCTTTCTGCAAGTGAAACCAAACTTTGTCACCCACCTGAAACTTATGTGGAACCCGATGTTGATCATGGTGCTACTTATACTTGTCATTGAACTTTTGTAGGATATCCTGAACCTGTTGGCAGATGTGTTGGATCCTCTCAATGAACTGGGTGGCTTTGTCAGCCTCAGTTGAAGTAGGAGAGGAGTCGATCGAGGTGACTGCAAGGGGAAGTCCAACATCTATGGGACCCAATGGTTGGAATCCCAACCCAACCTGAAAGGGGTTGTGTCCGGTTTAGCTATGCAGGGTTTGGTTGTAGCTATGATGGACATAGGGAAGACTCTCATCCCATGTGTGAGGGTTCTTGGAATTACACATGTGCAGGATATGCATGATCATTCGATTTATGAACTTGGTTTGGCCATCTGTCTGGGGGTGTAAGGCCATGGATTTAGTGAGCTTGGTGTCCAGCAGTGACTAGAGGCTCGACTAGAATGTGCTAAAAATCGACTGTCCTAATTTGAGACAATGGTTTGTGGGATTCCATAATGTACCCAGACTCGTTCAAAGAATATCTTGGCAGTGGATTCTATTTTGATTCTCTTCTTGCAAGCAACCAGAATCACCATCTTAGAAAAGCGATCAACAACCAAAAAAACATAGTCATTTCCCCTTTTGGTGGATGGGAGGCCCGACATGTAGTCCATTGAGATGGATTCCCATGGCCTGTTAGGAGTAGGAAGAGGGGTGTACAGGCCCTGTTTCTTAGTGTTTGGTTTGGCAATAGCACAGGTAGTGCAAGACCTAATATACTTGCTGACTTCCTATTGAAGTTTCATCCAGTAGAAATGTTTTTGTAGAATCACCACTGTCTTTTCGACGCTGAAGTGTCCTGCCACCTGACTGTAGTGGGATTCCTAGATCAACTTCGCTCACTCACTTGATGGAACACATATATGGGCCATACGACACAATAACCCATCTTGAAGATGGAAATTAATGACAACTGCCTTTGCACCCAATATTTGGTAGGTGGTGGCGAAGTTCGGGTCTATTTCATAGAGTTGGGGCCATCCTGAGGTCTCATGGCCACAGGAGTCTAGCACTGTGGTGAGTGTCACGACTGTTGGTCTGCTTAGGAAATCAATGATGTGGTTGGTGCTTCCTATTTTTTACTTGATTTTGAGGTGGAATTTCTACAAGTATGTGGACCACCTTTGATGGTGGTCATTCTACAATTTTTGTTGTGTCTGCATGAACTACAGTGGCTTATGATAAGTGTGGATGAATGTCTCGCTCCCAAAAATGTAATGTCTCCACTGGTGGCAGGCTTGCACAATGGAGAAAATTTCTTTGTCATAAGTAGGGTACTTATGGAAAACATTTGATAGTGTCACACTATGATAGGTGACGGGGTGGCTGTGCTGCGTGAGAACGACACCCACAACATAGTTTGAAGCATCGGTCTCAATCTCAAAGGGTTGTTGTAGGTCTAGAAGTGAAAGTTTGGGGTTGAGCACAAGAATTACTTAAAATCATCGAATGCTTGCTTTTTGGTCTGGCCCCATGCAAATTTTTCCTTACCACCACTCCTGGTTATTTGGCTGAGGGCCCATGCAATATGGGAGAATCCCAACACAAACCTATAGTAGAAATTAGCAAGGCCCAAGAAGCTCTGAATATTAGTGAGTATGGTTGGGGCTGGCCAGTCATGGATGACTTGGATCTTAGCTGGATCCACATGTACGCCATGTTGATCAATGATGTAGCCTAGGTAATGGACCCTATCCATGCCGAAGGAGCATTTTTCCAAGTTGGCATATAGCTTGTGCTGCCACAAGGTGTGCATACCTTGTTGAATATGCTGCAAGTGTTCGGCCTAGGTCTTGTTGTAAATGAGAATGTCATTCTGATACACCAATACAAAATTTTTGGTGAATGGTCACAGGATATCATCCATCATCCTCATGAAAGTGGATGGATCATTTGTTAGACCAAAGGGCATGACCAACCATTCAAAAATGCCTTCCTTTGAATTGAAGGAGGTCTTCCATACATCTGTTTGTTCTATCGAGACCTGGTGGTAGCCAAACTTCAGATCAATCTTACTGAAGTATTTGGCCCTCATGAGTTGATTAGGTAGGTCATCGATTTGGGGAATCAGGTACTAGTTTCTGACTGTGATTTTATTCAGAGCTCGATAATCAATGAAAAGTCACCAGGTTCCATATTTCTTCTGTACCAACATGATTGGGCTCCCGCAAGGTGATGAGCTGGGATGGATGTGCCCCTTCTGGAGTGATTCTTGGATCTATCTCTTGATCTCCTCATTATTTAATAGAGAGAGACGATAGGGGTCATATTGATGGGGTGCTTGACCTGGCAGTGCAGAGGTACCCCGGTAGGTGAGGAGAAGATATTAGAGTATTCTTGCATGACCTTATCTACTTGCTTCTATTGTGTGGAGAGTTCGGTCGCAGAGACCCTTGATGTGGCTGTGATTTTTCTCTCATTCTGAGAGAGAATCATGAAGAAGACAAACTTCCTCATCTGAGATATGACCTTCCTTCATTTCTTAGTAGAGATCAAGGAAATAACACTAGGTGGGACAGCCTCGGGTATTCTGTACAATTTCCTGTTCAAAGTAATAATAATACTATAAGGCCTAGACTCGTATACAATATGACATTTCCATAAATAAGGTTGGCCCAAAAGAACATCACAAACTTCGAGAGGAGAAACATCACACAATACCTTGTCTTTGAAGGGCTTGATGTTGTATGACAATTGACACATTTTGTTGATGTGGAGATCGCTTCCTTGGCAGATCCATCCAATGGTGTAGGGTTGTGGGTGCAACATTGTCGGAAGGGCCAGCCACTTGAAAACCTCTATTGAGATGATTTTCTTCTAGCTACCACTATCAACAATGAAATGCAGCGGGGTGCATTTTACCCACATCTGTGAATGGAAGAGGCGCTCTCCTTCTTCTGGCTCATCTGGTTCACCATACTGGAGCTTGGTGGTAGCAACAGTGGCACTGGGTTCTGTGTCAATGATCCATCTTCCACTTTTTGGTTCTGACTCAGAGTCAGAAGCCACATCTGATTCATAGGCTTTCACTTCGGCCACCAATGTCTTGTTTGAGTGACAATCAATAGTGTTATGCCAAGGTATTTTATGGAAGTCACACCACTTCCTGGTATCTTTATTTTTCTTTCCAGTGTCCTTCTTTACTTGCAGCTTGGACTGGTTGTCTTGATAGTGTCCATATTTTCTTTGTACTTTGTTTTGTGGGTTGCAGCCACCCCTTCCTAGCTTTTGTTGTGAGGGGTTCCCCGACCCAAATTGTCGCGTCTTTTGTTTGAGCTTCTGCTCGATTTTGACGGCATATCGGTAGACCATGCCCAAGGATGAGATGCCCAGAAATTCCATTTTGATATAGATGTATCTACAAAGCACCATGATACTTGAGCACCAGATGTTTCTTTGAAACTTTGATACCCAGCTTGGTGCACAAGGTATGGAAGATATTTGTGAAATTTGGCACTGCTTGGTCTCTTTCTTGCCGCAGTGTGGTCCATTTGGTATACAAGTCGTCATAACTTCCAACAGGGTAGTATTGTTCCTTAATAGCATAACTAAAGGATTCCCAAGTGGCTGTGACTGTAAATAATGAGGGTTCCTCTGTTTCCTTTTTCTCACAGAAAGTTTCCCACCAATCTTTGACATGGGGAACGACTTTGAGGAGCGCAAAAGTAATCTTTTCTCTATTCGATAAGTTATGGATAGAAAAATAACCTTCTAGTAGATTCAAACACTTGTCTACAACATTTTCATCTATCTAACCTTCAAATATAGAAATATCGAAGTTTATTTGTACCTTGAAGGGGGCGGTGCCTCTGCTCGAAGAAGATGTGTCGCCTGTTGGTAGTCGCCGAAGGATTTGCGCAAAATTATCCATCATCTCGTTCCTCTATTGTGTGAGGGCTTCCTCAATCAATAGTTTGAAAGGATATCCTTTCCCATCATATTTATTTTCTCCTTCCATGAGAGGTCGCTTGGGTGTGTGAGAGATTTTGTCCTCAAGAGAAAGAAGTTTGAGACCCAACTCTTTGTACTCCAACCTCGTTGGTGACATGCATTAAGACGACAAGGAGTAGACTGCTCTGATACCACTACTCCCAATTTTATGAGTAGAATGAAATGACTACAGATTACTACTATATGCTTAACACAGAATAATAGAGATACAGTAAAACTGGTTTTCTATTCAATAAGGAAATAAGCTAAAACTGTAAAATGCATCGAAAAACATGCTTGTTGGAATGGTGGCGACTTATCTTTAAGAAGAGATGTGACAACTGCACTCATTCACAAGAATATGATTACAATGAGGCTCTCAAGGCATTTTTACAATAAACAGGAGTTTCAAAAACTCTAAACATCCAAACACCTAACCCTAGGAGACGAAGCGCCAAAAGTCATGTGGGCCCCGTTTGGGTAAGTTAGTACATCAACTTCTCAGGGTCGTAACTTTTGTATACGATCTCTGTTTTAGGCGTATGATATCTCATTGGAAAGATCTATCCGAGGAATACAACAGTTGTACAAAATTTTATGATGAAATTTTGCAACGGAAAAATATCTCAAAAGACGTCGTTCAGGGCCTCAAAATGGATCTGAAAGTTCGGGATCCAAAAAACTGCTAAAAATAGTAAATTATCAAAATTGCTAGAAAGTTATTGTGAGCTATCTGGAAAAGGTGAGGGACACCGATATCCACCTGGATCAATCCTCCATCCTCAGGAAGCAATGGTCTCCATTTCTTTGATTTCCCCCATCAGATGAGGAAATTTCTACTGAATTTGGCCTCGGGTGAGGCACTTGCCTTGGTGCAGGAGTTGCCCTGCTTTGACGACTTGATAAAGTTGGATCCTTAGTTTTCGAGTTCCCTTGATCTGTGAGTCCACAATATGATCATCAGATTCCTATTGTATGAAGTTGGGTTTGAGATATTTTGGTTTCATCTTTTCTGCTACATCTGAGGTGTCCAGTAATGGTGGGAAATAAGTTTGAAGGAGGTCCACGTTGAACACTGGGTGCAGGCCAAGGAAAGGAGTAATGTTGAGTGAAAATAATTATCACCCATAGCCTTGGTGATGGTGTACGGCCCATAATGCAGTGGTAGAATCTTCCAATGGGGTCCTGTAAGGTGTTCTTTCTACAAGTGCAACCAAACTTTGTCACCCACCTAAAACTTATGTGGAACCCAATGTTGATCATGGCGTTGCTTGTACTTGTCATTGGACTTTTGTAGGATATCCTGAACTGGGTGGCTTTCTTATCCTCAGTTGAATCAGGAGAGGATTCGATCGAGGTGACCGCAAGGGGAAGTGCAACATCTATGGGACACAATGGTTGGAATCCCATCCCCACCTGAAAAGAACTATGGCTGGTTCAGTTATGCAAGGCTCGATTGTAGCTATGCTAGACATAGGGAAGATTCTCATCCCATGTGTGAGGGTTCTTGGAATTATACATTCCCGAGATATGCATGATCATTCGATTTATGACCTCGGTTTTTCCATCTGTCTGGGAGTGGAAGGCCATGGATTTGGTGAGCTTGGTGTCCAGTAGTGACCAGAGGCTTGACCAGAATGTGCTGAGAAATTGACTATCCCGATCTAAGACAATGGTTTGTGGGATTCCAAAATGTACCCAGACTCATTCAAAGAAGAGGTTGGCAGTGGCTTCTATTGTGAGGCTCTTCTTGCAAGCAACCAAAATCAAAATCTTATAAAAGCAATCAACAACCACAAAAACACAGTCATTTCCTCGCTTGGTGGACGAGAGGCCTGACATGTAGTCCATTGAGATGGATTCCCATGGCCTATTAGGAGTAGGAAGAGGGGTGTACAGGCCCTCTTTCTTAGTGGTTGGTTTGGAAATAGCACATGTAGTGCAAGACCTGATATACTTGCTGACCTCCTGTCAAAGTTTCGGCCAGTAGAAATGTTTTTGTAGCATCACCACTATCTTTTCAATGCCGAAGTGTCTTGCCACCTGACTATAGTGGGATTCCCAGACCAGATTCTCTCACTCACTTTATGGAACACATATATGACCCATACGACACAACAACCCATCTTGAAGATAGAAATTATAGACAACTCCCTTTGCACCCAATATTTGGTAGGTGGTGAAAAAGTCCTGGTTTGTTTCATAGAGTTGGGGCCATCCAGATGTCTCATAGCCACAATAGTCTAGCACTGTGGTGAGTGTTGTGATTGTTGCTCTACTGAGGCAATCAACGACACCGTTGGTTCTTCCTGTTTTATACTTGATGTTGAGGTGGAATTGCTGCAAGTATGTGGACCACTTTTGATAGCAGTCATTCTGCAATTTTCCTTATGTCTACATGAATTGTAGTGGCTTATGATCAATGTGGATGGCTGTGTCCCTCCCAAGAATGTAATGTCTCCACTAGCTACAGGCTTGCACAATGGAGTACATTTCTTTGTCATAAGTAGAGTACTTACAGACAACATCTGATAGTGTCACACTATGATAGGCCACGAGGTGGCCGTGCTACATGAGAACGACACCCACAACATAGTATAAAGCATCAGTGTCAATCTCAAAGGGTTGTTGTAGGTCTAGTAGTGAAAGTACTGGGGCTGAGCACAAGTGCTACTTCAAATCATAGAATTCTTTTTTTTGGGGCTAGCCCCATGAAAATTTCACCTTACCACCACCCCAGGTTATTTGGCTGAGGGCCCATGCAATATGGGAGAATCCCAACACTAACTTGTGGTATAAATTGGCAAGGCCCAAGAAGCTCCAAAGTTCAGTGAGTGTGGTTGGGGCTGGCCAGTTATGGATGTCCTATATCTTGGCTGGATCCACATGTACGCCATGTTGATCAATGATGTAGCCTAGGTAATGGACCCTATCCATGCTGAAGGATAATTTTTCCAAGTTGGCATATAGCTTGTGCTACCATAGGGTGTGAAGAACCTACTGAATATGCTGCAAGTGTTCAACCCAAGTCTTTCTGTAAATGAGAATGTAATCCAAATACACCACTACAAAAGTATTGGTGAATGGTCACAGGATATCATCCATAATCCTCATGAAAGTGGCTGGAGAATTTGTCAGACCAAAGGGAATGACCAACCATTTAAAAAGGTCTTCCTTTGACTTGAAGGCGGTCATCCATACATCTGTTTGTTCTATCGGGACCTGGTGGTAGCCAGACTTTAGATCAATCTTATTGAAGTATTTCCCCCCCATGAGTTGATCAAGGAGGTTGTCGATTCGGGGAATTAGGTACCATTTTCTAACTGTGATTTTATTCAGTGACCGATAATCAATGCAAAGTCACCAGGTTCCATCTTTCTTCTGTACCAACACGATTGGGCTCCCACAAGGTGATGAGATGGGACTGATGTTCGCCTTGTGGAGAAATTCTTGGATCTATTGCTTGATCTCCTCATTCTCTAACAAAGAGTGATG
This sequence comes from Picea glauca, assembly GCA_000966675.3. Lineage (NCBI taxonomy): Eukaryota > Viridiplantae > Streptophyta > Pinopsida > Pinales > Pinaceae > Picea > Picea glauca. The sequence continues at coordinate 441,034 of JZKD02S1199096.1, read as the reverse complement.
ATAGGGGTTAGATTGATGGGGTGCTTCACCTAGTAGTGCAGAGGTACCCTGGTAGGTGAGGAGAAGATATCTGAGTATTCTTCCATGACCTTATCTACTTGCTTCTGCTATGTGGATAGGTCGGTCGCAGAGACCCTGTATGTGGCTATGATTTTTCTCTCATTCTAAGAGAAAATAACAAAGAATACAAACTTCCCTGTTTGAGAGATGACCTTCCTGCATTTCTTAGTAGATATCAAGGAAATAACACTAGGTGGGACAGCCTCGGGTATCTTATACAATTTCTTGTTCAAAGTAATAATAACTCTACGAGGCCTAGACTAATATACAACATGAAATTTGCATAAATACGGTTGGACCAAAAGAACATCACAAACTTTGAGAGGAGCAACATCACACAATACCTCATCTTTGAAGGGCTTGATGTCGTATGACAGTTGACATTGTTGGTTGACGCAGAGATCCCTTCCTTAGTAGAGCCATCCAATGGTGTAGGGTTGTGGGTGCGGTGTTGTCTACAGGGCCAACCACTTGACAGCCTCTACTAAGATGAGGTTCTTCTAGATACCACTATCAACGATGAAGTGCAGCAGGGTCCCTTTACCCACATCTGTGAATGGAAGAGGCACTCTCCTTCTTCTGGCTCATCTGGTTCACCACGTTGGAGCTTGGTGGTAGCAACGATGGCATTGGGTTCTGCGTCAATGATCCATATTCCACTTTCTGGTTCTGACTTAGAGTTAGAACCCGCATCTGATTCAGAGGCTTTCACTTCGGCCACCAACATCTTCTTTGAGTGACAGTCAGTAGTGTTATGCCAAGGGATCTTATGGAAGTCACACCACTTCCCAGTATGTTTCTTTGTCTTTCCGGTGTCCTTCTTTGCTTGCGGCTTGGACTAGTTGTCCTGATAGTGTCCATATTTTCTCAATACTTTGTTTTGTGGGTTGGGGCCACCCCTTCCTAGCTTTTGTTGTGAGGGGTTCCCTTGCCCAAATTGTCCCATATTTTGTTTGAGTTTCTGCTCGATTTTGATGGCATATCTGTAGGCCGCACCCAAGGATGAGATGTGCAGAAATTACATTTCAGTATGGATGTATCTATGTAGAGCAACATGATACTTGAGCACCAGATGTCACTCTAAATATTTGATACCCAGCTTGGTGCGTAAGGTGTGGAAGACATTTGTGAAATCTAGCATTGCTTGGTCTCTTGCTTTCCATAGTGTGGTCCATTTGGTATACAATTCGTCATAAAGTCTGATAGGGTAGTATTGTTCATTAATAGAATCCCTAAAGGATACATAGGTGGCCGTGACTGTAAATAGTGAGGGTTCCTCTATTTCCTTTTTCTCACAGAAATTTTCCCACCAATCTTTGACATGGGGAACAACTTTGAGGAGCGCAAAAATAATATTTTCTCTATTCGAAAAGTTATGGACAGAAAAATACCCTTCTAGTAGATTCAACCACTTGTCTACAACATTTGTGTCTATTTGAACTTCAAATATAGGAATATCGAAGTTTATTTGTACCTTGAAGGGGGCAGTTCCTCCGCTCGAAGAAGATGCGTCACCTGTTGGTAGTCACCGAAGGATTTGAGCGAAATTATCCATCATCTCGTTCCTCTGTTGTGTGAGGGATTCCTCAATCAACAGTTTGAAAGGATATCCTGTCCCATCATCTTTATTTTCTCCTTCCATGGGAGGTCACTTGGGTGTGTGAGAGATTTTGTCCTCAAGAGAAACAAGTTCAAGACCCAACTCTTTGTACTCCAATCTCATTGGGGACATGCATTAAGATGACAAGGAGTAGACCTCTCTGATACCACTGATCCAGATTTTATGAGAAGAAAAAAATGGCTACATATTATTACTAGATGCTTAAAACAGAATAACAGAGATACAATAAAATTGGTTTTCTATTCAATAAGGAAATAAGCTGAAACTGTAAAATGTAGCGAAAAACAAGCTTGTTGGAATGGTGGCGGCTTATCTCTGAGAAGAGATGTGACGGCTATGCTCATTCGCAAGAAGATGATTACAATGAGGTTCTCAAGGAATTTTTACAATAAACAAGAGTTTCAAAAACCCTAAACATCCAAAAACCTAACCCTAGGAGATGAAGCGCCAAAAGTCATGTGGGCCCCATTTGGGTAAGTCAGTACATCAATTTCTCAGGGTCGTAACTTTTGCATACGATCTCCATTTTAGGCATATGATAGCCCATTGGAAAGATCTATATGAGGACTATAAAATTTGGACAAAATTGCGAGATAACATTTGGCAACGACTATACACCCAAAAAAACATCGTTAAGGGCCTCAAAACGGCTCCAGAAGTTCAGAACCCGAAAAACTGCTAAAAATAGTAAATTATCGAAATTTCTAGAAAGTTGTTGTGAGCTAGCTGGAAAAGGTGGGTGGCCACCAATATCCACCTGGATCAATCCTCCATCCTTAGGAAGAAATGGTCTGCATTCAGTTCCCCCATAAGACGAGGAAATTTTTGCTGAATTTGGCCCTGGGTGAGGCACTTGCCTTGGTGCAGGAGCTATCCTGCTTTGACGACTCGATAAAAATGGATCATTTTTTGTCGAGTGCCCTTGATCTGTGTGTCCACAATTTGATCACTAGATTCCCATTGTATGCAGTTGGGGATGATCTCTGTTGGTGTTAGATTTTCTTCTACGTATGAGGTGTCCAATAATGATGGGAAATAAGGCTGAAGGAGGTCCACGTTGAACACTGGGTCCATGCCAAGGAAAGGAGGAATGTTGAGTGCAATGAATTATCCCCCACATCCTTGGTGATGGTGTATGACCCATAATGGACTGGGTGAAGCTTCTGATGGGGTCCTGTAAGGCATTCTTTCTGCAAGTGCAACCAAACTTTGTCGCCCACCTGAAACTTATGTGGAAACCGATGTTGATCATGGTGCTGCTTGTACATGTCATTGGACTTCTGTAGGATATCCTAAACCTATTGGCATATGTGATGGATCCTTGCAATGAATCGGGTGGTTTTGTCAACCTCAGTTGAAGCAGGAGAGGATTCGGTTGAGGTGTCCGCAAGGGGAAGTGTAACATCTATAGGACCCAATGTTTGGAATCCCAACCGCACTTGAAAGGGGCTGTGTTCGGTTGAGCTATGCAGGGCTTGGTTGTAGCTATGATGGACATAGGGAAGAGTCTCATACCATGTGTGAGGGTTCTTGGAATTATACATGCGTGGGATATGCATAATCATTTGATTTACAACCTTGGTTTGGAAATCTATCTGGGGGTGGAAGGTTGTGGATTTGGTGATCTTGGTGTCCAGCAGTGACCAGAGGATTGACCAGAATGTGATGATAAATCGACTATCCTGACCTGAGACAATCATTTGTGGTATTACAAAATGTGCCCAGATTCGTTTAAAGAAGATCTTGGCAGTGGCTTATGTTGTGATGCTCTTCTTGCAAGCAACCAAAATCACCATCTTAGAAAATCGATCAACAACCACAAAAACACAGTCATTTCCCCGCTTGGTGGATGGGAGGCCTAACATGTAGTCCATTGAGATGGATTCCCATGGCCTGTCAGAAGTAGGAAGAGGGGTGTATAGGCCCTATTTCTTAATGGTTGGTTTGGCAATATCGCAGGCAGCGCAAGACCTGATATACTTGCTGACCTCTTGTCGAAGTTTCGGCCAGTAGAAATGTTTTTGTAGCATAACCGCTACCTTTTCAATGCCACAGTGTCTTGCCACCCGAATGTAGTGGGATTCCCAGATCAGCTTCGCTCGCTCACTTGATGGAACACATATATGGCCCATAAGACACAACAACCCATCCTGAAGATGGAAATGATCAACAACTACCTTTGCACCCAATATTTGGTAGGTGGTGGTGATGTTCGGGTCTATTTCATAGAGTTGGGGCTATCCATAGGTCTCATGGCCACAATATTCTAGCACTGTGGTGAGTGCAATGACTGGTGGTTTGCTGATTAAATCAACAACGCAGTTGGTGCTTCCTATTTTATACTTGATGTTGAGGTGGAATTGCTGCAATTATGTGGACCACTTTTGATGGCGGTCATTCTGAAATTTTCCTTATGTCTACATGAATTGCAGTGGCTTATGATCAGTGTGGATGATTGTCTCCCTCCCAAGAATGTAATGTCTCCACTTGTGTTAGGATTGCACAATGGAGTACATTTCTTTGTCATAAGTAGGGTACTTATGGACAACAAATGATAGTGTCGCACTATGATAGGCCATGGGGTGGCCGTGCTGTGTGAGAATGGCACCCACATCATAGTCTGAGGCACTGGTCTCAATCTCAAAGGGCTGTCATAGGTTTGGTAGTGAAAGTACTAGGGATGAGCACAAGCACTGGTTCAAATCATTGAACGCTTATTTTTGGGGCCAGCCCCACACAAATTTTTCCTTACCACCATCCTTGGTTATTTGGCTGAGGGCCCATGCAATATGGGAGAATCCCAACACAAACCTGTGGTAGAAATTGGCAAGGCCCAAGAATCTCTGAAGCTCAGTGAGTGTGGTTGGGGCTGGCCCGTTACATATGACTTGGATCTTGGTTGGATCCACATGTATGCCATGTTGATAAATGATGTAGCCTAGGTAATGGACCTTGTCCATGTCGACGGATCATTTTTCCAAGTTGGCATACAGCTTGTGCTGCCACAGGGTGTGCAGAACCTGTTGAATATGCTACAAGTGTTCGGCCCAAGTCTTGGTGTAAATGTGAATGTCATCCAGATACACCACTACAAAAGTATTGGTGAATGGTCACCTGATATCATCCATCATCATCATGAAAGTGGCTGGAGCATTTTTTAGACCAAAGGGCATGGCCAACCATTCAAAAAGGCCTTCCTTTGACTTGAATGCAGTCTTCCATACATATGTTTGTTCTATCGAGACCTTGTGGTAGCCACACTTTAGATCAATATTACTAAAGTATTTGTCCCCCATGAGTTGATCAAGGAGGTTGTCGATTCAGGGAATCAGGTACCGGTTTCTAACTGTGATTTTATTCACAACTCGATATTCAATGCAAAGTCGCCAGGTTCCATCTTTCTTATGTACCAACACGATTGGGCTCCTGCAAGGTGATGAGCTGGGTTGAATGTGCCCATTGTGGAGAAATTCTTGGATATGTCACTTGATCTCCTCATTCTCTAACAGATAGCAATGATAGGGGTCAGATCAATGGGGTGCTTGACCTGGCAGTGCAGAGGTACCCTGGTAGGTGAGGAGAAGATATCCGATTATTCTTCCATGACCTTATCTACTTGATTCTGCTATGTGGAGAGGTTGGTCGCAGAGACCCTGGATTTGGCTATGATTTTCTCTCATTCTAAGACAGAATCATGAAGAAGACAAAATTCCCCATCTAAGAGATGACCTTCTTGCATTACTTAGTAGAGATCAAGGAAATAACACTAGGTGGGACAACCTCGGGTATCCTATACAATTTCCTATTCAAAGTAATAATAACACTAAGAGGCCTAGTGTCATATACAGCATGATGTTTCCATAAATAAGGTTGGCCCAAAAGAACATCACAAACTTCAAGAGGAGAAACATCAAACAATACCTCATCTTTGAAGGGCTTGATTCTGTATGACAGTCGACATTGTTGGGTGACGTAGAGATCACTTCCTTGGTGGAGCCATCCAATGGTGTAGGGTTGTGGGTCTGACATTGTCGGCAGGGCGAGCCGCTTGATGACCTATGCTGAGATGAGGCTCTTCTGTCTACCACTATCAACGATGAAGTGCAGCAGGGTGCCCTTTACCCACATTTGTGAATGGAAGAGTTTCTCTCCTTCTTCTAGCTCGTCTGGCTCACCATGCTGGAGCTTGGTGGTAGAAACGGTGGCACTAGGTTCCATGTCAATTATCCGTCTTTCACTTTATAGTTTTGAATCAAATTCAGAATCTGCATCTGATTTAGAGGATTTCACTTCGGCCACCAGTGTCTGCTTTGAGTGGCAGTTGACAGTGTTATGCCAAGGGATCTTATGGAAGTCGCACCACTTCCTAATATCTTTCTTTGTCTTTCTGGTGTCCTTCTTTTCTTTCGGCTTGGATTGGTTGTCCTAATAGTGTCCATATTTTCTCTGTACTTTGTTTTGTGGGTTGGGGCCACCCATTCCTGGCTTTTTTTGTGAGGAGTTCCCCGGCCCAAATTGTCGAATCTTTTGTTTGGGCTTCTGCTCAATTTTGACGACATATCGGTTGGCTGCACCCAAGGATGAGATGTCCAAAAATTCCATTTCAGTTTGGATGTATCTATGTCGAGCACCATGATACTTTATCACTAGATGTCACTTTGAATCTTTGATACCCAGCTGGTGCGCAAGGTATGGAAGATATTTGTGAAATCTAGCATTGCTTGGTCTCTTTCTTGCCACAGTGTGGTCCATTTGGTATACAAGTCATCATAACTTCCGATATGGTAGTATCATTCCTTAATAGCATCCCTGAAGGATTTGCAGGTGGTCATGACTGTAAATAATGAGGGTTCCTCTATTTCCTTTTGCTCACATAAATTTTCCCACCAGTCTTTGACATGGGGAATGACTTTGAGGAGCACAAAAGTAATATTTTCTCTATTCGAAAAGTTATGGACAGAAAAATACCCTTCTAGTAGATTCAACCACTTGTCTATAGAATTTGTGTCTATCTGACCTTCAAATATAGGAATATCAAAGTTTATTTGTACCTTGAAGGGGGCAGTGCCTCTGCTTGAAGAAGATGCGTTGCATGTTGGTAGTCGCCGAAGGATTTGTGTGAAATTATCAATCATCTCGTTCCTCTGTTATGTGAGGGCTTCCTCAATAAACAGTTTGAAAGGATATCCCGTCCCATCATATTTATTTTCTCCTTCCATGAGAGGTCACTTGGGTGTGCGAGAGCTTTTGTCCTCAAGAGAAACAAGTTCGAGACCCAATTCTTTGTACTTCGACCTTGTTGGGGACATGCATTAAGATGACAAGGAGCAGAACGATCAAATACCACTGATCCAGATTTTATGAGTAGAATGAAATGACTACAGATTATTACTATATGCTTAACACATAATAACAGAGATACAGTAAAACTGGTTTTCTATTCAATAAGAAAATAAGCTGAAACTGTAAAATGCAGCAGAAAAAAAGCTTGCTGGAATGGTGGCGGCTTATCTCTAAGAAGAGATGTGACGACTATGTTCATTCACAAGAAGATGATTACAATGAATCTCTCAAGGCTTTTTACAATAAACAGGAGTTTCAAAAACCCTAAACATCCAAAAACCTAACTTTAGGAGATGAAGCGCCAAAAGTCATGTGGGCCCTGTTTGGGTAAGTCATTACATCAACTTCTCGGGGTCCTAACTTTTGCATACGATCTTCGTTTTAGGTGTATGATAGCCCATTGGAAAGATCTATTCGAGGAATACAACATTTACACAAAATTTCAATATTAAATTTTGCAACGGAAACATACCCCAAAAAACATCGTCCAGGGCCTCAAAACGACTTCGGAAGTTCAAGACCCAAAAAATTGCTAAATATAGTAAATTATAAAAATTGATAGAAAGATGTTGTGAGCCAGCTGGAAAAGGTGGGTGGCCACCGATATCCACCTGGATCACAAACCCTTCATGATTTACCTCCAAATTACTATGAGTACCTACCTGTGTTCGACGAAGAATCGAGTATCATCTCTGCTAAAAAGCACATTCAAGAGTTTGAGCATTTTATAGATTTATTCGAGATTGACCATGATGATGTGTGTATGAGATTTTTCTCTAAATACTTGAAAGGAGACACCAATCATTAGTTCAAAAATTTTCATCCAGAAACCATAATCTCATAGGTATAATTGAAGTAGGTATTCTTAAAGTTCTGGGGAAAAGAGAAATCCTTAGATGAACAACTCAATGAGTTTTATACCTTGAAAAAGAAAAGCAATGAAGCCATTTCTGTGTTTAGTATAAAATTATCTAGCATCTATTATAATATGTCCAAATAAATTCAACCCTCTGAAGCTGCTGCCATGCTCCATTATGAAACTACTCTTCATCCAAAATTTTCTTTCCTCCTGATGGAAAGAATACCTAAATCCTTACAAAAAATGTTTAGGGATGCTCAGGACATTCAACAAAACATCCAAGAATGTAATCTGATCCAGAATGAGGAGTTGAATGCTCAAGAACACGAATGAAAATGTGAACATGAAAGAAAATGTGAACATGAAATAGTTGATTGGAATTTTGAGCACATAATTGATTATATCAGAGGCTCTCATGAAGCTTCCAATGGAAATAATTTTGCAAAGAACTGTAATTTTATGTATTCAATCATAGACAGTCAAGAAGATGATTTTTCAAATCAATCTATTGAAAAGCATGTTGACGTTCCAGAGTTGTTATTTCTATATGATATTACATATGCTACTTATTTACTTGTATATGATGAATACGATGACGATTGTGATGATGAATCCTTAGAGCAACCAACTGCATGTCCCCTATCAGAATTTTACTTTCAGTAGTGTAATGAAATGACTCAGCCTACATATCATAGTTACAAAGAAGAAAGTGTTGAATTAGCTTAAGGAAATTCTTTACCTTTATGCTTTTCTTCATTCAGGTTGTTGAAAGAAAATCCTAAGATCATCATTGAGGAGAGTAAATCCGTGTTTATGAAAAACCATGCCAAACTTATGAAGCAGAAGGAAAAGGTATCACAACACTCTTTTCATATGCCTGAAAACCCTATCACTTGTGTTGAAATACAACCATCTGTTGGGGATAAAATCGAAGATGGTTTCAAATCAAATAACACAACCCTACCATTATGTTTTTCTTCCTTTGAATTATTGAAGGGAAATATTTGTAGTATCTCAGATCAGGAATCCTCCAAGCCTGAGCGGAGTGGTTATGATAATATTATGAATGATCACATAAAGGGTCATGCTAGCTCAAATTTGTAGTCTATGTTCAACTATCAGCTTGAAAAGGAAGAAGAAGTTGCTCCAGAAAGTATTGTTCAAGGTCATTTTCTCTCTCCCAAAATCAATATAGGTTCTCAACATGAAAATGTGTTTCAAAGTATTTTATCTTCCCTTGAGAATGACGTCGTGGTTCAATTTTTAAACAACATAGACATGGATGAAGATTTTGAAATTGCATCTATGGAAGTCTCCAACAATAAAAAAACAAATGACATAGATTTTTGGGAAAGAAACGAAGCAGTATATGCCACTTTTCCATTAGAAATACAAAAATATAGTAAAAGGGCAGTGGTTTTATTTGAGTCATTTCAAAATCAGGGTTTTGAAAATTCATCTATGGGAATTCTAGATTGTGAAATAATGCACATTGTCATCTTTTCACATTTTATAGAATATTATTAGAAGGAACTTATTTCAATTAATTTGTTTGAAGGTCAAAATGGTGGTCCTCAAACACATTCCTAGAAATTCAATAAAACCAAAGCAGAGTTGTTTGATGAACAGGTGGATAGCCTTGATGCATATTATATGGCTGTCATATTTGAAGATGTGCAAGAATATATGAATATTCTTGTTGATATGCATGGACAAGTAGACAAACCTATCATTTCCATTTCATTCAAAAATGTTCTCAGAACAGAAGAAATAGGGAAAAAAAAACTAACACTGATGAAAGATGCTTGCCTTTCGGTTTTTTCTCACCAAGGAGAAACAATTTTTCATGGTTTTCAAGATCTGGTGGCCATCCTATTACAATATTCAGTGAAGGATGAATTTGTTTCATTCATAAGCTCAAATTTTGGATTCAATTTATTTTTTCATCTGCCATATTTTACATTTTTCTACCATCTTAAGAAAAATGTGAACAAAGGAAAATCAGGAAGCCAATTGCTTGATTGGCTGCATTGGCACTTTAGTGTCACTTGATTGAGTGGTCATCCCAACAATTTTAGGGTATGTAGGGATGTGAAAATAATCTTGTCAGTCAAGCATTTTCCAGTTTGAGTTTTTTATCACTAAATATAGTCAGTTTTCAATAATGTACTCAGGTGTCTCGCATGCAGTTGGAATCAGTTCATAGAGCTTGGTAGGATCAGGGTACATACATGTTTTAGGGACAACCCAATGGATCAGGCACCGTGTCTACAAGTTCTTTGCTACCTCGATGGGAGGATAACATCCCCAGTTGGAGCCAATGTTATCACCTTAACAATTTTTATATTGGGATCTAAAAATTTCTGAGGTTCAACAAGACACTATACCACAGTAGAGGCGTGATAGTTTAGGGTGCTCTACTATATCTTACGACATATGAAAAAATATAGTAGAGGAGGGAATGGAGTATCTCGGAGAACCATCGATATTGAAGAATCTCAGATCCACGGTCGAGGCCCACATCAGACCAACAAATAGCATGAAACTTAACATCGCAAAGGTAGACCAAGGAAAACCACTCTGGTTTTGATGGGGAACACGTGGTTCTCTTACACACGCATCGAGGGAGACAATGGATTTCCCAAAACCACTTTTCCTATGGCCTCGATGTCACTTGGTTCAAAATGTCACATCAATAACTCGCGGGAAGAATGGTGGCTGGTCAGATCACCTCACATCATCGGTCCAGATACTTCCCCAGTTGACGTACCAAAAGGACATCATCACATTAATAACTCGAGGCTCATCATTCGAAGTGGATTGATGAAGCATGGAAAACTAGTGTAATGTGATAGTAATTCATGATCAAAGTACAAAAAATCATCAAATCTCAGATATGAGATCATTTTATCCTATTCTGGGAAATTGCCATCTTATGCATAAGAAAAACAAGCTCGACATGTGTTCCTGAAATTCTGAAAATTCAAAGGGTGGCCAAATCAAGGTCTCTGCAAAGTCCAAAAAGTATGGATAATACCCATCAAACTATGTCTGGCATGACTGGGTTCTCAACTAATGTACTAAGTAGGTCAATAAGTAAGGATGAAAGATGGGTCTTGTAGATACTGGTGACTAAATTTCATACTGAACCTAAACCTAAGATAGATTCGGGAGTCAAATTAAACCTCGTTATAAGGGATATTGTCATAAATGAACACACAGACAACACCTTCCACCCAACCACAAATAAGAAGAGGAGAAAAAGGTGGAGGACAGAAGCCAAAATTGAGATGATAGAAAGCGTCAGGGAAAATCCTTATTGGTGGAGTACCCTGGAGGAGGAAATCGCCAAGATGAGGTGAATCCTCAGGTAAAATTTTGGTGTATTTCAGAAATTTTTGGATAGATGTCAGCTTAAGAAAAGGGAGTCCTGATATGATAGACCGTTTCCTAATGGTCCCTTTAAATAATACAATTGTTATTCCTTTTTGTAACTTGTATCTGTTTTTAGAATTATGAGGAAGTTAGAACATTTTAAATTCCACACGAAATCCCTCTATATATGCTTGGCCTCACGAGTATAGAAAAAGGGGGGGAGAAAGGAGGAGCCTTCCCTCTATGCAGAAAAACTTTGTAAATATTTGGAGTTGGAATTAATACATGGATGCAAGGGCAGATTTTGGAATTTTTATGAAAATATTCTAATTGGTGGTGTTATGAGTCTTGTTTTCTCTCATAGTATGTGTTTCCTGTTATTCTGTATTTCATTTTTCTTTCCTCTGTCTAAATTAAGAAATTAAAAGTCCAGAATTCATTATTCAATGCTCTCGGCTTGGCGATTTAGACTATGTTTGTCTCTTCTAAACCATTTCATAATTCATTACTATATTGCTTTGATAATAGTTGTCTATTTCTTTTCTTCTTATACCATCTAAATTTTCAAGCATAAACTTAGAAGTCACTTCCTCATTTAGCCTTTTCCTCTTAATTGTTTTTATGATTTGGCAATGCATCCTACATTTTTGACCCGATAACCCAAAGGTCATCTTCAACTCTTCAAAATTTTTATTAAACACCTCAAAACAGACCAAATATAGCCACCAATTTCCATAGATATATCAAGTGACACAAGAGAGCCCTCTCTGATTTGAGAGGGCTAGTGCCTCAGCTCTGAAGCTGGTTGAAATAGTTACCTCGGTCATTTTCTTATCATCTAGACAAAATTTACAGAGTGCTAACACATATCTTTTATGAGGAAGCTACGTGACAAACAATGGAGGGTAAATTTTAAGACCCAACTAACTTCAAAGTGCCATAACTTTCTACTCTAGAATCATATTGAGGCACAGGAGCAGTCTATGGAAAGATATTGAACCATAGAAGACATTACTAGATATGAATTAAAATTGCGGACATGTTAAAAATTATTAATATGGAAAATAATGTACTTGTAGCATTCCTGACCAAAAATACAAATTGGCCTAGAACTTTAGCAGGCTGTAACTAGCATCCCAGAACCTAGAAAAAGGTGAAACTTGGAAAAAATGTCCGAAATATGTATTTTAAGAAACCCAGTTGAGATCTTACTAAAAATCCAATGGAATAGGTACAAAATTTCATAATTACAATGCAAAATTGCACCAAGTTGAAAAGTGAACAGAAAAATTAATGGACAATTTTCAAATAACCATAACTTTTTGCTCAAGACTCAGAATTGAGCATGGAAGTAGGCATTCGAAATTTTTTGGAAAATAGAATATAATTCTTCACCCAGAAAATTGATCTGGGTATTCAATTTTGAGGAAATCAGAAGAAATAATTCAAATGCATTATTGAACCAGAATGGTTCATATTTTCATGAAATTGTTGAAACAATTAGCTTGACAAAGTTCTATTGGCTACACATTTTGCAGAGTTAACAACAACTAGATCAGATCAGAATCAACATAGAGTGCATAGGAATGGAATATGCATAGCGGGATTACATTAAGGAAGATGAGATCATAGAGATGTATGTCCATATTACCATTGAAGGAAAAAACTCCAATGGACATGGAGAAGGAAGGGATGAAAACATGAATGTGGTATTAAAAATTTGCAGAAGGATGTCCAAAGCCATAAAGTTGATAATGAAAGGATTATGATATCCAAGGAGAAGCAAGAGGACTTCAACATGAATTTAATGCAGAGCTTGAACATAATATAAAATAAATTGGATAAGGAGAGTGGCTCAAGCAAATCAGGAAGTCACAGGTCTCCTAATGAGAAAAGAAGAACACGAAGTGTTGGCAGACATCACCATCACTCCCTGAGGCATTCAAATAAGAGAGCACACAACAAATAAAGTCCATCCCCTGTTAGGAAGCATAATAGGTCTGGGGTGGATGAGCGACGAGGAGAAATGAGAAAAATCAAACCTCCTACATTTGACAATGATCACAAGAAGGATGAAGATGTAGAGACATGGTTGTTGGGCATGAGAAAGTATTTTCAATTTCATAATTATTCTTCTCATGCAGAAAGAATAATTTCCATCTATCAACTCAAGGGAAAGGCATCCATGTGGTGGGATCAACTTGTGGAGGTGCAACACATTAAAGAGAAAATTTTTACTTGGAGGGAATTCAAGAAGTATTTTGAAAAGAAATATTTGAGTAAGAGATGCTATGATAAGAAAATGAAAGATTTATTTGAACTAAATCTCGGGAGTATGACCATAGATGAATATGAAATAAAGTTTTTAGAACTACTAGAGTATGTTTCTTTCATCAAGGATGAGATAGTTAATATTCATAGGTATTTGAGTGGATTGTCATCATTCATCAATGATAAAATACAATATGATGATCCCAAAACATTGGAGGAGACCATAAGGTGATCTAAATGCCTATATGATCAACAAAAATCAAGGACATCTTTCGAAAAATCTTGGGAAAACAAAACGAAATTCAAGATGGATCAGAGGAAGAAGGGAACTAAGCCACCATTCTTCAGAAATAATCCTCAGGGACAACCAACTTCTAGAGAACCCCAAATAATGGAGACAAGGGGTCAAAGGCCAAAGAAACCACCTATTCAATGTTGGGGTTGTAAAGGAGATCATATGTTTATAGATTATCCTCATAGAGGTGAAAAAGTGAGGACTGTTCACAATGTACAACAAGTTGAAAGAATGGAAGACATGGGAAAAAGTGTACCAAGGATCTATGCGGCCCTAGACAACAAGAAAGAAGAGTATCAATCACATATGATTGAAGTGGAAGGTATGATGAACAACCAAAACATTGTTATTTTAATTGATTTAGGCTCTAGTCATAGTTATATAAATCCTAAGATGGTGGAAAGTTTGCATTTTCCAAGAAGTAAGCATGGAAAATATTGGTTGGTGCAACTGGCTACCGGAGCCAAAAGAAAATCTAAAGAGATGGTTAATTCATGTCTTATGTACATGAATGGACTAAACACCAGGGCATATTTGAACATCTTGCCTTTAGGTTCCTATGACTATCTAATTGGGATGGATTGGTTGGAACAAAAACACACTATCCTAAATTGTCATAACAAGGAATTTACTTTCTTGGATGAGGAAGGGAACCTAAGGACAGTGCAGGGAATTCCCAGGGCAGTAACCGTCAGAGAAGTTTTAGCATTGAAACTGAAGAAATGTTATAGAAAAGGGTGTCAAATATTTTCATCTCATATGGAAGAGACACCTAAATATAAGGTGTCAAATATTGGACATTATGTAGTCCTAAAAGAGTTTGAATATGTGTTTAAGGTAATACCAAGATTACCCCCTAAAAGAGACATTGATTTCTCCATAAATTTGATGCCTGGAGTAGTTCCAGTATCCAAGATTCCATACAGGATGAGTGCACTAGAATTGAAGGAGTTGAAAATAAAACTTGAAGAGATCTTGAAGAAGGGGTATATACACCCAAGTGTGTCACCATGGGGTGCCCTAGTTTTATTTTTGAAGAAAAAGGATGGAACATTGAGACTATGCATTGACTTTAGGAAGTTGAACAAGGTAACTATGAAGAATATGTATCCTTTTCCAAGGATTGATGATCTCTTTGATCAGTTCAAATATGAAAAAATATTCTCCAAGATTGATATCAGGTTAGGTTATCATCAAGTAAGAATTAAAGAAGAAGATGCCAACAAGACTTCTTTCAGAACAAGGTGTGGTCATTATGAGTTCACAGTGGTGCCATTTGGGTTATCAAATGTACCAATTGTCTTCATGTGCATAATGACTGGTATTTTCATAGAATAGTTAGATAAGTTTGTCATTGTATTTCTAGATGACATTTTTTTATATTCCAAGTCAAAGGAAGAGCATGTACAACACTTGAGGATGGTATTACAAGTATTAAGGGAGCATCGGTTTTATGAAAAAATGAGCAAGTGCTCATTTTATAAGAAGAAAATTCATTATCTGGGACATATCATTTCAAAGGAAGGGATAGCAATGGATCCTGAGAAGATATAAGCCATTACAGGATGGTTTTTGGCACAGGGGAGACCTAGGGTTCAACTCTAACAACTCACCAACAAGCCCTAACTACTGGCCCTTTCGGAAACACCTAAAAAGTAGATGCAGTCTCACCCAAAGTAACAATAGAGGGTTGCAGGACATAGGTGTTGGCAACCAAAAGGGATCAAAAGTGGATCTATAACAATAACACACATCATCTAGATATTATCTACCAACTTAAACCTAATTCACACAGTCATATCTCAGATCTAGCTCAACAATGCAATAACAGACTAATAGAAGAAAAGAACACAAAATCAACCATAGAAGACAACAAGATATACGTGGTTCACCCTCTCCCTATGGATACGTCCACAAAAATGTGTTTCTTGATATATTATGTGAAAACATACAATTCTATCTATGCACTTAGCTTGCAGATCTCTCTCTCTTTCTCTCTTCTATATCCCCTCCCTACACACCCAGCTATAGGATTGAACTTCACACCTAGATGAAGATCCTACAATACAAGAATTCTCTCACACACAACACTTCTCTCTCGCACAATAATAATCACTCTATATCACAAAACAACTCTAGCCAACCCTCCCTGCTCTTTTAGACATTTATTTATACATTACAATGACTCTCAGTCAAATTTGGAACAAACCCTAGGTGTCAAAATCCTAAATACCAAAACCCTAGGAGTCTAAAACCCTAGGTCAACTTGACCCACATTTTCACGGCTTCGCTACCCTATCTTTCCTTCTTTCTCACGAGGTGCTCCAAAGCATCTATTGTTGGATTTTTCTATTTGATGAGTTGTCCACAATCCATCTTCCTTACTTATTTGTCTTCCTCTATCTTCTCATTCAATGAATTGATTTCTCTTAATTCACTCCTTATTTTCTGCTTCTTTGACCACTTTGACCCATTCTCAGTCAATGTGCCTTCCGTGTAGTTCAGACTTCATCTTTTCTCTTTTATTTCTTCCTTAATCTGTAATCAAGGACCAACAGGCCCCCAACACTCACCTGTGACTCGTCGCGAGTCACTGCAAGACTGAACCTTTCTGTGTCACTTCGAATTACTTTTTTCTCTGTTCGTTCCCACTGTGTGAAAACTATCTTTCCTATGTCTGGTACCCAGTTTCAACTGCACCTAGTACCTAGTCCCTTCTGCTTATTCTTTGACTGAGAGATGAAATGCATCTGGTTGTCATAGTACAATTTCAACTGACTCCCATTCACTAAACCTTCCTTCCATTCTCCATTCAAAGTCTTCAGCTGCGCTAATCCTCCTTCTGCAACATAGGCAACCTCATATGGCCCAAGACAATGTGTCTTGAAATTCCCTAGATGCTTCATGAAATTTTTGTCATATACCAATACCATATCTCCTTGCTTGAATGATTTCGTCTTGATGTGTCTGTCATGGTAGGTCTTTTATCGTTCCTTTTGTACCCGCTGATGAAATACCACAATAAATCTATCTTCCTCTAGTTCCACCAACTGTACGAGCCTACTTTGAACAATGCCAGTGTCATCCATATCTGTGAATATTGTAATTCTTAAGCTAGGAACCAAATATTCCATAGGTACTACCACTTATAACCCATAAACCAACTTAAATGGAGTCAACGTTGTCATCTTCTTGCAAGTGGTTATGTAATCCCACACCACTGCTGGTACTCTCAAATCCCAATCATCTCTATTCACACTACA
The DNA here is from genome assembly GCA_000966675.3 of Picea glauca. Taxonomy (NCBI): domain Eukaryota; kingdom Viridiplantae; phylum Streptophyta; class Pinopsida; order Pinales; family Pinaceae; genus Picea; species Picea glauca. Next base: position 423,947 of record JZKD02S1199096.1, on the reverse strand, counting down.
AATATTCGTCAACATGATCTCCAAGATCTTATTGAAAGCTTTGACTGTCCCATTCACCTGTGGATGGTATGGAGTGCTCTTCTAATGTCAAACTTCAAATTCCTGAGTCAAGGCCTTAATAGTCTTATTAATAAAATGTGTTCCTTGATCACTCATAAGGATCTTCGGGCATCCAAATCTGGTTATGATATCATCAAATATGAACCACATAGTTGTAGTTGCACTATAGTCCTTAACTGCTCTTGCTTCTACCCATATTTTCAAATACTTTGTCACAATGATGATGTATCAAGCTCCTGTGTTCTTTCCTGGTGGGTTGATAGGTCCCACAAAGTCAATTTCCCATTTATCAAATGCCTATAAGGTTAGTTGTGGTGATAAAGGCATATCATCTCTTCTGGAAGGATTCCCCACTCTTTGGCATACATCACAGGATTTGTAGTATTTCTTAACATATTTGTGTACAGTGGGCCACTAGAGGCCAGCTCTAAGAACCTTCTACACTATTGCTTTTCCTGCATAATGTCCTCCTACAATGCCTTCAAGTGATTCTGCCAAAATCAATGGTCTCTCTACCTCCATAACACATCTCCTCAAGATCTCATCAGGTCCCATCTTATATAGTTTTCCAACTATAAGTGAAAAATATGTAGCACGAACTACCAGTTTTTTCTTTTGCAAGACTGTATATTCTCAAGATGCCATTCCTTTTGATAGGAACTGAACTATCTCGATGAAGTGATCATCATATTTTCTATTGGACAACAATTGTTCATCTGGTAGTTTATCTTCCAGACTAGTAGGTTCCTCTCCATGTTATAACTTGGATAAGTGGTCAGGTCCCTTGTTCATTCTCCCTGGCTTGACCACAATCTCAAAATCATATTCTTGGAATAACAGTA